>CM076579.1:445552655-445624082 GCA_034641835.2 Pinus albicaulis | reverse complement strand
CCAGGTGGGTCGCTCTTCCCTCTTGCCACATAGTGCATTTTTCGGGAAGCTTTTCGAGGCCTTCCCGGTGTCCAAATCGGGCGTGTGATAGGTCGTTGGAAAGCTATTGGAGTCTACTTTCCAACACAAATGGAATTATGCAATTTGGATTCCATTTACCCTGTCAAATACCAAATCTCTCAACACTAGTCAAAATGAGCAGAATGAGGCTGCCTCAAGGAAGAGCGCTGTTGAAATCAACTTTTGAAGGTCTTCCTCAACTCCAAATTGAGCTCATGATAGCTCATTGGAAAGGTATTTCTGTCTAGTTATCTGTTAAATCATCAAGCAAGTCATTTGGCCAACCATGTTAGGAGAAATCTTTCCCAAGGTCACTTCAGAGGTGCATTCAATTCTCCTAGTAACGGTATTTTTTGACATTTCTCTAAAACCATGATACCTGTGTAAAAAGTGAAGGAGGTTTTTCTTCCTTGGAATGTTGTGAACAAAACCTCTCATTTTTCCAAAACTAATCTTTTATTGCTCTGAAACCTCTTTTGAGATGAAACTTACTCCATGTGTGAAACAAGGAATTTACTAAAATGAAGCGAAATGAAGGGGATAGGGATTCTAAATTTTGGGGAAATTTGGGAAGAGAGGATGGCAGTAGGAAGCAGGTAAGAATCACAGAGATTGAGTGAGGGGAAGGGGTCCAAAAGGGCAAAACACAGGCTCTGGTGCCAGGAAATTGCCAAGTTTTAGCAAGAAACTAGGGTTTGTGCAAAAATGAGGAATTTGGGGGATCTCAGTGATGGGAAGTGTTTAATTAGGTGAATTAATGATAGTGGAAGGTGTATGAACATCAGGATACAAGTTTTTCGATGATTTGACCATCCAAGAGAAATTACCTCCAAAACCATAGGAGAGGGAAATGGACCTTACCAAGGCACAACTGAAGCATGAACAAGGTGTAAAATTACCCAATGGAGCTTTACATGATGATGACAACCCTCTGAATGATGGTACACTCAGCTGAATGGTGACATGGACTGACACTTGGACAACTTTGGAAGGAGTGAAAGCAAACCCTAGACCTAATGCCTAGTGATCAAATTCTGCTTGAAGACTCAGTGAAATGACAAAATTTGACCTTGACACCTTAAAATCACTTTGAAAGAGCATGTTTGATCACTGGAGGAAGGCTGCAAAGGCTGACTCTAACAAGATTTATGACGCAATAACTCAAAAAATTAAAACATGACTCTTATAAGATGTACACAAAAAATGTGACTAGCTAGTAGGGTCTAGAGGTACTGGATTATTCATGAATCTTATAATATGTACACAAGAGAAAATGGCCATCTAGTAGAAGCTTAACAATACTAGGCTATCCATGGCTCTTATAATATGAAGACAAAATAAATATGACCATCTAATATAGCCTCTAGATTGTTGACTAAGTATGATGTTTATGGAAATCATAATCCATGATTGTTAATGAGAAACTGGGTGCAAGTTTTGCATCACTACTAATGAACGAGAGGTACAAGATTTGTTGCAAATCATTTCATGTTGAAAAATTCCTTCGAGATGGCGGTATCCCTTCAAGCTAGATTTGGGGTTCTCAACCTGTTCTTTAACATGCCCACTTAATGTGTTGCAAAGACTATGTGAAGTGATACAAAGATTATAGATCATGCCTTAGCTATTGAGGTTTATATTTAAATTCAAAGATCAAAATCATTGTTTCATTAATTTTCTTTTAAAATACATGTGCATTTGAAAAGAGGTAAAAGATTATAGTATATCTTAGTTGCTTGAGAGTTTACGGTCAAATATTGGAATCAAATTCATATCTTTTGTTTAATATATTTAAAATAAAGAGACAATTATACATCCAAAAGGAGTTAAAGGACTACAAAATAAGCATGAGTATTCAAGTTCAAAATATCTTGGCTGCCTAGTTTGAATTCCAAGATTAAAATTAACTTTTTTAGTTATTTAACCTTCTTAAAAGAAAAGGAAATTGTGCATTTGAAAATAGAGAAAATATTATAGAGTTGAATATGAAACCAATATTGTCATTTCTTTTCTTTAACCTAATTTAAAATAAAAAAAAACTATCCATTTAAAAAGAGGTAACTATTACAACACCTTCTCTTCCAAGTTATACCTTTCTTCATTTCTTTCTTCAACTGAATTTAACATTGAGAGAGATTTGTGTTGTGCTATGACCTGGAAATTTAATATCATGTCTGTCCTTTTGAGAGAGATCTCATTGATTAGGATAATCATCCGAATATCTACCTGTTCTGAGAGAGAATCCTTACAAGCATACCACGAGGCATGATAATTGATAGATTTGGTGGATGAGTCTAATCCCTTAGCATATAGCTTTCTAAGTAAAGCTACACACAGAGTATTCACATTAGTACGGGACCAAAGTGAGAATGTCACTTCTACAACAATGGAAGAGGCAACAACAACGATCAATGATCTTGCAGAAAACAATACCATGGATGCTGAGACCATTTATCTAAATATTAATAGGGGGAAGAAATTATGGAAGATTGGATGGAGTTAATGACATGGAATTCTTTATACAAATTATGTATAAGTATGGAAATTTGGATATCAAAGAAGCACATCAGAACCCATAATCAAAATCACAAACAGAGACAAAGGAGAAACTAAAATAAACACATAGAAATTGGAGAAATTAATCACAAATTTCTATTATAGGAGGCCTTGCCTTGCTTGGCTTGACATTCTCAGGCAAAGGCAAGAAATGAAAATTTATAGTTGCAGAAGAGGGATAATTCTGCATGTGAAAAAACATATGATTACATAGTCAATCATGGTGGGCAACATTTGGTTTCTTTGAGCGGCTGGGCGACATGTTAGGTTCGACGTCGTTGTTTATCAGAGAGTCGGCCTGGTCGGTGAGGTCGTGTTCAACATCTGAATATGGCTTCATATCAAAATTCTCCCATTTGAAGCCAAATGAAGAATCTTGAATCAAGTCACACTGATGCCTACCATGCCTCTACATAACTCATGCTTACTTCTTGGTAGAATCTTAGTGAGCATATGAGCAGGGTTCTTATCTGTATGGATATTTTCCAAAGATAATTGCCTTTCCTCCAACACATATCAGATCTAATGGTACCTTAAGTCAATGTGCTTGGTTTTTGAGTGAAATGCTGGATTTTCTGCTAAGTGAATGGCACTCTTACTATCACAATACAACATATACTTGTCCTGCTTGATTCCTATCTCTCCTAGGAATCGTTGCATCCACAACATATCTTTACAAGCCTCTATTCCAGCTATGTATTCTACTTCTGTTGTAGAGAGAGATACTATTCTTTGTAGCCTTGACACCCAAGATACAACTGCACCTGCAAATGTGTACAAATAACCTGTAGTGGACTTTCTGGTGTCGATATATCCAACTATATCTGCATATGTAAAACCTTCAAGCTCAATATCATTATGAAAAAAACATAAGAAATAATGATTGGTACCCTTAAGATACCTGAAAATCCATTTTACTGCTTGTTAATGTTGTTTTCCTAGATTGGCAAGAAATCTACTCACAACTCCCACTAAATATGCAATGTATGGTCGTGTGCATACCATGGCATACATCAAGCTTCCAACTGCTGAAGCATATGGAATCTTGCTCATTTCTTCATTTTCTTTGTCATCAGTAGAACATAATTCAACACTCAACTTGAAGTGGCATGCAAGGGGTGTACCAACTGGTTTGGCATCCTTCATATTAAACCTGTCAAACACCTTCTTGATATACTTTTCTTGTGACAACCACAACCGTTTGTTTTCCCTGTCATGCATGATCCTCATGCCCAATATCTGTTGTGCTGGACCCAAATCCTTCATTGCAAACTTGTTGCCCAAATCCTTCTTCAACCTATTGATCATAACCTTATCATTCCCAACAATCAATATGTCATCCACATATAAAAATTATATGAGGTACTTTCCTTGATAACACCTCTTGATATAGACACAATGGTCAGCTTCCAACCTGTGAAAACCATGTTCTAACATGAATGAATCAAATTTCTTATACCATTGTCGAGGTGTCTGTTTCAACCCATAGAGACTATTCTTCAACCTACAAACAAGGTCTTCTTTTCCTTTTTCTATGAAGCCTTCTGGCCGCTTCATATAAATTTCTTCCTCTAATTCTCCATGAAGGAAAGCAGTTTTTACATCTAGATGTTCACATTCTAAGTCTAAAGCAACAACAAGACCAAGAATGACTCTAATGGATGACATTTTGACAATAGGTGAGAAAATTTTAGTGAAGTTAATACCTTCCTTTTGGGCGAATCCTTTCACCACCAACCTTGCTTTACACCTCTCCTTCTTTTCGTCACCTTCATGCTTAATTCTATACACCCATTTTTTTTTCAAAGCCTTTCTACCTTTTGGGAGATTTATCAACTCCCAAGTTTTATTTTCCAGCAAAGAGTTCATTTCTTCCTCCATTGCTTTCTTCCATTCTTTACTGTGCTCAACTTTACAAGCCTCTTGAAAACAATTATGCTCACCTTCATCAATCAATAAGATATAGTTTGAGGGAGGATACCTTTGTGAAGGCTTATGAGGCCTAGAGGATTTGCGAACCAACTGTGGTGGTGCATTATCAGGTTGAATCTGTTGTAATGGTTCCTACAAGATTCCTTCTTCTTGGTGTTCATCACTTTCCCCTTGCTGTCGTTCCTGCTCTTGAATTTGCTGCCCATTTTCCTGCATTGGTGGGATGTCTTCATGTTGTTCTTCAAACCTGTCAATAAATTTCTTGAATTCCACCTCACCTACATTTCTTTTAAACATTTCCGACTCATTAAATATAACATCCCCGCTTCTAATAATTTTATGTTTTACCGGATCCCATAGACGATAACCAAATTCTTCATCCACATATCCAAGAAAAATGCATTTCATTGATTTATCATTTACCTTAGTTCCATTTTCTTTGGGAATATGTACAAATGCTTCACATCAAAATAATTTCAAATGAGAAAAATTCAACTTCTTACCAGTCCAAACTTCTTTAGGGATGCCTCCATCCAAGGCTATAGATGGAGATCTATTTATGAGGTAGCAAGTTGTCCTCACAACCTCTGCCCAAAAATGCTTGTCCAAACTAGAATTCGACAACATGCTCCTTACCTTTTCCGTAATGGTGTAATTCATTCATTCTACAACACCATTCTGTTGAGGTGTACCAGACACAATATTCTCATGCTTTATGCCAAACCTATTACAATATTCTTTGAATAAATTTGAGAAATATTCTCCATCATTATCTGTTCCTAGGCACTTGAGAGAAATTTGTTAGTCTCTCTTTCAACAACAACATGGAATTTTTGAATTATTTCAAACACTTCACTTTTACTTTTCATGGGATAGGCCCAAACCTTCCCAGATGCATCATCTATAAATGTTACAAAATATGATGCTCCTCCTAATGACTTGGTGTTAACTGGTCCAAACACATCTGAGTGTATCAATTCTAACACATTTTTCTTTCTGTCATGACCACCTCTAAGAAATGAAACCCTTCTTTGTCTACCATATATACAATGCTCACAAATATCAAGATTATAGGATCTCAAACCTGGTAGTAAATTTTTACCAACAGGTATTTTTAAACCCTTCTCACTCATGTGACCCAAGCGCTTATGTCACAGATCTACTGAATTTCCTTCTTTTCTGACAACAACCAAATTTGATTTTCCTATCATTGCCTTCAATGAATATAGTGTTCTTGTCTTGGGTGCTTTGGCCACGAAAAATGCTCCTTTGCAAATTTTCTAGCCTCCTTTTCCAAAGCTTGTGGAATAGCCTTCATCATCCATCCGTCCCATAGAGATCAAACTCATGCGCATTCCTGGTACATGCTTGACCTGTTTCAACAATATATCTTATCCATTCTTCATCTTGATCTGGACATCTCCCACTCCAACAATACTACAAAAATGATTATTCCCCAAATGCACTCTACCATAATCACCAGGATTATATGAAACAAAACTATCTTTGCATGGGGTTACATGGTGAGATGCCCCAGAGTAAAGGATCCAATCAAAGCTACCGCTAGATGTATATAAACATGCATCCCATATTGAAATAGTAAACAACACATCACCATCTGTGACTACAACAGTAGTCTCACCTTCATTTGTGTTGGATGACTTGTGATTTGTATTGGCTAGTCTTTGATCCTTTTGTCCTTTCTTCAAGACTCGACATTATTTCTTCATGTGCCCAGGTTTTCCACAATGAAAGCGGATGATCCTGCCCCTCCTTGATTTTGATCGGCCTCTCGATCTTGATTTCCCTTGTTGGCCTTGATCAATCCTCCTACCACGATTAGCGAGAGCTAGAGCTTCTCCTCCCTAGTTTTCCGCAATTGACTTGCGTTGCAACTCCTCATTCATTAAACTGCTGCTAACATCATCAAACATCAGGGTGCAGGTTTTGAAGTACTCATAGCCACAATTAAATTTTCCCAGCTATCTGGCATAGAAAAAATTAAAAAAATAGCTCTAATTTCATCATCTACAGTTATTTTAACAAAGGCAAGCTGACTAGTTATAATATTGAATTCATTTAAGTGCTCAGCAACAAAAACACCCTCCTTCATCTTGAGATTGTAAAGATTCTTCATAAAGAACAATTTGTTTGATGTCGTGTTCTTCTCATATAGATCATGGAGCTTCTTCCATAATCATTTTTCTGTCTGTTCTCCAGACACGTTGAAATACACACTCTTTGTTAGATATTGGTGGATTTTCGCAATCGCCTTTTTATCTAGCTTATCCCATTCCTCATTTGTCATAGATAAGGGTTTCTTTGTTTCACCCTCAATCGAAAAATACTGATATTTTAAAATCAATATATCCTCCATCTGTGATTTCCATAGGGAAAAATTAGCCCTGCTCAACTTCTTCATATCATTAACTATGGTCTCCATTCTTAATAAAAATCAAGACTCTACTTTCAAAATAAAAAATCCAATCTTTAACAAAATTAATTATTATAAAACATATATAATATATGTTTATAATAATTTAAAAACGTTCTTTCACCTTCTAATTAGATCGTATCCACTTCCTTTTAAAAGGTGAAAAGGCACTTTATAACAAAGTAAAAACACATGAAAGTAATTAAATAGAATGATAAACCATTTTCGTCTCCAGCTTAGTGACAGATGGATCTCGTCTTCCACCTTCCTTGTATGATTTTAGCAGCGAAAAATGTGCTGTGGTGGGGCTGCCTCTAATTTCCTCCAAATATGACTACACACTCTTTCCTTTTACGGAACCCTTCTTAAGCGAGCACAAGAATTTTAGTGAGCTCTTAAGGCAGACGATTTCTCAGAAATTCGGCTTGAATGGGTTAAAATCGTTCGATTTTGAGCTGCAAAAAAATCTTTGTGCTTATTTCACTGTAGTGTCTTTTCACACACAAAAATTGCAAGCATAAATACTCTGCTTCCATATCACGAATTTGAAAATGAATTGCAATGGATGAGAGAAGTAAATTGGCTCTGATACCTGTTGGATAGCAGAGAAGCACAATAGAACTCAGAATCAAAATCACAAACAAAGGCATAGGAGAAACTAAAATAAACACATATAAATTGAAGAAATTAATCATATTTCTATTACAGGAGGCCTTGTTTTGCTTGGCTTGACATTCTCAGGTAGAGGCAGGAAATACAAATTTATAGTTGCAGAAGAGAGCTAATTATGCATGTGAAAAAACATATGATTACATAGTCAATCACGGTGGGAAACAGTAGGTTGATTTGAATGGTTGGGCGACTTGACGTTTTAGGTTCGATGCCATTGTTTGTCAGAGAGTTGGCGAGGTCGGTGGTCGACGTTTGAATACGGCTTCATATTAACATGGATTGCACATCAGGGAATTTTGAGGATCTCCTGAATGAATTAAAAGGCTCATTAGTAATTACAATTAACTCTTGCATAAAGAGAGTGGGGCCAGTGTTAGTGGACAACACAAGAAATTGGGCACAAGCTTTAGTGATCTGAAAGGAATGTATTAGTTTTGCTGTGCTAAGTGTCCTTTTAGTAATATAAACATGTACAATTTGTCTCCATTTATTTGCTTAAGGAATTAGTGTTTTAACCATGAAACATAGATGAATTTGTGAACTTTAAGCATGAAAATAAGCCTTAAAAACACCATACATCAGTGTATAACAGAGAAACACAATCACACATAAGTTTTACACAGTAGGCATGATGAAGTAGTTCACCCCTCCTGGGCTACACTTGCTTGTCCAGCTCCCAATGGCATGTCCCTGTTTGTCATTATGCTCAAAATTGTAAATTACATGTGTTTACAGGCCTCTAATGGCTATTTTCTCTGCACCAATGGCTCTAGAATGCTCAAATTAGTCTAGGTAGACTCTTGTTTCACCCAAATTGGTTGAAAATTGACCTCCCAATGCATTTTTCCCAATGTAAGCTAGAAAAGCTCCACTAAAAGTGGAGACTGGCACTTTACTGAAGTTAAAAATAGTAAAAACCCTAAAATTAGGGCGCTGCTACAGTATCCGTCAGAATAGACCGTTAGGTTTAAAGTCAAGTGGTTAAGTCGGGGTGGTCACAAGCCAACCCCCCGCCTAAAACCACACAGTTAAGGGATTTTAAAACTCCGCTATGTTAAGTTTGGAACTCGGAGTGTTGGTTCTGCAAACCATGGCATTTGTTTCCATTAATCCGCCATGTGACAACATTGATTCCCGCCGGATTTTACGTTTAATACAACTTCCAGTTAACACGTTTGGGTCTCGGTCATAGCCGCCGGGTATATGGTGGTCAAGGCTGCCCCCTTTTTTTATTCGCCCAAACGAAATCGTAACTGCAAGTTTAAATGTTACCGCGACGCATGTGATCGTCGCCTTTACCGCTGGTGTTAAGGTTTTGTAGCCATCGGTTTAAATGATGTTTGATGTTGCGGTTATTATATACCATGTGACCATTGCTTCGAGGCTGCTAGCGGGTTGGGACAACCATAAAACTTATAAACTATAAATGAATGCGGAGTTCTATGATTGTTAAGAAACACATGGTAGAGCATTTGGTAGAGCTATCCGTGCCCGCGCCCGAGGTCTCGGGTTCAACTCCTGTGCCCTCCAACAAATTTTATAACAACCTCCTGAGGACACGTGGCGGCCTCTGGGCTTGCCACGTGTTGCTCATCTGACGACTCATTTAAAAACATCAACAGACAGAAACCATTTTGTACCACAAAAATCAACGACCCAGATTAAGCCATGTGGAGTGATCTGATTGGATGTAAGAAAAGGGAATATTCCCCAGAATATACCTATTGATTGTACCTGCATGGTGACTGGGCATCCCAGTCACAATATTTTGGCTGTTTGGGAAAACGAACAGAAGGCAATATCTTCCTCATACGACATCGATTTTTCGAATCGTTTGCTGTGTCGGAATTGAAATGACAAGACCTTTCTGGTCGCTCAAGTCATTAGGGAAATTTTGAGGTCTAAAATGGCCCTCCTAAGGAAAATGTACAATCAAAATTCACTTTATGAGAACCAATCACATTTTAGGGGATGGCATCATCCCTAATGGTTGAGGTGGCATTGCTTGAGTTAAAGGTACTTACTTGTCACATTTTCAATGGTGGATAAAAATTCATGGTTAACCATGGTAGTGCTCTAAGTACTTTTAAAGTAATAAAGTAAAGTACTCATAATAAATGTCATTTCACATATTTTGAATAAAATATTATTATTGTCATTTCATATTTTTTGAAAGAAACAATGCATATCCCTACAAAATATTCATGTATTTACACACTTTTCAATAAATATTATATTTGTATATTTTCAAATATTTATTTATAAATAAAATCAATCCAATATGTAATATAAAATTCATACACAAAACAATACATCATATTATATTATATTATTTTTATATAGTATATTAATTACATGTTATTATATAATTTAAATAATATAAATTTTAATTGATAGTATATTCTATAATTACGAATTTATATTTATATTTATATTTTATTTTAAGTTATTTAAGTACAAAGGACCAATGCATTGGTTGTGCAATGATAATGATTTTTTCTTGAAAATCTCATTCTTATTTATAGTCACATCAATACAATTTTTTTATTAATTTTATTTTAGTACAACTTTTGAATTGAATTTAACCATGGTTACATGGATTTTGGTGCAAAAAGTGAATAGAAAATTCATAAATATTATTTTATTGGTTTAGCTATTATTTTATTATTTCCTTAGGAGGCCCATTTTAGACCTCAAAATTCCCCTAATGTTGGTTTGGTTTCGAGCACTTTCATTTTTTAGCATAACACATGATTTCCTGATCACACCTCCCCACTAGGAAGCTTTTGGACCCCAAAATATCTCTGGATTATTGAACATGAAGATGAGGAGACTGTGTCCCCACTCTTCCAATCTTTATCCACTGAAATTTACCTAATTTCATTAATTGGAGCTTTTCATGAAACGACAAATTTTTCCTTGATTCCGTCGACCAACCATTGTTGTCTTTGACACTGTCATGCTACATATTTTCTGAACTTGCAGAACATAAATCTAATTTTGTAGTAAAAATCCTGTTTCTACATTGGTCTATAATCAAAGGAAACTTGGAATTGTTCTCACCTTGCATTTTGTCCTTATGGCGATTTTTTGCTGCTTTTGTTTTGAACTTGTGTCGACTTTTGACCAAGTTTCTTCGCCATTGTACCGTGCCTTTCGGA
This sequence comes from Pinus albicaulis, assembly GCA_034641835.2. Classification (NCBI taxonomy): domain Eukaryota; kingdom Viridiplantae; phylum Streptophyta; class Pinopsida; order Pinales; family Pinaceae; genus Pinus; species Pinus albicaulis. Next base: position 445,613,267 of record CM076579.1, on the reverse strand, counting down.
AACTAGAAATGAACATGTCTGAATCCCATGCCTTCTTTGCCAAGTTGATTTGTCCTCTCTTGGACCTTTGCAACTTCTTGCATTGACACCTTGTTTTCAACACTGTTGAACACCAATGTCGACTGCTGCAATTGCTTGTCATCTTCTCTCAAAGACAACCTGCTTTCAAACCGAAACAACTCATTACATACTTCATCATTTGTTTGAAAAGGATGATGTAACACATCTCTTTGTTTAATCATCATCAATGTCACGTTTTGGCTTGCATTGAATAGCCTCTTCATTTTCCCTGCATTAACTAAAGAAGTGTCTAGTTTTTTATGATGAGCTCTCAAAATATACTCCTTGCCATCTTTGAATAAATGGTATTTGTTCTCATGGTGATGGAAGATTGCTTTCCTGTCATACAAGTAAGGACTGACCAACACCATACCTGTTATATCAAGCGGAACAACATCTAATTCAACCGTGACAATGAAATGTGCAGTTATTGCAAAGCACAACATGCACTTCTTTGAAACCTGTAAATTTGCATCTTTACAAATCCAACCAAGTGGATATTGTTTTGGATGTGGAATGGTCTCAAGATCAAGTTTCTTGACCAAGTCTTGAGAGATTGAATTTGCTTGTGACCCACTGTCAAACAATGTGTCTACCTTGGTATGTTTGGAAATGACCCTCACATGAAACAGTTCAATTCTCTCTTCTTCACTTGGAGCTTGTATGTGACAATTAGATATACTAGAACTGGGTCTAGTTTAAATCTCTTTCCCCTTCATATTATTTAGTCCCATAGCTATGATTTTTGTTTCATCTCTTGAATCTGATCCTAGGTCTTGTTCAACTATTACAACAATTTTTCCTTTCTCCTTGGCTTTCTCTTTGGCCTTAAAAATTTCTGGTTTCAACTCTGGATGAAGTTTCCAACAATGGTCTTCATCATGGTTAGTTTTAGAACGGTTTTTGCAAAAGAATTTTCCCTTCTATTTTCTGATATTTGCATTTCTCTTTTTCTTCCATTTGCCTTTAAACTCATTTTCCTCATTCCCATCTAAGTTTTGTTTTCCCCTTGCCTCTAAATGTGTGGCTTGTACACAAACTTCATCTAGGCTTGTAGGGTTAAACATGAGGATAGTATGTCTTAGGTAGGTATGTAAGCCTCCTATATACTTGAGCAAAGTGTCTTGGCTCTGAAAATATACTCCTAATAAAAGAGTTCGTCTCCTAAATTCTTGAGTATAAACTTGTATATTTTGTCCTTTTAATTGTTTAAAATTTTTCCAGTCCATTATGGCTTTCTACATGTGAGCTAATGGATAAAACTGTTGTTTTATTGCAGAAATGAAATCAGTCCATGATAGGATAATCTTACCATGCTTCTTGATCTCCTCCTTTGTCTTGGCTTCCCACCAAACAAGAGCTGCACCTTCCATCCTCAATGAAGCTAATTGGATTTTGGTATCATCATCATGAAAATTTTGGATTCTCAAATATACCTCCAATTTCCTAATCCAATTATCTAGCTTTTCTGCATTAACTTCACCATTAAACATTGGCAACTCAAACTTAACATCAAGTTTTAGAAAATGACTTTTACCTGTGTTCTTTGACTTGTATGGATGATGTACTGAAGATGAAGTAGAGGATGATGAGGATGAAGATGAGGGTGATTATGGTGACTTTCCACTGTCTCCATTTCCTCCATTGCCCTTCTTTGATTTATCTTCATCATTATGGCCTCCTAATGATCCTTGTCCTTCCTTGTGAAGACCTTTCTTCTTCTAGCTTCTCATTCCTTTCTTGATAAAGGACTCTAACCATCTCAGTCAAGTCAAGAAATGCTTTACTGTACACTCTTTCTTCCTCTTTAAGATCCATCTCTTCATGGATTTATTCTTCTCCTGGAGGCATGCTTAATGCTGCTTCTGCTTCTTTTGGAGGTGAGCTAGGTGGTGGAGAATGTGGAAATATTGCCCTCCTTTGCTGTGGCTCACTTTGAGAACCTCTTGCTTCCACCAAATTTCCTTCTCCTCTCTTAAGCTTGAGCCTAGTAAGCATGTAAACCCTTGCAAATAGTTAGCAAATATTTGCACACAAAAACAACAGAGGTTAAAATCTATCTCTGATACCAACCTGATCTGAAAGGAATGTATTAGTTTTGTTGTGCTAAGTGTCCTTTCAGTGATATAAACATGTACAATTTGTCTCCATTTGTTTGCTTAAGGAATGAGTGTTTTAACCATGAAACATAGATGAATTTGTGAACTTTAAGCATGAAAATAAGCCTTAAAAACACCATACAGTAGTGTATAACGGAGAAATACAATCACACATAAGTTTTACACAGTAGGCATGATGAAGCAATTCACCCCTCCTGGGCTACATCTGCTGGTCCAACTCCCAATGGCATGTCCCTCTTTGTCATTATGCTTAAAATTGTAAATTACATGTGTTTACAAGCCTCTAATGGCTGTTTTCTTTGCACAAATGGCTCCATCATGCTCAAAATAGTCTAGGTAGACTATTTTTTCACCCAAATTGGTCAAAAATTGACCTCCCAATGCATTTTTCCCAATGTCAGCTAGAAAAGCTCCACTAAAAGTGGAGACTGGCACTTAACTGAAGTTAAAAAAAGTAAAAACCCTAAAATTAGGGCGTCGCTATAGTCTTCGCCGGAATAGACCATTAGTTTTAAAGTCAAGTGGTTAGGTCGGGGTGGTCACAATCCGACCCCCCCACCTAAAACCACGTGGTTAAGGGCTTTTAAAACTCTGCTACGTCAAGTTTGGAACTCGGAGTGTTGGTTCCGCAAACCATGGAATTTGTTGCCATTACTCCGCCATGTGATAGCATTGATTCCCGCTAGAGTTTAAGTTTAATACAACCGTCGGTTAACACATTGGGGTCTCGGTCATAGCCGCCGGGTATATGGTGGTTGGGGTTGGCCCCTTTTTTATCTGCCTAAACGAAACCGTAACTACAAGTTTAAATGTTACAGTGACGAATGTGATCGTCGCCTTTACCATCGGTGTTAAGGTTTTGTAGCCGTCGGTTTAAATGACGTTTGATGTTGCGGTTGTTATATACCATGTGACCATTGCTTCAGGGCCGCCAGCAGATTGGGACCGCTGGCGGTCCCCCCCCCCCCTCAACCATCCAGTGGTCCCCCCCCCCTCAACCATAAAACTTATAAACCATAAATGAATGCGGAGTTCTATGATTGTTAAGAAACATTGAATGGTAGAGCAGTTGGTAGAGTTTTCTGCGCCCACGCTTGAGAAACATAGCTCTATATATAAGCTTATGGAAAGAGAAGAAAGGAGCGTCCCAACGCTCAAACAAAGAAAAGAGTATCATGCCAATGGGCCAAAATATATTCCAAAAAGCCTGCATAGGAAGGGAGAGAACTGCAAACGAAAAGAGCAATGCCACCACGTGACTAAAAAAAAAAGCAAAAAATGCAGAAATAAACTAAGGCAGAGGCAGATCATAGGAGCTCAATAAGATGGAGCCCCTCCAATGTTGAATGTGCAGTGAACCAAAAGGGAGCTCCAGGCCTTGTTTGGAGAGACTATCAACCCTCGAATTAGCCTCCTTGAATATGTGCTGTAGTGGAGGTGAGTGCAAACACCGCCAAAGGTGGAGGATTCTCTTTATCCAACTGAGAAGGCCAGGAGGCAGAAAAGATGATATTCCATTTATTTCGTCTATAACTGAATTGGAGTCGCCATATATGGAAAGATTCGGGATTTGAGCATTGTAGCAAACCAAAGGAGGCTCCACAGTGTGAGAAGTTCAGCCTTAGTGTTGAAGCCCAGTCCCCCGTTCCAGCATATGTTATAGCATTCTCCTTGGTCTTGCTTGATCTAGGCTCCACAATCGCAGACCCCCTGTTGCTTAGCACCATCGAAAAACCTTGCTGGGATGCTGATTAGATGAGGACGAAGTCTGTAGGTAAGATCTATGGAAAGAGCGGGAGGAAGCTCTTGAGTGTTTATCCAAGCCATGATGGAATGGAAAATTATTTGGGGAAATAGCTGGGTTCCTTCAAATATGATCCTGTTCCTAGCTAGCCAGACTTTCCAGAAGAGGAAAAAAGGCAAGGAACTATAACACTGATCCAACTGAGTCCATCTGTTGATGCTTTGAACTATACCATTCGGCCTCCGGTGCGAAGCCTGGTCCAAACGTCTTTGTCTACGAGAGATGCGTTGGCGGAAGCCATGCAAAGAGTGATGGTGACAACGACGAGGAAAATAATGATGAAAACCCAGATGGAATGTTTTTCAGAATCCACATGTCAAATTTTTATTGAAGGGGGAGGACGAAAATAATCCTCTGTAATTTGCTGGATTTGCCCAGGCCAACCTCGCAGAGGAATGCCTATCGGCATAATAAGCCCAATTTTATGTTTGTATTCAGTTGTTGCTCCATGAAATGGTGTGGAAGAATAATGTTATACTTGCTCCTAGCGATGTCTTGTGATAGGATGAAAAAGAACTTTCAATAAAACATTATGTATTTCACATGGTTGTGATTGTAGTTTTTGTTGTCCATATGAATGAATGAATGATATTTTAATGTCATGAGACTAAAAATAGTCTATAGGACCCCAACTTCTTTGGTTTTTGCCTTTTTTCAATTCATTCCTTTTCTTATTCAACTTATGATGAGCTGGATCAACCTTATAACAGTCTCCTCGATGAAAAGACAATGTTAAGAGACCGATGCGAACACATTGCCATATTTTTCCCTAATGTCTTTGAAAGCATCACATTCCAAAATGATTTTATTTTATTTTTATTTTACATATTATATTTTATTATTATTTTTTTCGAGTCCACTGCCCCAAAAGTGAAAAAAGTACACACCCGTTCTTCCCAATTTCTTTAGGTATTTTCCATCGTCCAATTTCACACTGAAGTTGATGCGAGCTAGTTTTTAACTGAGCAATAAGAATCTTTTCTCTCCAAGAAATGTTAGCTCCAATGCACTCTTTCTGTTGGTGATCACAAGTGGGGTTGAATTCTTCAACATAGTACTTCTTATTTCTGCTCAACTCTTTTCCCCATATGTGCTTACAAACTTCTCCATAACAAAATTCTTACTTATTGCTATTTGAGGGACAAACAATGAGGTAGATATCCCATTTTTGCATCCATTTGTTATTTTGTCTCATCCATGTTTTCTTTCTTTCACTCATGCCTTCATTGAAGATAAATTTAGGCCATCTACCTACTTCCAGTTGCTTAATTCTTTTGAGATATCTTATAAGACACACCATAACAATTGCTTTGATGGGGGTTTCTCTTGTTTCACTCAACATTATCTCATAAGGAACTGAATTTTTTATTTTTGATCATGACCAAGCATTTTTGGATTTTCTCAATTTGTTTCCATTTTGAGACGGGGGTACTGCTAGCCCATAATTCACACCCATATAGTATCACTGGACAAACCAGGAGTCAAAAAAGTACTTTAATAATTTTCCAATCCCATAACTATGCATATAATTATTTCCACCCTCCTAAACTTCTCTTCTTTCTATAATCCTCCAAATTAAGTGTGTTGTTGAAATCAATCCTGACGTACTTGTACTCATTTACTTCTTCAAGAATGTTACCCTCGAAGAAGAACATGTGTTAGCTTTGTTTCCTTTTATTAGAGAAAATCATTATTTTGATCTTACTAGTATTGACTTGCATCTCCACTGCTCTGAAAAAATGCTCAAGGGAGTATAGGTGCATTTGCAATCCATGGGCCGATTTTGCAATCAATACAAGGTCATCAACATACAAAAGAATATTCATCACAAACTCCCCCAACCGAACACCATCTCCACCCTACAGATTTAGCCACTCTTCTAGTTTATCAATATATAAACCAAAAAGAGTAGGGGACAAAGGACAACCTTGATTGACTCCAATGTCACTTCTAAATCTTTCCGAAATTCCTACTGAAGTTCTAATTTTGACTTTCACCTCTTCATAGAGCCTATGGACAACAACTCTATAATGCAAAGGAATTTCAAGTTCTTCCATTCTACATGGCAACTTATCTCTAGGGACCGTGTCAAATGCCTTTTTGAAGTCAACATAGTAGAAAAATACTTCTTTGTCCCCCCAAGCCTTTTCAATAATGTATCTCAACGTGATAACATGATTCACTATAGAATGATTTGGCCTAAACCTGCTTGCCCTTTTGCCCTCTTTTCTTTTATTTTTTCCCAGTTACTGATTCTATGTTCTACCCTGCTGCCGAAGAGCTTTGCAAACAAAGGATTGATCATAATGGTTCTATGGTTGGAAGGATTATTAATGTCTCCATTAAAAAAAAAAAATATTGCTAGGCAAGTTGTCCAGTCTTTTGGAATCCTTGTTGAATGATGTTGTTGAATATTTCCATGATGTCAAGAGTGTTCATTCACCACTTTAGATATTTTGGTTTAAGTTCAACCGAGTCCTTTTCCTTTCTTGTTTTCAACTTCTTAATTCCAATATCCACCTCCTATAGTGTGAAAAGCTTTGTTTTTGTGTTGATCCTTAGGGGAGGCTCAACCTCAGATTCTTTCTCATAGAGTTTCCTTGTGTAGCCAAACCATTTGTTGGTTGTAATATTATTTTCAGTTTGTTTCTTCCTTGGTTGAAGTTCCTGCCAAAAAAACTTTGGGTTATTATTGCCTAGATATATTAAGGCTTCTCACCTTATTTGCATGAACTCATTTTTTTTTCCTTTTTAAAATATGCTTATATAAATTTACAGTCATCTTCTTCTTACCTTCATTTTTCACTGTTCTTGTTGCCATTTTTCATTCCTCATAAAACCGAGCATTTACAGGAAAACAATTTGATTCTGATTTCCTATTTTTTGTTATTTTGCATTTCTCAAGTGCACCTTGAATTATATTTGTTAACTCATGACTGTTGAGGCTTTGGAAACCATTTTTTTCCTTCTGGAATGATCTCCTAGCATTGTCTTGAAGATAGTACAATTTTCTTCTATTGGAAGAATTTTTCCCCTTGATATTGTTTGTCGAGAACATTGGGTTTTCCTCCTATGCTGCCTTTCTTCTAACCAATATAAATTTATATAAATTGGGTTATGGTATGATTTTAAGTCCATATATGCTCTCCAATCTTCACTTTGTATATCTTTGCTATTAAGCATTGTGAACAAATAACATAGTTAATGACACTTTCCCCACTGTAAGCATTGCAAGTGAAGTTCCCAGACTTTTTCCATCTATCTAGACGATTGCAGATGATTAAATTGAAAGCACCACATAACGTAAGCAGCTCCCCTCCAAAATGATTTCTAACTTTGTCATCTTCTAAACATCTCAACCATTAGGGATTCTCCTCTTCAGTGAGAAAAATAGGATTGTGATCCTTTTTGCAACAAAGAATAGTAGCTTGTTGATTTGTTGTTCTAGCATTGAAATCTCCCAGTAAAATAACTTCTCCCTGCTGAGAATACACAACAATATCTTGCTTTAAAGATGCCATGTGGATCCTTGTTGTCTAGCCCCTTATTTTTGTAAGTTTTTGAGACTTGAGGGGAAAATTAACATGCTGCAATTCTTATGTGATTCTTATTCTTTTATATTTTGAACCATAAATACTGTTTATTTGTATCTACTTTCACTAATGAATGCGACGACATTCTTTTTTTTATACTAAAACTAGTATTCCCACATACCCTTTGCCATTTTATACTGTATTGTTCCAAACCACTAACTTCAAATAACCACCAAACATAGGAGTTTTGCAACCATCATGTTCATGAGTTTCCATGAGTCAAATTATGTCTCTACCTTTTGCAATAGGCCCTAACCCAGGTCCCCTCCTCCAAGGGTAACCTCTACAGTTCCAACAAACTAGACTTAGGTAGACTTGGGTAGGATTTGGTTGCTACACGATTTGGCACATAAGTTCCAAATTTGAGTGTTCACCCCTTTTCATCCATGTTGAAGTCTTGTTGTTTTTCTCCCAGTTATAGAATTAATTGTTTTTTCTTTACTGCCAGCCTATTGCCCGATTTTTCCATGAGGCCCAAACACTGCAATAATCGCTTTACCATTGTACAACCATGCTATTTTCACTTCATTTATTGCTGCTCTAATTTTCTCCAGTTCTTCTCTTCTCTCCTCTTGTTGTTTGTTGGTTAAATCTTCATCTAGGAAGAAGTGTGAGCCTTTCAAGAATTTATTTTTGCTTAAGAGACGGTGTTTGTTTTACACACTTGCCATGATGATTTTTATGGGTCGAGGCCTTTCCTCACATATTTTTCCCATCCTCCTTGCTTGGAAAATTTTCCATTTCCAATGTAATTTCTCTTTCAGAAAGTCCCTTGTCAAATTGAAAGTGCTTTCATTCTTCCCATAGTCTCTTATTCCCTTGATAATAAAGTTTGTTACCCTATCTTTTCCTTCTTTGTGTTCTCTTTTTTGTGCTCTATTAACACTTACATATGCTTCTTCCTCCATCCTTATGTAACCATTAGTGTCCTAAACTCTAGCTTTGATTTCTTTTGGAATGTCTTTCCTCTTGTTCTTTTCTGTCTTCCTTTTTGAAAGGACTGCTTACTGAGATATTTGTGTATCTACCTGAGTTTCTTTAGAAATTATCACATCCTTATTTGATGCTATAATATTGTAACGACCTTGAAGATTACTACCTCATATAAATTAATCTAAATATTACAACTCTTAGGCTTGAAAAAAAAGTTCAAAGTCCTCTAAATTTCCCCTTTATTATTCCTCTCGGTAATTGACGGGTTGAGTAGGAGATTATTCAAGACTAGACACAATGGAATCTTCAGTGGTATTATGGTATCCAAAATTTTTTATGTATCCCATCTTAATTTTGTAGATGATGTTCTTATTTTCGCTCAAGTCTCTTCTACATAATGGACACAATTGGTTATGATTATCAACAACTTTGGGGACACATCAAAATTATACATGAACGAAAAGATGTCCATGCTCATCTTTGCTTTGGGTAATAGAGATTAGATTGAGGAGATTGCATCTATCTTCTTTGTTTGTGTCTTGGATATGGAAAATGGCTTCAGGTATCCTGGCTTTACCTTCAAACCAAATCGATATGGATTAATGGATTGCCAGTGGCTCATTCAAAAGTTTGAGGATAAAATAAAGACTTGGGGGCACATGTGGTTGTCAATTGGTGGCAAGTTGACTCTTGCATAGTCAGTTTTGCAAAACATCTCTTTGGATGCACCTATTTATTCTCCCCAAAAGATTCATTAATGTATAAAATCCATTATTGCTAATTTTATTTGGTCTGGTGCATGGTGACTGAACAAACTGCACCTGGTGTAGTAAGAGGCACTCACTAGGAAAAAGGATGAAGGGGTTTGGGGCTTAAAACATCTGGAGCATTTTGGATGAGCTCTTAACATTAAAAATTTTTGGAGGGAATTATTCAAATCAGGGCTTTGGAAAAATATCATTTCTAAAAAACATTTGAAAGAGAAACCAATATAGGTGTGGATACAAAATGGCATGCGATCCACAAGAAATTTTTCTTATATATGGAATGGTTTCATGAAGCTCAAACATTGGTTCCCTGGCAATATTTTCTGAAATATTGGATCGAGCACTATGACAACGGTGGGACTTGATCCCATCTGAGGTTTTGGGGGCAATCATATTCTTCCTTGGGAGATTATCCACCATATCCATGCAGTGGGGATCTATTAACTACATCAGTTGTAGATTTACCAGCCTAGATCCATCTTAACCCCAGATCTATCAAGCGCCGAGAGGGATCAAATCTCTCGAGGTGCAAACCTCTTTTTTGAGTGCAAAACTTGAGGAAAGGTTTGCACCTCGAGAGATTTGATCTCTCTCGGTGCTTGATAGATCCGGGGTTAAGATGGATCTAGGTTGGTTTCAGTCGTGTGCAGTCATACAAAATTTGTTGAACATCTAATTATTTTGATCATTTTAAATATGCTAAAAATTTCTAAGATTAGTGATGAATGATGAGACAATTACTAAATTGAATGATGAAAAATGATGATAAAAATTTTAAGTGAAAAGTGACAATGTAATAATGTTGAATGATAGAAAATGTGAGTAATAAGAATGAAGTCAATTACAAACAATCTTCATTGCAATCAATCTGAAACTATTTTATTTTATTGTTCTTATTGTCCCACATTTAGTTATTCTCTATTATCAAGTTTGAATGAAAAGTGATTAACAATGTCGAATGATGGAAAATGGAAATAATAAGGATGTAACCAATTACAAATGGTTTATAGTTTCAAGAAGAAGACATTTCAGGTAAGTGAAAAGTTTATTTAGGATGAAAATTCAAGTTTTGGATTTATGATTGAATTATTGCAACACATAAGTCAATTCATGTCATGAATAATGTTTATGTGCTCACACTAAGAGTGTGTGTGTATGTTTTGGGGGTGAGAAAGAGATATAGATGGAGGGGGGATAGAGGGGAGGAGAGATGCAAAGACAGGGTGGGGAGGAAGAGATATAGATATGGAGAGAGAAGTGTTAGAGAGAGAGAGAGAGAGAGAGAGAGAGAGAGAGTATGTTTGGGGGGTGAGATAGCGAGATAAAGAAGGAGAGACAATGGGAGATAGAGATATAGATGGAGGGGGCATAGATGTGCTTACACTGAAATCAATGCACACTATTAATCTAATTACTTTGAAATTAATTTACATTATACATCTAGTTGCATTAAATCATAAATCAACATATACACTGAAATCAATGCATCTAGTGCAAACAATCAAATAGGATTATAAATCAACTTCTACACTAAAATTAATGCATCTTGTGCAAACAATCAGATAGGATTAGAAAGAAAAATCTACACTAAATTCAATGCATATATTTCAAGCAATCAAATAGGATTAGAAATAAATATCTACACTAAAACCAATGCATAGAGGGGAGAAGAGAGATGCAAATACAGGGTGGGGTGGAAGAGATATAGATATGGAAAGAGAAGTGTTAGAGAGAAAGAGGGAGTAGAAAAGGGAGGGAGGGAGAGAGAGAGAGATAGATATATATGGAGATAGTGTGTGTATGTTTGGGGGGTGAGATGGAGAGATAAAGAAGGAGACACAATGGGAGATAGAGATATAGATTGAGGGGGCAGTGATGTGCTTACACTGAAATCAATGCACATTATTAATCTAATTACTTTGAAATTAATGTACATCGTACATCTAGTTGCATCAAATCCAAAATCAACATCTACATTGAAATCAATGCATCTAGTGCAAACAGTCAAATAGGATCAGAAAGAAAAATCCACACTAAATTCAATGCTTCTATTGCAAGCAATCAAATAGGATTAGAAATCAATATCTACACTAAAACCAATGGATCCAGTGCAAGCAATCAAATAGGAGTAGAAATCAACATTTGCACTGGAATCAATGCATCTAATGTAAGTTATTAAATAGGATTAGAAATCAACATCTACAATGAAAGCAATGCATCTAGTGCAAGTGATCAAATACCATTAGAAATCAATATCTACACTGAAACCCATGCATCTAGTGCAAGCAATCAAATAGGAGTAAAAATCAACATCTAACTAAAATAAATGCATCTAGTGTAAGGTATTAAATAGGATTAAAAATCGACATCTACATTGAAATCAATGAATCTAGTTGAAGTGATCAAATTGGATTAGAAATCAACTACTACACTCAAATCAATATATCTGTTTTAGTGAAAAAACAAAATATTCCTCACTTTCTAGATCTAAATTTTATGTCTATATGTGTTTTTGTGTCTCTTTTTTCTTCCCTCTCTCTCCACCTTCCATTTTGTGTCTATCTCCCTCCCTCTCTCTTTCTCTCTCTCCCCCTCCCTCTCTCCCCTATCTCTCTCTCACCACCTCTCCCTCCCTTTCTCTATCTTTATCTTCTTCCATCTCCCCCCTGCCATCTATATCTATATCTCCCTCCATCTCTCCTTATTTGTCTCTCTATCCCATCCCCTGAAACACAAGTCATGATCTCTCTCTCTCTCTCTCTCTCTCTCTCTCTCTCTCTCTCTCATTTTCTTTGTCTCTCTCTTCTTCCCTCTTTCCCCCAAGTCTATATCTCTCTCTCCCTTTGTCTCTCCTTTATCTCTCTATATCATCCTGTATACATTATCTCTCCATATATATCTATCTATATATCTCTCCCTCTTCTTGTCCCTATGTATCTCTTCCCCTTCTCTCTCTCTGTCTCTCTTAGCCCCCAGACATACAAACTATCTCTCCATATCTATCTATATATTTATCTCTCTCTCTTCCCCCCCTCCCTTCCTATTCCTCTCCCTCTCTCTCCAGCCCTCTTACTCTCCCACTCTCTCTCTCCCTCCCTCTTCCTCTCTCTCTCTCTTTGCCTCTCTTCCTCTTCTCTCTCCATATCTATCTCTCTTCCTCACTCCCTCTCTTTTCATCTCTCTTCTTCCCTCTCTCCCCCCTCCATCTATATCTCTATCTCCTATTGTGTCTCCTTATCACCCCAAAAGCATACACACCCTCTCTCCATATCTATCTATCTCTCTCGCCCTTCCTCTTCCTCTCCCTCTCTGTCTTCCCCTTCTCTCTCTCTCTCTCTTCCCCTTCTCCCTCTCCACATTTCTCTCTCTTTCTTTCTTCCCCTTCCAACTCCATCTCTCTTCCCCTCTCCTCTCTCCTTTCTCTCAAGTCCTCTCTCTCACTTTCTCACCCACCTCCCTCTATCTCTCCCTCCCATCACACACCAATGATAGAATATAATGTTAAGATTGTTTCCACGATTTAGATTGAGAGATATACTTATATTTTATTATTATTATTATAAATATATCCATTACAAATATATTGAGCCTACATTAAAAAAGTTTACAAACTTTCTTACATTACATCTACACATTAATATGAATGTTAGATAATAATATTAATTTGGCCCATGGTATTTCACCCATAGGCTTTGCCTAAATAAAACATCCTTTTCGAGTGTCCTTAAATATAAAGTTGATTATGGAGTAAATATAAAAAGAGGGTTTATATATTTATCATACTTCTCCTTTCTTTATATTTTTATTTATTTACCATACCTATTTATTCGTCATTAATATTTATTTATTTAAATATGGTATTAAGCCCATGGTATTAATAATAATTTGTTCCATGGTATCTGGCCCATGGTATTAATAATAATTTGTTCCATGGTATTTGGCCCATAGGCTTCACCTAAATATTTTTTTCTTTTTGAGTTTTCTTAAATATATAATGAGGTTTATGGAGTAAATATAAAAATGGGTTTTATTTCTTTACCATACCTCTACAGTGAATATAAAAATAGGTTTTATTTATTTACCATACCTCCCATTTATTTATATTTTTTTCTTACATTACATCTACACATGTACCCTATTGGGCTTTATTTATTTACCATACCTCTACAGTAAATATAAAAATAGGTTTTATTTATTTACCATACCTCCCATTTATTTATATTTTTTTCTTACATTACATCTACACATGTACCCTATATATTGAGCCGACATTACAAAAGTTTACTAACTTTATTACATTACATCTACACATCTACCCTTTATTGGGCTGTAGAGCGCCTCTCGGCACAATAATATTAATTAATAATATTAATTTGGCCCATGGTATTTCACCCATAGGCTTTGCCTAAATAAAACATCCTTTTTGAGTGTCCTTAAATATAAAGTTAACTATGGAGTAAATATAAAAAGAGGGTTTATATATTTATCATACCTCTCCTTTATTTATATTTTTATTTATTTACCATACCTATTTATTCGTCATTAATATTTATTTATTTAAATATGGTATTTGACCCATGGTATTAATAATAATTTTTTCCATGGTATCTGGCCCATGGTATTAATAATAATTTATTCCATGGTATTTGGCCCATAGGCTTCACCTAAATATTTTTTTTTTTTAAGTTTTCTTAAATATATAATGAGGTTTATGGAGTAAATATAAAAATGGGTTTTATTTATTTACCATACATCTACAATAAATATAAAAATAGGTTTTATTTATTTACCATACCTCCCATTTATTTATATTTTTTTCTTACATTACATCTACACATGTACCCTATATATTGAGCCGACACATTACAAAAGTTTACAAACTTTCTTGCATTACATCTACACATCTACCCTATACTGGGCTGTCGATGATCAAATGGGACGATGATCAAATGGGACTATATCCAATCTGGATTAATTTTGTGGCTTTGGGGTTATGGGTAGATAGCAGAACATTGTGATGGTTACATACAAAATTTGTATAATGTTGTTATCACTCTCAATGATAAGTATGATACTCTCATTTGGAATGGAAAGTCTCGCCTGAACATTTCGGTTGATGAGATATACTTCCACATTCGGTTGATGAGATATACTTCCACATTTCTCCTTCACATTTTCTGCCTCTTGAGTCTATTTGGTATAGGTTGATTTGGAAGTGGCATATGCCACCCAAACTGAAGTGTTTTGGTTGGTTGGTGGGATACAACAAGATCCTCACCTGGGAGAACCTGGTTAAAGGGGGTTTTTATATTTCTCGGTATCTGGAGAGGCATAAACAAGCTTATTTTTTAGTATATCCCTTTCTACATTGACCAGATTTGCATTAACATCACTTCTTACTTCTTGGAATATTTCTAGAAACCTTATGTTGGGTTAAACAAACTCTCTCTGCTTACTGATTGCTGGAAAAAATACCCGGTTGATTTTTTCGATGGGGCTGCCTAGTATATAGTTGCAACGCCTATATAGACATGGAGTTCGAAGTATCTTATTGTTTTTGTTGGAATGGTGGTCCTAGGACCAATTCCAAAGCGTAGGTCATGGCCCTTTAGGGGCTTATATATAGCACCTATTGATTATCTCTTAGATCTTTATCGATCTTTGGAGATTCTCAAGTCTCTATTGATTGGGCTAATCACAAATTTGTTTTCCACCCACCTCTTCTATCAAACTAGTTAAAGTGCATTAAGGCTTTATTTAAACTTTTCAATGAACTCACCTCTGTGCATATTTATTGTGCTCAAAACTCCATGATGGACAAATTGTCCAAGAAAGGTCTTTCCATGCTAGCAGGCATGATCCATTACCAAGTGTTCAAAGATGGATGTTTCCTTGGAGATGGGAACATCCCTTTCATCTAATGTTTTTGGTTCTTTGCACTTTTGTGCTAAGATGCTTAGACCTTTGCAAGGTTTTGCTTTTGATATATTTTTCTCTGTTTTATTTGCTTGATGATATGTCTCTTATGTAATGCTTTAAAATTTCCAACAAGCCTTACCACTAGGTTTTGACATTGTGAATATTTTGGTCTTTTGGGTCTTGCAACAGGGAGTCTCGTCTTTTGATGTTACCTATATGTAGCCTACATACAAAGCTTTATGCTTTTTATAGTATCATATACACATCATGGATCATGTAATAATAATAATAATAATAATAATTTTCAATTCTCAACCCAAAAAGAGCCTTTCAATTTTCAGTTCATATGCATATTTATATTTTGGAATAGCTTGAGATTTAACTACATAGTTATGTTTTTTTTGTTTTTTTAATTAAATTGATTAATTAAAAAATGTCATGAAATGGGTGATGGTTTTTGGGAATGTCGTATTGATAAGCTATGGTATTGGCCCACGATATTCTAATAAAGCCTCTTTAAGCTTAAGAATCTCCATAGTAAAGCAAGAGTGAATCTCATGATTAAGAATCTTGTTGCATGCATTTTTAAATGTATATATATTTAATGTGTTAATTCTTTATATAATTAATAATAATTTAAATGAAGTTATAATTAGTTAATTTTTATGATTTAATTTTTTTTAAAATAGTGACATATATCATAAAGTAAGTGTTTTGATGTTTATCATGAATTGGACTTTACCAATCATTTAATTATATGACTGCCTAACTTAGATAAAACCAAGTTTCAGTGCTATCAATACCTCTCATTCAAAACTTTAGTCAGAATAGCGACACCTTAGGGGATAGAAGAAACAATTGAAGTATTGTGACTCAGGCTTACATACGACAAAATCCTCACACGTCCTCATACTAATCCAGAGAATATTTACCATTGTTTACTTTTTCCGACGGAGAATCCCCGAATATGTTTTATCTCAACATCACACTAGAATTTATGTTTGTAGTAAACAGAAGCTTAAAAAAGACACCTACTTATAGGATAGTTTCACATAAAAATACGACGAAAACCTCATACTGTTATATTGCTGAATCTCTTGCAAGACGACTTAATAATGTGAAGTAATTCCAAGTGTGAATCTCTTGCAAGATGACTTAATAATGTTAAGTAATTCCAAGTGTAGCTTATATCCAAGAAGACTTTTCAATCCAGGAGAGATGTCTTTTTCCCTTCGCTTTGGATTGATAGCAAAAGCATATCTTTTTGCTATCCTAAAGCATGCAGAATTGCCAAGTATATGAGAGTAAAACCAGGTTTACAAGATTTTGCTCAAACCAATCGTCCCACAAGTATGAAAAAGGCTAAATATCTGAGGATACTTATATAATTAAGAACCCAATATCATGACAAGGAAACACATCTATGACTACAAATTTAGGAGATATCACACATGGTGCAATTCTTGAAGATACATGTCACTTGATACATTACATCTTTAAGCAGCTTACAAAGCCGATATATATAAACACAAATATTCACAAAAAATTCACTAACAAAGCCCAGAGTATCTCTTTCAAAGAAATCCACTCGATAACCCACTCGATATTCTTGATTGAAGATAATCACTTACTGACGTCGTGCATGTCCCGCTGCATATTAACAGAATTCTCCTCACTAAGGGTAATTTGACTTTTACTCAACCAAGAAATACAGGATAGGAAATGTTTGATTTGTTTACACTGAGGTTATGAAGGGCGAACAAACATGTTCTGCAAAACTTGAAAACAATTTGTTTTGCCAAAAGCAAAATGGCTAAGTGGCTTTTAAAAGGATGAAAAGAACTCCTTGCTAACAGTGACAAACAACACAAAACATATGTATTCCATTCATTGTTTCTTCTTTTCCTCTGTAAACTTTATCTTTTCAGGATAATAAAATGTCATGCTGTTTCTTCATTCAAATCATTATCCTCTCCCTGAAATTGGGTGCATACATGTACATTAGTATCAGATAAGTTTGTTGATGCATTTTCCCTTCTTAATCTTAAAATCTGATTTCGGTGATACAGAGCCATTTTTTTGGCTGTTTCCTTTGCCTTTTCTCTGGACTTCCCTAACAAAGATGTTTTAAATTGTTCTTGGCGTCTTTTCTGTTGTTTATTCACTCTTTCATTGTACACCTCATTTCCACTCTGAACCATGCTCAAAGTAATCTGATCCATCGGTTTTGAAATTTCCCTCGTCTTCTCATTATTGTGACCTTTAGTATCCTCTTTATTGACAACACTTCCATCATAGATTCCAGACCGTAACATTTTTTGTACTTGTAGTCTCTTTATAGATTCAGCCAAGGCTCTCTCTAAGAATCGCCTCCTACCAAAGCCTAAAATTGGCCAGCCTGAAATTGTCTTCTTAAATTGATTTCCGGGTGTGTGATCATCCCTTGCAGCAAATATTGAATCACCGCTTGCATTGCTTGCACCAGATGGAGAAGAAGGCACTATGCAATGTGACCTTTTGCTATCCAGAATACCTTTTCGTGAAGAGAATATCCTAGCCAAATTTTTCATATCTCGCAATTTCTTAAAGGGTGGAGACTTCTTATAGACATGCTTGAACCTTGGAACGATTCTCTGCTCTTTGGATTCCATCTCTTCCATCAGTTCTGGGAAGTTTATTTCTTTATTTTTCTTCTCAAGATATTGAGCCTCGGAAAATCTGGAAGAAAAGAATAGTTGTGAATAATGTTCCATGGAAAGAATATGTATAATAAAAACCAACAATACAAATAGTCGTTAAGTCACCCGTACCTTTCAATATCTTTCTCATTGTTGTGTTGAACCTGTGCATATAGATTTGCAGAATAAATACATCAGCCATTTGTGAACTATCTAGATTCTATATATTCATTCACACAAGTGGAAACAAATGTCAAGACAAAACCTCCTACGCATTCACACTAGTGGAACAAATGTTAAAGACAAAATGCTTTCAGATGTATCCATGTTAAATCTCATAAACTATTCAGAAAAGTAATCCCATTACATCTGAAACTGGTACATGCAACCTAACATATAATGATAGTTTTCAGAGAAAGCAAAACACTGAAATCACAGGTGAAGTAAACAATCTAGAAAGTACAGGATTCTTGTAAAATACAGTAATAAGGTGGTCTTCAATGGATGATTATTTGATACAGGATGTCCTCATCATACTGCAAAAAACACAGGGCTTCGATGCCTCTCAATAAACTAGCAAAACCACAAAACGTTTTAGCTACATGCAAGAGATATAAGAAATCTCAACAGATCAGATGGTAAACCCAATGTAGAAAATTAGTGCAAGAATTATCAGGCACCTACTCTGTATAGGTAGACACAAAAGAAATCAATACAAACAAATGTTTTGTTGATGAGAAGCAGCATGACTAAAGGTAAATCCAATATCAATGCTATATCGAACTCAAAGTTTCAAACCTTGAAAGATAAATTTGTGAAGCACAATTGGAAGAGTCTGATGGTTCTCTTGATAAATGACATTTCTTCAGAAAGTCAAACAAGGAACTTAGCTGTATCAAGACCATACATGGACGACATCCCTAGATCTTAAGAAGCATGATTGGTCGAGAGCAATTACAGACAGTTCCTGATGGACAATGCACTTATACCTAAATTTCACACCCCTCAATATAGAAGTTTAAACTTTTACAACTTGAGATTTTAGGATGGTAACAACGTTACATGCCATGCCTTCAACTTCTATTCATTTTCAGATTTCGGTACCTCTGTTGGTACTATATCAGACTGCTGTCTCCTCCATTTTGAAGGAAAAATCCCATTGAACTCTCCTACACAATCTCACTTCCCATATTGCTATCGCCCTATTTCTTTGGAGGTAGAATTCAGTCGGATTTACGTTGGCATCTATCAAACTGAACCTACCAATTTCTACACCCTTTGTCTAAAATCTTCTAGAAGCTAGTCAAATAAAAGTATCCTTTATCAGTTTCCTTCTTTGTTTCACAAATGATGGGGGTAACCTCCAACATACTTGCACATATCTTTTAGAATTAAATCTTCAAACTTAAATACCTATAGTCCCTGCAATAATCTGTGGTTCTGGTTCTGTACTAGGTGGTTAAGACCAAAATTGTGATCTTAGGCTCAATATAACCTAGGGACATTTTTAATATCCTTTAGGTAGATTGGATCTTCTCAGATTGTGTCCTGTTGTATTGTGTTTTTTCTTGTATTGATATAAGTAGCATTTCTCCCTCTCAATAACAAAACAAAAAATACCTTCTCGAGCCAGTTTGGCATTTCTATTTATTTGAATTTATGTCCAATTTTGAATTTTAACTCACAACAAATTAAAATTCACTAGTACCACAGGAGAAAATGTCTTGCCCTATGACAAGTGCATTTATCAATCTCTACAACAGCTCCAGACTATCAGTTATGGCATACTTCTGTATGAAGTGATTATTATGCTAGTGCTTCTAACTTTTTTCTGCTTCTGAAGGCCAGCATACCAGCATATGCATATACAGGTCAGTTGCATTGTTCATTGTTGGGCATGCATCTATATATCTCTTTCAGACTCATAAAGAAGGAAATCCCAAGAAGTACACCAAAAGAAAATCATGCCAGGTGACTACAATTGTTGATTTGGAGAGTCAGCTTGAAGCGATATTATATGGTAAACAAGCAAATTTTGAATTTTCACAACAGTCTTGGCTGGACAGAGGGTTGTTTCACAGTTGAGTACTATTACACAGAACATGAAACCCATTAACCTGCACAAGGTTCTGAAAGTGCAAACTATGTAATGGCTCTGTACAAATGTTGCAGAGAATAAGCTTGCTGTATAGCCAAACATTGAACAATTGAATCTGTTATTCGATACCCGTGTTTTCTCTCAATCTAATCATCAAAGGAAAACAAGTCCAAGCAATTGATGAGGCACATGAGGACCGAGGTGGCTTGACATCCAAACACAGCAATAATTCCCATGGTTGTTTAAGTTGTGTGACCCCAAGATCTCACGAGATCTAATTTACTTACTATTATCTTAGCTGTCCAGTAGGCATTGTTATTCTTAACAGATCTACCACTGCTCTGGGCATTAGGCAAATCATGTTGACTTTAATTCTGCCTGTCCTGTCTGCATCTCCCTGAATGTGTTTATTGTATGCTGCATGTAGATTGGTGGAGCTCATACTTCAAAGGGAGAAGGGGAGACCGTACCAGTCAAGAGTTTGAAAGATTTAAATTTTTGTGGGTGTTTTCATAAGACCAAAACACAAATCCATGGAGATTTCCAGCACATTATCAGATCTGCAAGGAGATCTTAATAGATCTATAAACCAACAACATTTGTATACTCGTGGGTGTTAGATTTTATCAGATCTAGGAATGGCAACTACTAGTCTCAAATTTGAAGAACGATTAGAAGGAGCATCTAACTTCCTATCCTGGAAGGCAAAGGTGACCTTGCTTTTAAAGACGCATGAATTTTGGGAGATTACAGAAAAGGTTGTTCCAATATTGATAGATGCAACACTCAAGGTGACTCTTGAAAAGGACATCAGACCCCAGAGAGTGATCATGGATGGAGTAAAGGTTCATTTGATCCCACACTTGGCAAAGAAGCAATCAGCCGATGAGAGATTTAAGGCTCAAGTGGACCTTTTTGATATTTCAGAATGGAATACTCCGAACACCAACACTTCGAACCTCTCGGCGGCTTGCGAGAGGTAATAGGAGCAGTTGCCCTGTTGCTTTAAGCCGCATGATCAAGGTAGGGTCAACACCAACACTGATGCAACCTAGACCTGCCACCACTGAAAAGAGAGTCACCGCCCGCAAGGAGGAGTCCTGGAGCGAACATATCGTTTGCAAAATAATGAACTCACTAAGCTAACCTTAACCTTAAATGCAAAGTTATATACAAAACAACGAGCCAGTCAGTTCTCAAAGATTTGACCTTGGAGAACTGTAGGGCATAAGCTGTGCTTAAATACAAAAAGGCAGCGAGCTAGTCAGAACTTATGCAAAAAGTCCTAAGGTCTTGTAGAGCATAAGCTGCTATAGCTTATAAATTAAAGAAATGGATATGGCCGTGTCACCCTTCATGCATTAATTGTTGCTTGATTGTGAATGAAACTTTATTATACAACAATTAACTCTGTAATTATATACTTGAATTGTTATATATGTGTTTGTTTAATGAGAATAAGAAATCTTATTAAGTTGCTTATTTATAGTGGTCAGACAACAATTAAACAGTAAGATCCATTACAGCCAAATCCAATCTTGAATTTATGTGCGAATGATCCATTGCATAAGGTTATGAGTTACAAGTCAGTGCATTAATTGCTCTTTTTTTGTTTTTGTATTCTATAAGTGAATCTTATCTTGATGATGAACCTAGTTAGCTGGTTTGAAACGTCGATGAAGAAAAAACCTACCCAATGCGATGGATCCAGAAACAACATTATTACAAAATAGAGATCGCAGAAGTCTGAAATCAGAAATTCTATAAGTTATTTGATTTTTATTTGTTTTTATTTAATCATAACAAAACAATAAGAAAACAAGTAAAAAAGTAAAAAGTAAAATGACTTAACAAAATTGAAACTAAAAGAAAGGAAAGTTGAGGTTAAATAACTAAAATTTAAACACAGATTAAAATCACTGGGCCCATAAAACTAAAACCTAAAAAATTAAATTTATAGAAACAGTAAAAGAAAACATTCATGTAATAAAAAATTAGTTACAGATCACCCGGGCAGTAAGATTTTTTAATAAAGAAACCAAAAAGTAAATGAAAAAAAATATTGTGGAGAAGAGAAGAAATGTTGCAGAACATGGGGGAATTAAGACTGGTAAATGAACGTTCTTTTATTGCTTCAATCTGTGAATACAACTCTGCATAAATAGTCCGTAAAATATGAAGGAGCAGACAAAGTCACTTTTAAACAAATCAGTGGCCTGATGAGATCATCAATTGCTCCTGCACGACCATCACATCATCAATACCTGCAAATAGTGAAGAGTGGAAATCGAACAGAAAATAAAGATGATACCTTCATCGACCCTTAACCTATAGACCTTTGCCTTCGTGCCCTTGAATTCTCCTAGGAAGAATCCTACAATCCAGCAATCTTCATTAGTTCACAAAGATCAGATGCAAGAAATAAGGGAAAGAAACAATAAAAAGGGAAACCTCACAACACCAGCCAACACCCTCACTCACTATTCTGGCAGCATGTAGGTAGATGAATGGCTTTGATCAATTTTTGAAAATTGGCTCAACCGTCAGATGAATGTCAGACAATTTTATTTGTTTCGTCTATTGGCAACTACTCAATCTTTTATTCTTCATTGCATCTGGTTCATAATTCAATGTCTGCCTTTAATACGTATTTTGGTAGACTTGCTCTTCCTTTCCTTTTTATTGTATATTACAAATTACACATGAATTTCATTAGATACGCTTGCATAGAAGCCTATGCTCCTCAAGAATAATTTGGATAATAAACTTATTAATAATTATAATACAATAATAAACTCATTATGCCAACTTCCTCTACGAGTTTATCTTTACCTCAGTTATTATCCAAAGTTACTGTGTTAAAATAAGATAATTATGAGCTTCTTTATCTTTGTTTATTCAATTCTTTTCGATTTGCAATATTCTTTTTCTAATTTGCAGGGGAAGCCAACTATCAGCCATAACGTTGAATTGCATATCAACCTTGGTGTTCACTTTCTCAACCTATGTGCACATATATTTCACCATCAATTCGTATTAATAGTAGAGCCAATTCTGCAGACAATGCCTTCCCATTGAAGAATCTAACTCACTTCTTTTTTTCATTCCTGATCTCTAGTTCCCATCATCATATTCGTCAATAGCCACCACATATGATATATGATATTCTTTTATGATCTTCTGGTCCACTTAATGGTTCAAGTCATAATTGTTGAGCTGCTTTATTTAATTGCTTTTACTTTTGCTTTTTACCAACGTAAAGATATTCCCATGCTGCAATAATAATGAAATCACTTTCAATTTTACTTTTACTTTAATATCAATGCGGCCATTAAAGCTAATAGTATGCATATTAATAATTTCGTCAATAGAAATATATACCTCTCATGCCAAAGAGTTTTGGCATTTCCCCAAAAATGAATGACAGTAAAGAGGACTTCCCAGATCCAACTGTTCCAACGATTTCTACAAAAGATTCACTTCATACCTCAAGGTTGATGTTATGAAGAGTGGATGAGGGTCCCCCTTCATTCGAAGAGAAAGTACCAATTTCAACTGCAACAACAATCTCTTTCCCTGGTGATAACCTTTTAATTGTTCCAGAATCAAGCTCCTCACTGATCATATGCCTGCCAAGTCTTCAACCATATATGCTTTATATGAATTATCAAACATTTTGATTTTTCGAAAAAAAAACATACATATCCCACATGCACCGAGGGTGATTGTAATGCATTAGATATAAGCAACGTTCTATGCCTTTGTAGTTCGATGATGTGGAGCCATTGTTGATGGAGTGTATGAGCCTTCAACTTTGGAGCTTGCACGAATACATGAACATGTGGGACTTGCGAGTGCACATAGTTGTAATTTTTTTAAAAATAAAAGAGGCACTTATATCATTTATGCCATATGAATGGCGAGGAGGGATCATATATTGCATAAATTTGGCTGGAGATATCACTATAACTCGAAATCAAGTGCTTTTCTTGTGGTCTGTGGGTTTTGGAACTTGTGGATTGAGCTTGCCTTGGTTGTGAGCATGCGTAGAGTCTTTGTAATATGAGAATGAACCAAGGGGTGAAGGACACACCATAGTACCTATTTTTAAAGTTGGAGATGTAGCCCGAATCACGAGTCATAGTGTTTTCCAAAGTTTTGGGCAATGAGTGATGAATATCATGAACTTATCGATGAGGACTTCAGTGATAATTTAAAGATGCCCCTTCCTTTTATGATGGTAAGAGAGATGTCATGGTAAGAGAGAGATATGTCATGGCCTCTTTTGAGATAATATGTATTCTTCCCCTTTTGTTTTGATGAGACAAACTTGTGAGCCTAAGCATGAAAATTCTTCACAACAGACCCACTAGTTGCTCAATTTTATGACATGTGAAGGAATGCATTCTTCAATAGGAATACAGAGACCTTTTGCTTTGGAGGGAGTAAGAAGATCTTTTCTTTCGATTTTCTCGAAGAATATT
The DNA here is from genome assembly GCA_034641835.2 of Pinus albicaulis. Taxonomy (NCBI): domain Eukaryota; kingdom Viridiplantae; phylum Streptophyta; class Pinopsida; order Pinales; family Pinaceae; genus Pinus; species Pinus albicaulis. The sequence goes on along the minus strand of CM076579.1, from coordinate 445,588,811 downwards.
GTGGCCGTGATGGACAAGTTGCGCGACATACATATGAGCAAATTTGACTATGGGAAGACAACACCCGCAATGACTTGCGAAATCTTTGAAATTGTTGGCATGCGTCAACAAACCTGTTTGAAAGTGATAACATGAATAGGAATATGATCTTGAGAAACAAGCTCGGATCCATTTAGATGTCGAGCTCTGATAATGTTAGCAGCTACTTCATGAAGATCAACTCAACATTGGATCAACTTGCAGCCATTAGGGAGAAAGTGGATGAGATAGAACTCGCCAATGTGGCATTGAATGGATTCACAAAGCCATAGGAACCATTTGTCAAGAGAGTCAGTGCTCAGGAGAAGCTTCTCAATTGGGAGAGGTTTTGGAAGAGTCTACGTTTAGCAAGAAAGGAGACGGAGAGGAGAACATGGCCCTGGTTAGTCAGACCAAGAAGGGCAAAAGGAAAGGTTTCATGGGTAATAGTGAAGGATCACAACTAGGGAAGAAAAGGAGTTGAGCAAGCTCAAGTGCTTCATTTGACACAAGAGTGGGCACTATGCATCACAATGTCAAGAGAAGAAGGGGAAGTCACAACCAATGTTATCAAAACCGAATCATTGATCGAAACGATAGACCTCCCAAATCGGGAACCGATTAGAACAGTATCAGGATCGAAAAAAAAACCAAACCAAAATACCAGTCGACCAAAAAATACATAAAATATTCAAATTTTAAAGAAAAACATATATGATCATGTGCATCCATATGAATCCAAACCATTTATACACAAATATGCAAATGCTCTCATTTATATAGCAAGAGTGCATATAACCAAAATAACACTTTGTGCAATACATCTCTGAACCAAAAATACATCAACAAAGAGGCTCTAGACGACCTCTAGTGTAAAAAAAAGCATGCTACAACAAATACTTGCATATCATCAAAACCATTGCCTAAATTGAGATCCTCATCATCAACAACACCCTCTAAGCATTAAAATAAGATTGAAAAAACTTCACATGTCAAACCGAGATTTTGTTTGAGTGATGGGTACATTTTTACTAGGGTCATGATAGAGGAGTTCAACAGCAAATACCTCTAACATCAAGGTATAAAGAGGGCTTGGTGCTCTTGATTAAATGCTAGTTCCATACCCTTGTACAAAACAAAATCCAATGGAAACATTGCAATGCTCTCGATCCTAAAATCTTAAATTTTTTAAAGTCTATTGGATTTGAGTGGGATCTAAAATTCTACTTTTTCCATATGAAATCTGATGAGCTCAAAACCACTCTCAATCATCCCGAATCAATTAATGGTAATGTTAAAAATTTAAGTAAAGTTACTTTTACTTAAATTTCAAAAAGAAAATTCAAATAAATTTCATTTCGAATGTCCTTGGTCAAATTGCATTGAACCGGGTTGGTTTGGTACATAATCGATCAATTCGATGAAAAAGGATGGTTTGGTGCCGGATCGAACTTTTCCAGTTCCATACCTTGAACCAGACCTATTTGGGGGTCAAACAGGTTAGATCGGTTGGTTTCGATAACATTGGTTGCAACAAGCAACAACATCAATAGAGGTACAACTTCATGAGTTCGTAGCAAAGTTCAAAAAGGACTTACCAGTGGTCTCTTGTCTATCTACCATTATCATCACCAAGAGTGCTTGGTACTTGGACAATGATCCATGAAGCCATATGACAAAAGCACCAAAGTTATTTATCAATATGACAGAGAAAGATTCAGGGGTTCATGTACAACTTGGTTATGATGCCAAGTATGCAGTAAAGGGAGAGGGAACAATTAAGTTCTAGCTTGAGTCAGGAGACATGTTGGAAGCCAAGTACATACTATTTGTAATAGGACTAAAGAAGAACTTTCTCTCAATCTTAGTGATGGAGGTCAAAGGATATGAAGTCATGTTCAAGAATGGGCAGGTGCTCATTCGTCTACAAGATTCTAGCCTAGACACAACGATGGCCATCGAGGTTAGAGAGGGAAACTTGTACAGATTGAAGGGAAAATCTGTTTTGGCTTTGATACTGTTGAAATTGGGTAGCATCGGGAGGTAATCTCACATGTCCTTGGTGAAGATGATGACAATTGCGAAGAACATTGAAGAAATAATTATGGGGATAAGATCTTCCCTAATTCAATCGTTAGATTTAATGTTGCAAGGAGAAACAAGATAAGCAAGAAGAAGTATCCACGATGGATATCACAAAGCATAGATCACTTCAAAGTTTGGAGGAAAAAAAAGGAAGAGATGACCACTAGCAGATGCCCTTGAATGAAGGAATTCAGATAAATTCAGTAAAGGAAGAATGGAACATGAGCACATTTGGCCATTGCAAATAAGTTGCATGGGCACACTTTCCAAATTTGCACAAGAACAGTGGGAAAAATATGGCTAAGTGGTTGCACAAAGATATAATATTATAAGATAGCTATTTTTATAACTGTAATGAGCATAGATTAGGATGAAAATGACAAAGAAGTTGAATGTCTATAAGGACTCCGAAATTGTTGTGGAGTACCTTACAAGGGAGAGAACAGAGATAATTTCGGAATTAGAAGCCAATATATCCCACAAGGAAGACCTAAGGGTTAGTTTTGTTTTTATCTTTCTCAATCACATCTACGGAGAGTTCAACCAAGAGGGAGATAGACCGTCAAACAAGCTTGTAGCAAGGAATCAGCTTCTTTGTATGTCTCTGCATATTGTGGTCGGGATGAGATGATCCTCTCAACAAGATCCATCAATATATGATTGCAAATATTCTGAGGTTATTTGGCTGCTATGATCTGGGCGTGGCCTTTTTGTTTAGCTCATTTTGGATGATCTTGTATTGATGATGCATAGTTTATTGTTATCATAGTTGAACACGCCTTGTGTTTAATTTTAAGAAAATACTCCCTTTATGAGATGACGAATATGCAATTTAAACATTTTATTTTTAGTAAAGAAAAATTTTAAAGATAATTTCTTGGAAATAAAAAATTAGTATGTAATGTTGGAATAGAGAATAAAGAGTACAAAATCAGAAAGTTCCAAGTTATAGAAAATGTTACCAACAACTACATGTAGTTAAATAATGGGGAGGTTAGATGGGTTGGAGCCGTTGGTTGTAAGGAAAGTAATTGTAAAGTTGATTTTCTTAATTTGAACCATGGTTAGCTCCTCTATTATGATTGTTGATGATATGATGTATAACATGGAAGTTTGATAGCCCTACATCAAACGGCCAAACTAAGACAATAAGCAAACATAAGTTATCAAAGCCCTAGAACTACATCTATATGCATATTTCACAATCTTAAACTATTGTCCATCTAATTGTACTTTAATTGAGTTCTACAAAAAAGGAAGAACTATTATTGAAGCACCCTACCTTTATCTTAGCAATATAATAATATGTATTTCTTTATGGAAATTGCAACTTGCACCACATAACACAAACTTCCTTCATCTTAGGTTCCAAGTCTGCTGAGTTTCTACAAAAAATTGCCTAGGACTTGCAACCTTCTCATTCCTTTTCAAAATGCCATTTGGGTGGAGCACACCATAATGTGAATGGAACCCTAATGTACAGGTCCATATAACATTGACCTCACTAGTGTACCAAAGCCTCATCGGGAAATCATCTTCACAAAAAGAGTTCAAAACCCCTTCTTTACCTTTATTCATCAATTGAAGGCACTCTCCAACCCCTCTTTACATGTCAGTGGTATTTAATGCATAGGCTGCTATGTGGAGAGGTGTGCTTATCTTGTTCCACCTATGGTGCATGATGTTTCAACATTCATTAACATAAAATACCAAAGTGGTATCCATCTAATAAATGGCATATTGTCGCATCCTGACATGTTGCCAGTTGTCTCATAATCCCTTTTGAGTCTAAGGATTATATATCTATATAGAGAATGACATTTACTATCAGAGTAAATAAATGCAACTATATACTTGCAGTCTACTTTTCAGCCATCATATAACACTCAAATTCACATCTCATCCTCATTTTCCTCAACAGCCCCTATTTAGGATAATAACTACATAGCAAGTGTAAAAAATAACATATCCTATTTTATAGACACTAGGCCATCCTTCCTCACATAAGACTTATAAATAATTGGGAAGGTATGGTGCTTGCACATAAACATTTTCACATAGATTTAGTTCATCATTCTAACATTAATTAACATGTGCACATATCATGGGGTCCAAGAAATTTGTTGTACCTACTCAAAAGCAACAACCTATCTCTAGACAACATGCATGATTTATATAAGTGATTGCTTATACTAAGTGGAGTATTTCACCTCCTACATGGAACCATAGAGAACCCACTCCCTCCAATTTTAATACAGCTATTTGCCTGGAGGAAGAAGGGACCCATTGAAGAAGAGACAATGTTGATTATTAGCTAATGGTGGATATCCATCCACCATCCATGACAAAGGACCCTATCCTCACCCAATTTTCCCTCAATTCCATCTAAAATCTAACATTGAACACTCTTTTCCCGAGTGGCAATGACCTAATCCTGCTTTCACATGATAAACATAGATTAAGGCCCTACAACAAAAGCCTTCATGACCATATTCTTGTAACGAGAAAACAAATTAGTATAAAAGGGAAGGCCCTTTTAAAGAAAAAAATTCATATTGCAAATTTCTGTTAGAGCCCCTAGAAAGCATCTTTTTCATGTCTCTAGAACCAAGAAACATCGTTGCACACACACTGGAATCTCCAACCCTAATTTGACTTCTTGGTGTTGGACTAGATTAATGAAGTAAAATGACTTTCTAGTTGCAAATCACCCTTCAATAACCCTAACTATCTTAAAGTTTAAACATTTTGGATTTTCACAAAATGTTTGTTCTTAATGTCTTGACTCCCTTATTGGTAACACCCAAAATCTGTTCTTTAATCATCAGTAGCTCCTTGAAACTTCTTCCATGCGAAAATGGCATTGTTGGCGATTTGACCTACCAGTGTTTTGTGGGATTGTCTGTTTCTTAATTTGGCCACATATTGCAACATTAGCTTTTGTGGTTTGGTAGTATTGCTTGAGGATTAGGTTTGACAAGTGGCTTCTCTAAGTTGGAATCTCTCCTGTTTCACTACCAGAACAGTCATTCATCTAGAGCTTGGTTGAGTGAAACCCTTTCTAGGACCAAAGAAAATACAAAAGAATAAACATACAAAACAACGAAAGCAACCACACAGCGATATGTACAAACAATTTATACATTAATGAATGTCATCTATGAATTCAGCTTGATTATAAATAAAGAACAATACAATAAGAGAATAAAACTAAAAATTAAACACTGAAAATTAAACTAACATACCTCCTCCATTTCAGAAGGCGAATCCCAAGGCTGTATTGGTTCATTTTTTAAGTTCTTCATATCAGACGTATTGAACAGCTCATGGTCTAAATTAACGTCTGGCACCCCAAGTATATTAATAGGAAGACCTTTCAAAGCTCTGGCTTCAACACAAGTATCTTTCACAACAGTTTCTTCCATTGTTGTGTTTGTGAACACTGAGTCTGTCCTTTCATGAAGCAATTCACTCTCAAGGGCTCTCGATCGTATACAGAAGTTTTCCTCTATTTTTGATGATTGTTCTGTCATTGGCATAAAGCTTTCCTTTGACTGGTTGTCATTGTCAATCTGTCATTTATTGCAATCATAGCTTCAGCCTACTTTTAGATGAACTTACTTGAAGACAACCATCCTCATTATAAAAATGGAAGAACAATGACAACTTTAACATTCATCAAATATAACAGTAATCATATTTTGTATGTTTGATGACACAACGCCAAGAAGCTGGAGACATGATTTACAATGGTTTAGACAATGTTCAGTTACCTCTTGCTCTTTACAAGCTAGTTGTCTGCAATTGCCACCTGTTGAATACGGTGATAAAAACCTGCTTGCTCCATGAGGAAAGAGGGGAGATGGCAATATCTTTGAGCCAAGAGATATACGGGGTTGTAAGCACCTATTCGCACCGTGAGGAGGTATTATTATTGAAGATGCACGTCTACCCTCTCTTGATGGTTCAATCTTTTTTGACACATTCTTGGGAGAGGTAGAAGCAACACAACCTAAACTATGAGTGCTCAAATGGCAATCTCTGAAACTATCATGTGGATTTAATGAAACTGCCTTATTTGACAACATTTTCTTCTCTCGTAGATCGTAAATATCCTCAGAGGTGCTAAGGCCCTTCATGTGTTGCAGCTGCAGAGGCTCTGCATAAGAATTGCACTCCTGTTTTTGTTCAGGTGAACAGAATTCATAATTGTCAGCCTTCCTGAATTCAATCAGCGATCTATTTTTCAGGTCAACATATAATTTAATCCCATTGTCACACTCAACAGAGTACCGAGAAGAATCTTCAGGAGACGTTTTGATAAGCCCATTATCGGAGGAAACTAAATCTGTGTTAGCAATGGGAGTTCTCTTCATTTCAAACTTATCATTTATGCTGGCCAAGCTATTGGAAGTTCCTTTACTACCAGCACCTTCACTTACCATGGCTCCAACAGGTTCCTTCATTGATAAATCATTTCTATATTTCCTGTGTGTATGGTCCTCTGTGTTTTGGGTCTCAACGAGAGAATCCTCATTTAACCATTCATAAGTGAATTCATTGCCGGATTTGACTGGTGCATTTAGAGCTATGTCACCACTACTCTGACTAACTGTTTCAACAGTAAGGTCTTTGTTAGTAATGACTTTATCCGAGTGATCTGTGTTACTCTGCATTGGATAAATGAAACAAATAAGAACCTAACAGTCAAATAACTCAGCAATATGGCAATCTGGTAAATTGATTCCAAAAAGCAGAATGTATTAATTTTTTGCCAGATCTCAAACATTTTACTCGTCTGAAAGTAATGGCAGTAAATTAAGATAGCAGGATGAATATTACCTGGGGAGAAGCATGATTTGTGGAGTCAGTAGCAATATCCAATAGGAGATTCTCCATACTCGGATCACCTACCCCTCCTCCATCAGGTGGGCCCTGTTGAACACTGATATATGGTTGACAATCTCTGTCATTTGCTTTACATTTTCTACCAATATCATCACTCCTTTTATCAACAAAATTCATTTCAACCTCTTCTGATGAAATTGCCTGGGCTTGATCATTACAGTCATCAGTCACAACCAACAAACCATCTTTCCTTATTACTTCTGTGTTTTCTGTCTCAATGCTCGATTGTAACGAACAAGTTTCCTCCTCTTGATCCTTGATGAGGAATTTCGTCACTACCGAGATACCATTTTCTTCTGCAATCTCTGTGTTAAGAGAGTTTGAATTACCTGTTTCATCCTCCAATCTTGTTGTCGGGTTTTCCAAAACGGAAGCATCCTGCAGATTCAATGATCATTTTAGATGGGCCATAAATTATAATTGATACAGGAATCAAATTCACTGTTAATTGTTGTCAAGCCAGTAAATCACTTTATTATACTGAAAATGATGATTGCTACTATTGAGTACGACATCTAGAAAGGCATAATTGGGAAGCAGAACTCTTGCTAATCTTTTGGAGCAAAAGCGTATCCTATTGCCAGCTGGACCCAAGAATGTTAGCAATCCTTTCTAAGATGAGGTGGTTCAAAGGTGAAGAGAGTGGTGTGTCAAGCCACCCATCAAGGTTCAATCGCCCTGGATACACGACTAAGCAGTTGGGGTCAGGTGCAAGTCTTTGGTGAGTTTGAGAGAAGAGCACCCCTCTTTCACTGCAGCTCAGATGAAAGAAAATGGTTTTTATTACTGATTCATGCTTTGAGGTAGTCTCACCAGTGAAAACGGGCTGCCTGTGGATGGCGAGTTTAAAGGAAGCACTATATAAAACTAAGAAAAAAAGGAATGGTCGCGATAAAATCAAAAGCACTCGATAAGCATACCAATCGAGATGAAATTTTGCTGTAAAAGCAAAAAAAATGCAAAATACATCGAATCTATGGGTTGGTCCTGGCAGAAAAGACAACACAGAAATGGAATATAATTAAAAACTATGAAATTAATAAAAACGCCAGACAAAGGACAAAGGGCAGATACCATGGATACAGAAGAATAGGTATCATCGGCCATGCAAACGATATTTGTACTGGTAGGAATCCCACCTCTGCTATTACAATCAGTCTCTCTATTTTCTCCTACCATCCAGCTGGCATAAAATGCTCTGTATTCCATCAATGTTCAACAAACAAAGATAAAAATCAAACCCCGATGCGACCAAATAAAACACACAAAAAATGTTCGTTGACCAGCAAAAACATAGAACACTCAGACGAATGAAAGTAAAACATCAATACCTGTCGAATTGTTGATATGATATCCAGTAATTGTAACTTCTTTTGTATACGAAAATAATGAGTAAAATTATAAGCGTTTAGGGTTTCATGACAGGAGATTGCTGAGAAGAAATTTTCTGAGAATTTCAATAGAAAATCTGTATTGCGTTTTACTGTGAAGAAGTGGGGACATAAAGCGCCCTGCACAGTTACACCTCCGAATGAAATCGATCCATTACAAAACACGAGGTGGAAATTTGAATTATCTATCACAACACGACCCTAAGATCAGGAAATTTATAATATGGTCGCTGATTAACAATAGCGCGCCTACGAATATAAATGGAACACTCCCTACCCTTCAAAAGTTAACGGTGATGATGGAGACATGCTCGGCAGTTCACCAAAGGTTAATTTTTAGGTGCGTGAATAACTGAAACAGGTATATGTTGGATGTCTGGATGGAAGAGTACCCACTCTTGGGTTAGCTTCATCCAAGTACCTACATTCTGTAATTCCTCTCTTGAATGGTGTTTTGTCCATATACTCGGGCTTTTGAGTGGATCTTTCTAATAAATTTTAAGTCGAATGCGATATGTTTAAAGAAAAATAAGATTAAATTTATTTTTTTATTTTTATTTTTAATTTGAAACTTTTTCCAAAAAAATAAAAACTTTAAACGTAATAACTGTAAGTATTAGACTAGTACTATACGATATATTAGTAAAACTATTGCTTATACTACTATACAATCACCACAAAGTAAAGATCTTTTGGGTAATTTATGTTTGTAGGGTTTTTGTATTTTCGATAATGGCCGCTACGCTATCAGTTCCACTGGTCACTGCCCTGATCATTGAACCTCTGAAACACATTCACACCAATCCTGTCGTTAACATTCTCTGCTTCTCAAGCTCCGTTCAAAGCCCAACAAAAGTATTCTCAGCATTTTATTCTACTCTCAAAACCCACCTTTCACGGCCTTCCTCCCTGGAAACGACCCCGATAGCGGAGTTCCTTATCAACGAATGCGAATTTTCTCTCCACGACGCAAACACCATTTGCAGGAAAAAACCGGATTTATGGTGCCACAAATCCTGCTATAATTCACGGCAAACCCTACTCTTCCTTAGAGACAAGGGTTTTAATGAATTCGGCGTTCGGAAACTCTACTCGAAGTACCCTAACATCTTACGGCATAGTTTCCATGACAGAGTCAAGCCCAAGGTCGAATTCTTGGAGAAGATCGGCGTCACTGGTTAGAAATTGATCAATGCCCTCAATAAAAACACTAGTCTCTTTGCATTAAGTATTAGTCGTACGCTGGAATCGAGGGCTTGTCTTCTACAATCCGTGCTTGATCCCGATCTATCCGCCGTGGTGCCAATTCCAGAATCTGATAAAATTACTCGAAAACTCGTTTACGACCATAGCCTAACCGCGTCTTGCATATCTGCAAACCCTAGGATTTTAGGTTAGGATGCTAAAGTCGTGTTGCTGCTTGTTAAGGATGTAGAGGTGATGGGCATTGAGAAGGGGTCCAAGGCGTTTGCTGTCTGTTTTATTCAGTTGAGAATGCTGACCAGTAACACTGTTAAGCGGAAATTGGAAATTCTGAGAGAATTAGGGTTTACAGAGGAGGAATTCGGGATTGTTGTAAAGAAGTTTCCCAAGTTTCTTGGGTTGTCCGACGATTCACTGCGGCAGAAACTCAAGTTTCTCCTTGAGGAATGGAAGCTTCCTCGTAATTTTATATTGACTTATCCAGTGGCTTTGAACTGCAACGTGGAGAATAGACTGAAGCCTAGGCTTGATGCTCTCAGGGTCTTGATGGTGAACAAATCTTCAAAGAAATCTGAGTTATCCTCTAGGGTATTATATTGTCATGTAAGATAAGGAATTTCATCGCACAGTGGTGGGCAGGTTGGAAGCATAGACAGTTGGTTGCTGTGGCTGCTTGCGATTGAAGAGGTACTCAAAGATTTCTAGCCTGCAGGAGTCGATTGTTTGCTTTGGTTGGCGGGAGTTCAATTGAAGAACTACTTAGAGGTTTTGAGCCTGTTGGAGAAAATGGTTGCTTGCCGCATCGATCATGGCCATTGAGAGCATCCATTAATCCCAGAAACAACATTATGCTGGATTCTACCATTAATCCCAGAAACACCATTTTGTTGGATACTCGGTAAAGCTGTTAATAAAGCTTGTAGCAGAAAAGGTTCACCCATGCTTCATGCCAAAAGATAATGAAGCTGGTAGCAGAAAAGGTTCACCAATGCTCCAGGTCAATAGATTTGAGCCTAGTTTTCTTTATTTTGGATTGTTCATGGGCATGGGACAACCATTGGTATCATTTGGATTGGCCTTTCCACATTGCTTGTTATTGACTCTTAATCTATGCTGTGTGCATTAACATCTTTGCGTTTACATTTTTTGAAGTATATTTTGTTTGCATCTGTTTGGGGTGTGTTTGGAGGATTTGCCTTAACACACTTTGTGTGTTGAATCATGTCTTTGAATCGCTTTGTAGGTTTCACCTTTAAGTATGGTAACTTGAACAACATAATCGACATCATTCTAGCTACTTATAAAATTAAGTTGGGTGGTCTTGTTAGGTGTAACACCTTTTGAAGATACACTAGTACAATCATGCCTAACCTAGCTAGTTATTATAAATTAAGTTGGGTGTGGTTTATAAAATCAAGCACCAAAGACTTCTAGGGAGAAATAGAAATAGTGGAAATTCTAGTGGCAAAATTATAGAAAGTTGCAACAATATCATATGTGAAACTAGACAAGAAAATATGAAACTGTAGATAACTTGGACAAAGGAAAAACCCTACCACTAGTGTTTATATGAAGGTTTGAAGTCTTGTTTTAGTAGATATTGGGGGTTTGCATGAATCTCGACATTTGGCCTCAACTTCATGAAAGTTTGATAGAGAAAGGTGCTCCTTCAATCCTCATACATCTCCAATTGATGCCAATTGGTGGGCCAAAGTTGAGATTAAGATTTTGGAGATTTCTTTGTGCATAGAAACATTTGTGAATTCTAAGAAGCAATAGAATGGTTGTGGGTCGTCAGATGGGTAGAGATAATGAGGACCATCAAATGGAGGCGTTGAAACCCAAAGTCAAAATTGTGGTTGCGCCGGGGTACCCTCCCATTAACGGTCAAGCACTTTGACTTTGTGCAATCCAACGTGCGCCGTTGATCTCCCCTCTCAACTTGTAACTGTTGGATTTGGCGGGTAAACGGTGGGGTCTTATATGAATTATAATTTATATATATATATATATATATATATATATATATATATATATATATATATATATATATATATATATATATATTAGCAACAAAAACACATATATACAAATTTCATCTCGATATTCGAGACAACACAAGAAGCATGAATAACAGTTAGTAACAACCTATGGTAAAAGATGGGGTGGTTGTGACAATTTCCTCCACATGAAGTGGAGGAAGGCCTCAACAACCATCAAGGTTGAGGGCGAGGTCTAGTGGTAGCCACAATGAATAATGTATATTTACAAAATTTTATTAAGTGATGTATATATAGTCTCAGTAACTGTCAAGCCATGCATTGGGTAACTCCATGAATTTTGATTAAGAGAAATCAATAATATATACAAGGAGAGGGAGATTATTAGAATTCATCTTCCAATGTCTCTTCATCTTCGAATGCTTCCTTATTTTCCTATTTACAATATTTACATGAATTTCCTAATCCCAAAGATTAGGTGTCAACATTCCCCCCCTTAATCTGAAGGGATGTTGGTGAGTCCAAGCTTCATTTTGAATCTTTCAAAATTTTCTCTTCTAAGCGCTTTGGTGAAGATGTTTGCAAACTGCTCATTTGTGGAACAATGTTGTAGATGGATAGTCTTGGCCTCAACATGATGTCGAATCAAAATATACTTTGCATTAATGTGTTTGGTTCGATCATGGAACTATGGGTTCTTGGCCAACTTTATTACAGAAGTGTTGCCAATCAAAAGAGGAGTTGAATGCACTTGTTTCTCCTACAAATATTCCAGAAGTTCCCTGAGCCACAAAATTTCTTCCTTTGCTTCAGTTGCTGCCACATATTATGCTTCCGTTCTGGAATCTACTAGAACTGATTTTTTGTGTGACCTCCAGGAGACAACTCCTAATCCAAGAATCATATCATAACCTAAAGTAGATACTCTGGTTTCTTTATCTCCATCAAAATCTGAATCAATGTCTTCACTCTTTCCTAAATCATAGAGTCAAGAGAGCCCTTGTCCCAGACTCGACTGCCCTGAAAATTACAAGGAATATAATGCAATTATGGTTTGAATGTTATGTCGTATGAAATACATGATGTGTTGTTGATATATATAATGAATAATAAAATGTGCAATGGTGAAAGGCATCAAAATGGTTCAAAAGACCCAGATTCAACCATGACAGTATTTCATATACAATTCCTTTCATTTATGTAAAATGGTTATATTATAAACAACCTGCTTGATAGGGCCTATGGATAATGTGCTGAAGGCGCTGGCATTAAGCCCTTATTACAACTTATTATGACAATGAGTTGTTGTCGAGGATTATTTCCTCCCTTACATTAATAACCTTTGATCTTGCATAAGGGGCTCTTTAGCCTGCCGAGATAAATGTCGTGGTGTAGGGATATCTCACTCATTGACCTGGATTTGATCCAACAGACATGTGTGCATTATGAGTAGCATCTCAAAATGTGATGGGATATGGCTACCTATTGCCTGAATGGCTAATAATAGCCATGGTGTTCGAGGTGCAGTATCTAGTCGAGAAGGGAAAGGTTAAGATGTTACAGCCAGTAGCCAAATGCCCTTGAAACCCTTGAATGGCGTCATAGACCTGCTTGCAAGCTTGCTTTGAAGCATGGTGCTCCTGGCGTGTAGGAGAGATGGTGGCCCTTTGGGAGTTCACTACAAGTCTTTAGCAGAGGGCGTCCAAAGGATCACTAGTGTGGACATTCCTAGAATTCTCTATCCCTATACGGGGAACCCTTGAAGGATGAAAACATAACCCTTATGCACCTATATGTGGGGAATATGTTTGCATTTGATCTGTAGAAGGATTTCCCCATTCCCTCGAGGAATGAACCACATTAGAGGGTTCGAAATGTCGACAAACAGATAATTCTATGTGATTAATCCGAAAGTCAATTTCAAACAATCAATATGGATCACAAAAGTCTAAGATCAAGAATGCCAATCTTCTTGTGGCCCTTGTGGTGGCATGTGTATCTCGTGGACTCGAGAGGAGTTGCTATATCAAAAGCTCAGGAGGATAGCACCAGTAGGTGCCTTACCAAACCATAGTGATCATGGTGAAATGTTGGCACAGTTCTAGACATTCGTAGAACCACCGTAGCCAAGCTATTGCGAAATCCATGTTGGAATGACAGTTTGCAAAGAGAAGTATTGTGGCAAAGTTAGGCGATAACACTAGCTTATAGTTAAATGGATAAACCCAACTGGCTGGTTGGATGCATTAGAGAAATTTTGAGGTAAAAAATGGGCCTCAAAACAAAAATGTACAACCAAAATCAACTTTATAAGAACCAATAGAATTGAAGATGATGATGTCAACCATGGGGATGATTCACCGTTTTTGGAGTAAAAAGGTAAAATGATAAAAAAAAATAAAAATAAAAATAAAAAATGAAAAAACTAATTTTCAACTTATCTCCCTATGGTTTTACTCAAAATTTGAGTAGGAACACTCTTCAAATGCGTAATTTAATTTTGCATCCATGGAGTACCCATGTTGAATACTTTCAATGGAGGTCACTACATGAAAAATAAAAAATACATGAAAAACATTATTGCAATCACTTTTTTTCATGCATTTCTCATTTTTTATGTAGCAGAATGTGAAATTAAATTTCCATCCAATTTTAATTTTAGTTAATAATGATATGTTTTATGCTTAGCACAATTATTTCAACTTCCTTTAGCAACTCAATGACAATTTCCAATTTAGTTTTCCAATAACAATCACAAAGTCATAAATCACATTGATAGTAACTGTAGATAGAACATGAACAATAAAATGCAGAAGACAATCCAAGACAAGAGAACACCAGATTTGGCGGATACGAGGGAAAAACTCCAAGATGGGGAAAACCCTTTGATCAATTCTTCTTATTATTATATCAAATGTTTAACAAAGAGAGAGAGTACAATAAAGTCAAAATTGACTTGCCAAATGATGATGAAAGCAACCCTGTCAAATCTGAAATTTTCTACAATAGTCAACAATCCTAACTAGAAAGTCAATGATGATAAAATCAACAACACACAATCCTCTTTGGAGCTCGGTCAAAGACAGACAAACTCATCCTTCTGAAGTGGTCAAAGTCAACCCAAAAAAGCCATGGAAACAACAGTCAAACTTGGTCAAATTCTGTAGTCAACTCTGTGGTCAGGGTTATGATAGGTCTGCAGTGAAAGTCAACAAAATGCCTCTGTTCCTGTGCCAATGGATGTGGCCTGCCAAAAATGAAAATTTGGCACAAAAAACGCAGTCAAAGGAGTTCAAATCACCCCTGGTCAACGTTGTTCAAACCTGCAACAATCTCTAAAATTTCGGCGTTGTAATTCGAATTGCAATTCATCCTTTTAGTACCACACGTGTGAGGAGAAGAGATGCCCAATAAGTTGTACGAACCAATCAGATGATGAGAGAGAAGAATGTGTGAGTGAGTGAGGTGCCAAATGAGGTTGAAGGTCTCTATTATTTATACAAATCATTGAGGGTGAAGTGACATGTCCATTGGGCTTCATGAGCCTACATGATGATGTGGCTGGCCTTGACAATTTGCCCATGTGTGGGCTTGACCTCAAAAACATATTTTCCCTTGTTCAAATTTGATGATCTTTAGGTCGATTTTGGTCCTCTCGAAAAGAGGAATTCAATGCAATCATCATCGCCATCAAATGAATTGTCCAAAGTGGAATTTGGCCCTAGTTGACAATTTTAACACTCCCTCTCAACTAGGGAGAATTCCACTTGCCAATCCATCCATCATCATTGATCATCATGCCATCCTGTTGTTATGAACCATCTCTGAATCTCGTCTCAACTCTGCTGAACACTGATATAGATAATGAAGAAGAATCGATTGAGAGTGAGTCACAAGACCTTACCACTCTCCACTGACAAAAGTTAGTCCAGATGTAGAACCCCAATTAGACTTGATCCCATATCAAGTTGTTGAACACCATGCATCCTAGACATAGGGAGTACGACAGTATACGATGTGTCCATCTGTAGTGCTATGGTCCCTATCCTCTTTTTCCCAACTCATTGGCTAGATGAGAGGTACTTCCCATGAGTCCCAGATTACATGGGTAGACTGTATGTTGGGGCATCCACAAGAGAAGGTGAACCACTCATCGCACTCATATGCCATAGGAGAAGGTGAACCACTCATCGTGCTCAAATGCCATAGGTGAAGGTGAACCACTCATCTTATGCATATATCATCAGTCGTAGGGGAAGGTGAACCACTCACCCTACACACACGTGTCATCAATCGTAGGGGAAAGTGAACCACTCACCCTACACACGTCAACCATCATGGGGTTTCATAGGGGAAGGTGAACCACTCAACCTGTACACAACACACTTATAGGGGAAGGTGAACTACTCACCCTATGGTCGCTCACACCTCCAATAAATACCCCAAGCCCCCAAGAGCTCCCAGAGCTTAGTGTCCAACTCAAGCGGGACCCTCGTGGGAGGGTCCTTCCACAACTCAAGTCTCTCTTGGAAGGCTAAAAATTTGACCTTTCCCAAGAGCTTCGAGAGGATGTCAACAACCTAGTCATCGATCTTGATCTGTTGGAGTCTTATTGCTCCTTGTTGTACCATATCTCGGATAAAGTGGTACCTGATATCAGTGTGCTTGGAGTGGTTGTGGAACACAGGATTCTCTGAAAGGCAAATCCCATTTTTTTTTATCGCAATAGATCACAGTGGTATCCAACACGTGCTCAAATAACTCATTAAAGAGCTTCCTCAACCAAACAATTTCACAACAGGCCAAACTAGGTGCAATGTATTCGACCTCAGCAGTGCTTAAAGCAACCAATTTCTGCTTCTTGCTCATCCACAAAATTGAAGCAGACCGCAATGAGAACTTGACATGCTCTTTCGTTCCACCAGACTGCCATCCCAATCAACATTTGTATATCCATGTAGCCTCAAATTCCTGGTAGTGTATTTCAAACCATAGTTGATTGTGTCATAGAGATATCTTAAGAGATTCTTAGCAGCAATCCAATGTATGTGATGAGGCTCAACCATAAATTGACTCAGCGTATTCATAGTGAAGCATATGTCCGGACGAGAGTTTACCAAGAACATCAGCGCCCCCACAAGTTGTTGATAATCAGAAGGGTTAGCCAATATGGACGCACAACACTCTGAAGAGCTCTTCGCTAAATACTCCAGGTTTTTAATTATGGGAGGATGCTCCAAAGGTGTTTCTATAAGTAGCACACCGAGGTTGCTTTTCCCATAAAGCACACCGACAAAAAAAAAAACCTCCGTTTGTGGGAATGGATTTTATTTTTTATTTTATTTATTATTTGTTTATTTATTTATATTTATATTTATTTATTTATTTTTCGGCGTGCTTTATGGAACAAACAACCCTCGTGCGCTACTTACAGAGACACACCGGGCTTTATACATAATTAATAGCACCGAGACGTTTAATTGAAAGAGCACCAGAACTTGAAATGTATACCACCCCAATGCTTACAAGAAAAAAATCTCATTTCGTTCAACTCAAAGAGCACAGGACCTTGAAACGTATACCACGTCGGTGGTTATAAAAAAAATCCCTAGCCATTATTTGATGAAGGAATACCTTCAAGGCATGCAAAAAATAATTGTAGTTATGGTTCTTTATCTTAAAAACGCAACACTGACATGTCTTGTTTCCATAAACACACCAGTGTGTTTGTTATATAGAGGGCTTGGTGTTGTTAATTTTAATAGTGCACCAAAAACGGAAATAATATTTTGGAGAACCGAGGTGTGTTAGTTCTATGAAAGCACTAGTGCGTTAAGAGTTACAATGCATTGGGGCATTATTAAAAACAATATGAGTGGTTGCATACCTAAAAGCCACGATGTTGTCGTTTTCCAAAAAGGCACTGATTATGCTAAAATATGACTTCGTGATGCTTTTATTTAAAGTAAAGCACTGGTGCATTTTTATGTTATGGGCGCACCAGTGTTTTTGTATAATATTTTCTCTTTTTTGGAGACATCAACCTGTGATAGTGAAATTATTGTATTTTCTAAATTCATTATTCATTGAGAAATTAACATATATCTTATAAAAGTATTCATATAAATTAATATTTGATTAGTGCATTTGTATATGATGTTTGGATTAATTTTTTATATTATGATATTTTGCGTCTCTTCATTATAATATTTAATCATCTATATATTCAATCAGTGGTGCAACATTTCACATCGACATTGGATAACACAATAGAACAAATTAAAATGTATTTTATTATATATTAATAAGAGGCTCTGTCATATTAAATGGGATTTTTATTGGTAACCCATTGTCTTTCAATTGGGACACTATGCCCGTGATTACATTAAATAAAATGTTTGATTTTCACAAAAAAATATTTCAAAAAATACAAGAAGTTGCATTGATATCCAAATAGATCATCATTATTCGATAGAAATATTATGAGTGCTTGAGCTACTTCCATGTCTTGGGTTATTTGGAGGAATTATTTGTTGATTGCATCAATTGTCTTCATCTTCTTGATCTTGTTCAATCTGCAAACATTAAAATAAAGTGTAATGGGTGTATCTACATTAGTGAGAATAATAAAATTTGAAATAAATAATATACATCAATGTAAATCTAAAATAAATGTACCATAGCAAGAAGTGACTCGTGAATTATACACATTCTTTCAAAACCAAATCTCACACTTTCTTTTAACAATTCTTTTGTTGGCATAGGTCCACACTTTGTTTCCTACAAATTTTATACCCTATAATAAATTATATATTTAATATAAAGGATTTTTTTGTTATATATATATATATATATTTTTAACTGAAATGGTTAGAATTTTTATTTATTATAGAAATCAAAGGTCGGGGCCGAACAACTTTCAAAGACAAGACTAAGCCGACATGTCTTTAGCATGTCAAGGCGTTTCATTTTATGGGACCAGTTGAATTTCATCATTTATACCAGATTCTGAGCCAGGAGGCGTCACCTATGTTGGCATAATTGTCATTTCTCTTTGTTTGAATCTCTGAGGATATGGAAGAATTTAAAGGAAGTAAATTCTTGGAGTATGTATCTTAGCCTTTAAAGACTCTTATTTAGGACATCATCATTGAACTGATATTTTGTGTGTATCTTTTTTATCAAAATTTCGGAGTCTATGAATACTTGCAGCTCTCTGGTTCCTCTTTCTTTGGCGATTTGACAAGATTTTAACAAGCTCATGATTTCAGCTTGATTGTTGGTTCGCTGTCCTAGTCCTGAGCTAAAGGTTTCTCGTGAGAGTCCATCCGAGGAATAAATGAGGCCTCCAGCGCCCGCAGTCCCAGGGTTTCCTTTGGAGGCACCATCAAAGAAGACCATTGCTGTTCCTTACTTCTTCCACCAGCTCTGGAAGATTTCATCCTTGTCTCTTAGCCTCCACTCGGGGTTGAGTAGGGGTTTTACAACACTTTGATTCCTATGTCGAAAGACAAAGGTCCCGAACCATTTCTTTTCCTCAGGGAGTAACGTTGTTTCAGGTTTGAGGGATTGGTTACTCAGAGTTTCCAAAAGAAGGCCTTTTGCTTTAGCAGCTACAATAGAAGGGGTCCAAGCTATGTTATTGAAAAATCGTTCATTCCCCGGCTAACCGCTGGGGCTTCCAACATACAAATCCCCCGGATGGTGATCCATACCCGGCCCAAAGGGACTTTGTTGGTGAAGGCTGTAATGGTCCTTCCATAGAAAAAAGAAGAGGCTCCTGGTCATCGTATCTTGGAGAGGCAATGTTGTTGAGGCCACGAACGAAGAGTGATGGTCCAGACTTTGAAGGCGAAAGGACAGTCAACGAACATATGATCAATGGTTCATTAGGGCAATTTTGAGGTCTAAAATGAGCCTCTTAAAGAAATAATAAAATAATAGCTAAACCAATAAAATAATATTTATGAATTTTCAATTCACTTTTTGCACCACAATCCATGTAACCATAGTTAAATTCAATTCAAAAGTTGTACCAAAATAAAATTAATAAAAAAATTGTATTGATGTGACTATAAATAAGAATGAGATTTTCAAGAAAAAATCATTATCATTGAACAACTAATGCATTTGTTCTTTGTATTTAAATAACTTAAAATAAGATATAAATATAAATTTATAAATTCTTAATTATATTATATGATATTAATTAAAATTTATATTATTTAAATCGTATAATAACATGTAATTAATATACTTTATAAAAATAATATAATATAATAAATGCATAGGGATATGCATTGTTTCTTTCAAGAAGTATGGAATGACAATAATATATTTTTATTCAAAAAGTGTGAAATGACATTTATTATGAGTACTTTACTTTGACTTTAAAAGTACTTAGAGCATTACCATGGTTAACCATGTATTTTTATCCACCATTAAGAATGCGACAAGTAAGTACCTTTAACTATAGCAATGCCACCTCAACCATTAGGGATGATGGCAACCCCTAAAATGTGATTGGTTCTCATAAAGTGAATTTTGATTGTACATTTTCCTTAGGAGTCCCATTTTAGACCTCAAAATTCCCCTAATGTCTGGGGCTTGTTTACAAAGAGCACATCTATGGGACCAACAATGTTTTTTTTCATAAGATTTTCTCCTGTCAATTTTTTTTTATGCATTAAAGTCCAAAAGAAGAAGTTTATTTTGGAAGAGCCATTGGATCCCAAACCTGAGTCCAAAAGCTAGCAGGATGTAACCTTTCTCGTTGGGGTTGCAGAGCTGCGTATCCCTTGGCGGAAGAGTAGGTGCCAAAGGATCCCCATCCCCAAGAATCTTCAACAAACTTACACACCAGTGCTGCATCTCTGAGCTATGTTTTGAGCGTGTCTACCTATTGTAATAAGTGCTCTGGAATGTTACTGAGTCTCCATGCCGTCCAATTACCAACCTCGTCCCATTTAGAAATGTCAAATACGTTTTTGATTCCTCTCTCCTTCAACAATTTATGAATTTCAACAAGGTCTGTGTTGGTTGCAAGGGGCGTGTGCCCATAATCCTATCAGTCCAGAGTTTCACTCTTTTTCCGTTCCCTAGAATTCGGTAAAGGTGTTGAAGGAAAAACAGAATTCCTTTTTTGCAGAGGCTCCACAGCGGCGTGCTTCTTTTGGTATTTGCGTCCTGAATCAGCCTTAGCACTGCCCCTTGGATATATTTAAACCTGAGCGTGTGACTTGCTGGATGGTTGGGGTCATTATGCATTTGCCACAAGATCTTACAGCGAAGGGCAGTGTTTGCATGATCCGGGTCCCTTATTTGAAGACCACCATCACGCAGTGTTCTTTTGACAGTGTCCCATTTTACCAGATGCAACTTATGTTGATTTCCTTTACCACCATGCCACATAAAATCGCGCAACAGTTTATTGATCTGTCCAGAGATTGATTTCGGGGCTAGCAGAAGGGAGGCTTGGTAAATCGGGGGCGAGGAGAGCACCGATTTGATCAAGATAATCTTACCTCCATGCATAAGCCACTGCCCTCCCCAGAATTCTATTTTGAATTTAATTTTGTTTAGCACTCCCTCCCACAACGAGCTCCTATTGATGCCCAATGTTAATGGCAGCTCGAGGTAATTTATTTTGTCCCATCTGGAGTAGCCTTTGAATCCCAAAATACAATCAACTTTCTCAGTATCAGTCTCTTCAACGTTCCAACTATAGACAACACTTTTTCTTTCATTTATCATAGCACCTGAAACTATGCAGTAAGCTTGGAGGGTGGCTTTGTATGTTGAGGCTATTTTGTAGGAAGTGCCTCCCAACATGAGGGAATCATCAGCGAATAAAGCGAGATTAATTGGATCCAACGACTTCATTATTCGCAAGCCAGGAGCATTCCCAATTGATTTATCCAACTCAAGTTTTCTGCTTAGTGTATCTGCCAAGAGGATATACAGAAAGGGAGAGAGGGGGCATCCTTGCCTCAATCCCCTCAAGGCTTGAAAGTAGTTGGATGGCCTCCCATTTACCAAAGGAGCTATCCAAGGCTTGCTGGTGCATGCTTTAATCAAGTTGACAAACTCTTGCAAAAATCTGAAAGAAATGACAAGTTTACTTTATCGAAGGCATTAACCATATCTAGCTTGACCAACATGCCTTTCTCTTTTCTTAGGTTGCTGGAGTGCATGGTTTCCTGTACTTGAATAACATTATCCAGTATATGTCTTCCTTTAACGAAACCCCCTTGCGAGGTGGAGATGAGGTTGCCATGTAGCAGCTTAATTCTGTTGGCAAGGAGTTTTACAATAATCTTGTATGAGGCGTTACAGAGAAAGATGGGCCTAAACCTTTAGAAAGTGCCGGTATTTGATTCTTTCGGAATTAATGCTAGGAAGGTTGAATTGGTGCTGCCCCCCATCTTTGATTTTTGTAAAAATCCTTTGATCGTTCTGACCAAGTCTGCTTCTATTATATCCAAGCATATCCTGTAAAAATGGATTGTGAATCCATCTGGCCCCGACGCTTTATCAGGTTCCATGGACCAAATTACTTCACTGATATCTTCCTAAGTGCCCTGCTTCAAGAGGGCTGTGTTGTCATCCTTTGTGACCAAAGATGGAATATTGTTGAGGAAATCTCTATTCTCTTCTTCACTGCCCTCATTCCCTTTGCTGTATAGATTTTGGAAGTGAGAGACAACAACAACTTTAATTTTTTCTATGCATTTGCAAAGCATCCCATCAGAGGTTGTGATCTCTGAGATATGATTGCGGGAAAGGCAGGCTCTGAATTGACGGTGAAAGTAAGAGGTGTTCCTGTCACCATATTCCAACCAAAGGCTGCGGTACTTTAGTCTCCAGTAGTCTTCTTCATTCCAAAAGGAGTGGAAGGAGTTGCATTGTGCAGCTTTCTCTTTATCCTATTTAGCTGTTGTTATGTCTTTGGTATCCATTTCTCTTTGAAGATTTCCTAGGTGCTGCACTATTTCCTTTCTTTGACTGTTGGGTGTGTTTATGGGTATTTTGCTCTATTCCTTAAGGGCCTTCATAGTGAGTTTTAGCCTTTGTTCCCAAACATAGCTGGGGGAGCCATTGACAGTGGAGGACCAAGCCATGCAGACTGTCTCAAAGAATCCACTTCTACCACTCCAGAGAGGGCTAAATCTGAACGGAATTGGGCCCAGTTTTTCTTCCTCATCGAGCGAGAGGAGGATGGGTTTGTGATCCGAGGTGAGTTTTGGGAGAATGTCTGAAGAGATGAACTTTCTTTCCATCAGCAGGGTGCTTTGTACTAGAAATCTGTCCAATCTTGCCGAGATGTGATCTACCCCTGTCCTGTTGTTGGTCCAAGTGTATAACCCTTTCTTTGGTTTGAAGTCCATTAAATCCCATTGGAGTATTATGTCTTCTACCACTTGTATCATTTGGTCCTTGCTACTTCTGGCGCCTCTTTTTTATTTTACTTTCATCACTATGTTGAGATCTCCAACGATGATTATATTATTTGGGGAGTGAAATTCTAGAAATTCATTTAGGGATTGCCAACAATCTTTCTTCTCTGCATAGATTACCGGTACATATAAATTGAAAAGAGCGAAATTTAACTTGCTATGTGCTTCAACTCGGTGAAAATATTGTGTTGGGTGTTGCATGCGCTGACAAGCCTAAATTGATCCTCCTTCCACAGGGTGGAAATTTTTCCTGAGGAGCCCCTTGCGCTTATTGCTTTCCCTGCATTCTTCTGCCATTTCTTTTTATTGATTTCTAGAAGGGCATCCCCTTTGATTTTTATCTCTTGGAGCAAGAGGATGTCTATTGGTTCCGTTTTCATGAGGTCTTTAACCGCTTCGACTTTTGACGGATTCCCCAAACCTTTGCAGTTCCAAGAGACGATTCACATTACTTACTATTGGGGGTGGTAGGAACTCCTTTTGGGGGCCTTGTTCTAGTGCTTATTCCGATTGACATTTCTATTGTGGGCTGGATTCCTTGAGTTTTTTGTCTTTCTGCCTCTTCCTCCCTTGCTTCTCTGTGTGACTTTCTTCCTGCTATTTTAACAGACCTTTCGAGGATCTTGTCCTCTGAGGAGCTGGGTGAATCTATTATTTTCTTCTTGGCTATATCTGCATATGAGGGAGAAGGGGAAATTTCTGGGGTTATTGCTGGCTGCCCTTCTTCCTCGTTGCCTTTTTCACTGGGGGAAGGCTTCGCTTGATCGCTGCTATCTTTATTTATTTCTTCTGCTTCTGCTGCTTTGTTTGGTTCTGTGTTTTGAGTTCCTGCTGTTGCTGAGGGTTTGGAGTTCCCAGCTCCTTGATCCTGCCCCACTGGCAAGGATTTGTTCTCTTTTTCCGGGCCTTTGCCTTGGGGTTTTGATGATCCTGATTTTTTCACTGTGATCCATTTATCAGCTTTCACATTTTCCTGTTCTTTGGCGATCTTTTTTTTACAATGCCTTGCAAAATGACCATAACCATGGTAGTGCCGACATTTGAAAGGTAGTTGTTCGTAATCTAATTCTTGAATGTGCGTCCAATCTGTGATGGTTAGTTTTATTGCTTCTGGAATCCCTACTTCCAATTCCACATCCACACAGATACGTGCACAGGAATACTGATTTTTTCTCGTTGCTTGATCTATATACCTTCCAAGTGAGTTGCCAATGGTTTGCAGAGTTTTTTGGTTCCAGCAATGCAGTAGAAGATGGGGAAGATGGACCCATACTGGGACTGCGGAAGGCACATCTTGTGCAGGGTTGAAGTTAGGGGTCCATTTATTCAAGTATAACCCTTGAGGCCCCATGAAGTATGGGCTATTTCTGAAGGTAAGGTTTTTATCTTCTGCGTTTTCAAAAACGAATACGAAGAAACCTTTCTCAACAAAATAACTTTTGATCCCTTCTGAGATGAGCGAAGACTAGTTCCTCTGCACCTAGTCCTCCACAGCTTTGGGGGAGGGCCAAAGGCCAGTAAACTGGCCAATAAGCCCTCTGTCGGCTAGATTGAGGGTAGATCTGCAAGTTTCTTCGATTAGCAACACGACTGATGGTATGTTGTCAAGCTTTTTCACAAATTTCTGTTGCGTCTCGGTCATGGTTCTCTTGGTAGCGCCTGCAACCAGTTTCCTGAAGGCGGCAAGATCTGGCTAGGGGGGAGTGGGCTCAACACCCCCACCCGCGTCCATGGCTGCTGGAGCGCAGAGAGGGCCGAACAGTTGAGGCGACGATGTCTAGGTCTACAGCAGCAGCAGCGTTTTGACGTAAATTTTTATTTTTTTATTTTTATTTTTATTTTTGTTATATTAATTATAAACTCAGAGCAGTAAAACAACATAGATACTTAAAAATTCTATAATTAATTTTTGATATGCCAACATATACTCACAACTGTTATTTAACTCAATGTCAATCAATTCTTCTGGTAGCTCTTCTTTGTATATTAACGCCTATTTGAAGACATTCAAGGATGTTTACTGTAAAACAACTTAAAAAATACAAAAATGAAACTTAGAGTTGTTATAAGGAAATATTAGCAATTATTCACAAACTTTGAAATCAACCATTTTCTTCCTTGTCATCCTGTTTTATGCGCTGAATGAGTTCCATCTTGTTTTCTTTTATGCAAAAAAAAAATTGAAAATTAATATTTAATATTTAATTTAATTTATTTATTATTTAATGTACAAAGTCAATCATAATTACATACATTTGAAGCACGTTATTGTTGAGATAACTCCTCTTGTGATGCAATTATGTCCATTTCTTTGACCATCTTCGTATACACTTTTTTGCACATTCCTACTAGCATGTTTCATATATCAACGCGTTAATCATTTAGATTTTTCATAATCTTCCTGAAAAAAGTAATAAACTATTTTTATAATGATACATAAAACTAAATATAACAAAATCAATATTAATAAATTAATGGTTTGTAATAATATATACAGGTAATTTTAGAAAATCATTTTATTCAATTAAAAATGTTACCTTTTGAATGATTCTTTTTTTATGGTTGTATGTTTTTTCTATTGCAAGTATGACATTTCTTATTTACAATTGCTCTAGAAACTCTTCTTGTAGTTTAGATATAATTTCGTTCTTAGAATCATTGTGTTGATTTTTGTATTGTAAGTTGAAAGTACATCTATATATCTGTTTCACTGGATCTCTCATAGTTTTATAAAAAAATCCCCCCCGCCATTAACTTTCAACACCACTCCAGATGAGCTAAGGATCAATTCATAGTCATTTACATGTTCCATAATTTTTATTTTCTTAGAACGACATTGCTTTTTTCTTTCGTTGTTGTTCCCTATAGAACATTAAAGATATGTGAATTAATCTAAGATTGTTTGAAACATGTTATCTAATATTCTTACGTATATTACTAATGAAAAAAAAAAAACTCATATTGAATAATATTTTTTCATTCATCTGATTCATCATTCTACAATTTTTCTATCATAATTTTACGCTTTTCTGCACTTAGATTAAAAATAATCTTATCAACCTTGTTCGTTTTGTGGCTCTGCATGACACACACCAACTAATACATATTAGTTAAACTTACATATATTCCAACATATTAATTTTGTAAAGAATTTACAGAGAGCTTGACTTCTGTGATTTTTTTGATGTGTTTTCATTGTGTCCATCAAAATTTTTGTTACTTGAGACCTTTTGAGACATTTTTTATCAATATACAACCTGCACCATTCAATACAGAAGCCATTAGATATATTTTACAAATAAATCAAATAATTTTCAGCAAATAAAACTTTGGTAACTAGTGTGTTTCTCTGAATAAATGCACCGAGATTTTAATTGTTTAACACCATCATGGAATTTTTTTTTTTTTTAAATAATTTTAAATTAGGATGGTGCGATTTGTAAAGCTAAACACACTGCACTGATTTAACAATGTTATTAGGAGCATGCGCGCTGGTGGTTCATATTACACCGAGAGCAATGATGAATAGACTAAACATAATCAAAAGTGTTATAATATATCGATGCATTGAATTACTCATGTAGCCTCGATGCGTTATTTTACATAAGGCGCACTGCGAAACATATAGACATTTCTTAAAAATCAGAGAGGGTTGATGGTGCGATTTATAAGGCTCAATACACCACAATGATTTAACGATGCTATTAGGAACATGTGCGTCGATGCGTTATGTTACACTGGGAGCAACGATGAACAAATTAAATAGAATCAAAACTGTTATAATTTACCGGTGCGTTGTATTACTTAAGTAGCACTGGTGCGTCATGTTATAGATGACACACCACACAACATATAGTCGTTAAAAATAAAAACAGATAGGGCCGACAAGGCTTGGATGTAATTCAATAAGTGATTCCCCTACTTTATATGTCAAACACCCTATATATAGTAAGTACACAAACTCATTAAATCTAAAATGTCTAAATTGAAAAATTGTAGTTGTGAAGTGATAAAGAAAGTTAAACCAAATGTGAAATTTTACAGGAAAAAGCAAGGGTTTAAGATAATTATTGATTTTTTTGCTTTTATTTTTTATTTTTTATTTTATTTTTATTTTATTTTTTCTAAAATTTAATAGGAACAAAGGTCATAATTTTTTTTACTAATAACATCTATAGTAAAAAAATTATTATAATTTTTTTTTTTAATTGTGAATAAATCTAACATAAATTGTAAAATATTTTAACAATAAAATTTAAGATTCTTGTTATCCATGGTTTTGAGTGAATTACCATACATTTCAACTAATGATATTTCAGCAGATACAAAATACTTTGCAGCTCTGACATGATCTTATTTTGCAAATAATCTCTCTTTTAATTAAACCCTAACAGAAATTATAATTTTTTTTATTAGTAAAATAAACAATAAAATTTAAAACTTACTATGCAGGTTTTTGAGTGAATCACTATACATTTTAGCTTCCGATCTTCTGAATAATTTTGCTACTCCAAAGTATTTCTCTGATGCTGGTGCACAATGCTCCTCATATATCTTTCTTGCAAATCACTCCCTTGAAATTTTGGGTAAAATAATGAAATAGTGAATAAATTTTTACTATTTAAAAGAATTTATGAAATTAAATTTCGAAAAATCAATTTCTGCTCATTTTGAATTAAAAAAAGAAAAAAAAACCGTGTTTTTTTCATTCAATTTCTTCGCACACCAGTGCATTCGATAGTCAAGCAGACTGGTGTGTTTATATAAAAAACACATTGACATTTTTGGGACGCCATATTTTTTCAACGCACCAATATGATTTTTTTTGAAATCCCGAAACGACGCGATTATTTTTTTTAGTGCAACTGTGCAGTCTATATTTAAAATAGCATCGAGATGATTGAATTCATTTTTATTTTCTAAATTCGGGAAACAATTGTGTACCGATGATTTTTTTATTTAAGCGTACCGATGCGTTTTTATGTGAAAGAGCTCTGATATGATAACTTGTTTTTATTTTTTATTTTTTTTCGGAATGTCAGAAACCGGTGTGGATATTATTTAAACGCCTCAGTGCTATTATTATTTAAAAAGGTCCGATGCAATTTATTCTGATTAGCACACCGGTGGGGTTTAAAATCTATTTGAAATTTTATTTTCACATAAAATGACATTAATCTCAAATTATTCTAAAGGACGCATCCACATGAATTACAGTGGTTCTTTGTATACGTTTTCTGCTTAAAGTCATATTGTTCTTGAAAAATGATTTCAAAACTATATTGAAATTCAGATTGTGGTTATATGGTTCTCGAGATTAATTTTAGATATTCACACAAAATTGTATTTCTAATTTTTCTCAAATACATGGACAAAATTTCAATAATACCAAATGACCAATTCTTCAAATTCCGGCTCATTGCATATTGTTGATCAAAGTCTTTCACGGAGTTCTCCCTTTCCATCTCAAGTAAGTTCAAATTTTATTTATATTTCAATTATCTAAATGTTTTTTTTAATTTTTAATCTATGTCAATTTGAATAAAAATACATGAAAATTATATGCAGGATCCAGATTCAAAATCGAGTTCAAATGCATAAAATATTACTTCATATTATTTTAAAAAACATCAGAAGCTCTTATCAGGAGCAACATATCACAAACAATTGGTAGATGAAAATTGACAACCTCTTCACCCTGCCAGTTGGAACATGGCATCTTCTAGCCACAATCCTGGATCAACAATGGTAATAATTGTTTGGTATACAACAAACCAATTACGTTGTCGTGCTTACTAATATCATTGATATTGTACTTGTGATGTTCAATATTTTTTTTTTTAAATTAGGATACTAGTGATGATGAACAACCTGCCTACCATCTTTCAGTGCACCCCATTACAACGTAAAATCGAGAGAAGGTTGCATTAAGAGCAAGACTCAGAGAGGAAACATACAAATAATGGTTGAATCAACCACCTATTCAATTCCCACTACGTCCAGATTCACCAATTAGGAATGACTACAACAATAATAGTTCTTAATCATAAGTTGGCAATGGAGGAAATCAAATGGAGGTTGGTATGGATTATTACTTATGAGATACAACTGCCATGGAGGAAATATTGTTAAATGCATTCCAGAACCATGATGAGTTAGGGGATGATGCTCATATCATTGATACCTTTTTCGAAAGCCTGAAATCTACTTCCACCACCCCTTTCTTTGGATATGGATGATCCAAATGGGAAAATTATTTTTGTTGTGCTAAATTCCTCTTTAAAATATAAACAAAGTGTTTGAGGATTATGAGGTAAATTTCAAGTTAACAATGATTTTTTTATGTGTTTTTATGTGAATTTCTTGAGCAAATTAACATAAACAGAATACTGAACAACATCATCTAACAGACATGAACATCACCATAAATAGTAACACAACAACACATGATGAAGGAGTTCACCCCTCCTGGGCTACGTCTCCTTGGTCCAGCTTCCAATGGCTTGACCCCCTTCTATTATGTTCAAAAGTGTGATTACATACATTTTCAATGCTCAAATAGCTCTGAAACCCGCTCCAATGGCTCCAAAATGCCCAAAAATACATGTGTAGCCTCTTTCTGCTTCAAATTTGGTTAAAAATTGAGTAAGTTATGGTTTCCCCAAGTTTTTTCACTATTCGCTCTACATTTTCCACCAAAGCTGGCACTGAACCTACAAATCCACCCGAAATTCCGCTAACTGGGTGCCAATTCCATCAAATCCTGACACAAAATTGTGGGTGCCTTAATTTTTCCATTAAGGCCTTAAGTCTGAAGATTTTGGCCATGTGGAGGGCCACATTAAGGCCATATGTCCGGGGGTGGGGACCTTAACTCCCGTACCCAAAATTTTTGCGCAATATTTAAATCCCATGCAATTTATTGACTGCCTCCTCCGCAGCTTGGGTGGACACATGGCCCGACATATATTGTTACATTTTATGGATAGTTTGGGGGGTGGGTGCGGGGCTAGCCTACCGCCCATGGTCTCGCCCCCAAACGGTGACCAGGGTTGGGGCTAGACCCCAACCCCCTTCCCCACAATGAAAATTATGTCATAAAAAAACCAACCTGACACCATCATAGGTTAAGCATGCGATAGAGCAGTGGTTAAGGCATGTACTATGGATTGTGAGGTCACAGGTTCGACCCCCACTACTGCTGCTCAGACCTTGACCCAATTTTGGTGGCCCTCGAGCTGCCACGTGGCAGCCCCTGGCTAGGCCACGTGATAGCCTATGATTGGCCTCCATAAAACCAATCAAATCGTGCCAATTTAAACAAATGAAAATGTGCCACTTGGCACAATATAATTCACCAAGAATATTCCATTTGACCAGTCAACCTGCCACATGGGCATGCCCAGTCAGTTGTACAAACTGCTGACTGGGTTGTCCTACATTAAAAAAAAATTCCTGTTTGACAAAGTGGACAAAATGCATTTCTGGGAGCATACGGTGTCGGTTTTCTATGAAACGAGTTACACCGGATTCAAAACAACGAGATCTACATGGTCGTTCAGGTTCACACCATTCTGACAACTTTCATTTTTTAGCATAATTTTGAGCACCTAATCACTCCTCCCCACTGGAAGCTTTTAGACCCCAAAAAGATCACTTTTATTTGTTCAACAAATGAGGCTACAACTCCCTCACCTTTTCAATCTCGATCCAGGCCTTACTTGGATTTGTGCCTTTGAGCCCCGCGCGAATGTAGTCTATACTCCCTCGTTTTGATGTCCTTGTTCTTTTGTTAAGAATGGTGTCTTGCTAAAGCTCATCAAGGTATTCTGGAGAAAGATCTTCAATGGAATGAATCTGAACATTTTCTACTTGAGGCTCAGACAACCTTAAGTTCTTAACATTAACAACCGAGTAAATTTGCATATATGAAGGAAAATCTAATTTGAAGGCATTGTCACCAATCTTTTCCAAATTCTGAAAGGACCATAACGGTTTGGTTTCAATTTTTTATCTTTCCCTTGAAGCCTCTCTTTGCTAATGTGAAGCCAAACTTCATCACCAACTTGGAACTTGTGATCTACATGATGCTTGTCATGCTTGCTTTCTACTTGCCTTGGCTCTTTTCAAGCTGATCTTGAACTGTTTGATGTATCAATTGGATTTGTTCTATGAACTTCTTGGCTTTGTCTATGTTGCTATGGCCATCAATAGAAACATACTTATCAAAAATGAAATCCAATGGTGATCTAGGCAAGTATCCAAGACATGCCTCAAATGGCGATGTTTGTGTAAATGAGTGTTTTGCACGATTGTAAGCATGTTGAATGTAGTGTAAGTTTTCATCCCACAACTTAGGATGCCTGCTGCAATATCCTCGAACAAGATGTATGATTTTTCGATTGACCACTCTGGTTTGACCATCTGTTTGTGGATAAAAGGTTGTACTCTTTTTCAACTTGGTATCCATCAAGTCCCACAAACTTGACTAAAAATTCCCAACAAATCGAGAATCTCGATCACTAACAATAGATGTGGGCAATCCAAAATGAACCCAAACATGTTGAAAGAATAAGTGAGTTGTTTGTTCAGCTGTGATTTGTTTTTTACATGGAATTAATATACACATCTTGCTGAACCTATGCATAACTACATATAAATAATCATGACCTCTTTTTGACAATGGAAAACCTCCTACAAAATCCATAGAAACACTCTCCCATGGATGTGAAGGTATAGGAAGTCGTGTCTACAATCCTAACTTCCTATTGCTAGGCTTACTGACTGCACATAATGTACAACCTTTAATGAAACATGACACACTTTCAAGCATACAAGGCCAATAAAAATGCCTCTGAAGATGTGGCATTGTTTTGCTTACATCGAAATGTCCAACAATAAGAGAAGTGTGGGCTTCCCGTATGAAATTCCATCTCCCCCCCTGTGGAATACAAAGCTTTCCCAAATGATACAAGAAGTTATTATGTACATGGTAATCCAATTCCTCTGCTTGGTTGGCTTAACTCAAGTTTGTATAAACTTTTTGAAATTCATTATCAAATGCATATTGCTCAACATAACTTTCATGCAAAACAGAATTATGCTTGAGTAAATTAGTTTCACTAACAATAGGCCTAGAAAACATATCAATAACCTTGTTGTATATACATTTATTATACTTGAGCTGTAGGAAACCCATCCATCGAAAGTGCCTTGATTGCTGCAACTTAGTTTGCGATTGCAAGTTTTGCAATGGTTGGTGGTCGGTGTGTATGATAAGTTTCCTTTCCCATCAAGTAGTGTTTTCGCCTTTTTTCACACTTTGAACCAATGCATAAAGATCCATGCCATAAGTAGAATAGTTAATCATTACACCATTGAAAATTGTTGAATTAAATGAAATGGGCTTACCATGTTGCATAAGGATTGCGCCCATGGAATAGTTGCTTGCATCATTTTGAATCTCAAAGGGCTGTCTCATGTCTACTAGTGCAAGTGCTGGGGTTGAACTGATCTTCTCTTTCAAAGCATAAAATTATTTTTGATGCTTTCCTCCCCACTAGAAGACCTTTTTCACACTAGTCAATGCATGTAATGGAGCGACGATAGAAGAGAAGTTAGCAATAAACTTCCTCCAATATTGGGCTGCTCCCAAAAAGCTTCTTACCTTAGTCACTGTCTTGGGCATTGGCCAATTCAAAATGACCTCAACCTTAGAGGGGTATATCTTCAACTCACCTCCTCTTAAAATATACCCCAAGTACACCAAATAAGTTTACCAAATTCACATTTTGACATCTTCAAAAACAATTGTTCTTTCCTTAAGACATCAAATACTTTTCTTACATGCATGACATGTTCATCAAGTGATTTACTGAAAATAAAGATAGCATCTAAGTAGACTATAACAAACTCATCAAAAAATGGCCTCAACACATCATTCATCACACACATGAAGGTATTAGGAGCATTACATAAACCAAAAGGCATAACAAGACATTCAAATAAATCTTGTTTTGTCTTGAATGTTGTCTTCCAAATGTCATCTTCAGTAATTCTAATTTGATGGTAGCCACTCCTTAAGTCCAAATTAGTAAAATACTTTGCATCTTTCAATTGATTAAGTATCATCTATTCTAGGAAGTGGATAACGAATCTTTACCGTAATTTTTTTCAATGCACGAAAATCAACACACATGCACCATGTTTCATCCTTCTTTGGCACCAACACAATAGGTGACCCACATGGCGAAGTACTTGGTCGGATGATCCCTTTGTCCAAAAACTCTTGAATTTTATTTTTTATTTCAACACTCTCCATCACCGACATCCTATACATGCCAATGTTAGGAAGATGACAATCTTGCTACAACTGCATTTCATGCTGGATTCCCCTATTTGGAGGTAATCCCTTTGGTTCCTGAAACATCTAATTATTTTGATTAACCACTTCAATCAAATAAGATTTCAACTTTGGATCACAACTTTGGAATGCTTCATAATCAACATCATTCTTTGGTTTAATCATAAGAAGCACACAATTCTTGCTTGAATTCACTAGTCTTTTCATCTGTCCCGCATTAACTAATGAAAGATTTAGTTTCTTGCGATGAGCTCTCACAATATACTCCACACCATCTTTGACCAAGTGGTACTTGTTTTCATGGTGATAGAAGATGTATTTTCTATCATAGAGGTAAGGACTACCAAAAACAATTCTTGAAATATCAAGCGGCACAACATCTAATTCAACTTCGTCAATGAAGTTTGCTATGATTGAAAACCAAATAATACACTTTCTTGTAACCTGAAAATTTGTGTTTTGGTATATCCAACCCAATGGATATGGTTTTGTATGTGGAATGGTTTCAAGATTAAGTTTCTTGATCAAGTCTTTAGATATCAAATTGGCTTGAGACCCACTATCAAATAATGTGTCGATTTTGGTATGTTTTAAAATAACCCTCACATGAAATAATTTTTCCTTGTTTCTTCATTTGGAGTACTAGTGTGAAAATTTTATGAAATAGTGCTAGCAATGGATTCTTTTCCTTTCTTACCAATGGCTATAATTTTTGTTTCATCACCCGAATCGGATCCCAAATCCTGTTGAGTGGTTGCAACTGTTTTTTGTTTCCCCTTGTTGTTGAATTTCTTGGGACTCATCTCTAGATGAAGCTTCCGATAATGGTCTTCATTGTGACCCTATTTAGAACAATGTTTGCATGTTATTTTCTCTCCTTCCTTTTTAACGGATGCATATTTCTTTCCTTTTCGTTTGAAACCCTTTCCTTTCTCTCCACCCTTAAATGACTTCTTTTTACCCTCTTCTGGAATATTTTTCCCTCTTGCCTCAATGTGAGTGGCTTGCATACAAAGCTCATCTAGACTAGTGGGATTGAACATAA
This sequence comes from Pinus albicaulis, assembly GCA_034641835.2. Taxonomy (NCBI): domain Eukaryota; kingdom Viridiplantae; phylum Streptophyta; class Pinopsida; order Pinales; family Pinaceae; genus Pinus; species Pinus albicaulis. The sequence goes on along the minus strand of CM076579.1, from coordinate 445,554,342 downwards.
GGTAGCATGCCTTAGGTAGCGATGTAAACCCCCTATATACTTTAGAAACGTGTCTTGTGAATGCAAATCAACACCTAACATAAGATATCATCTTCTAAATTCTTGGGTGTAATCTTGCACACTTTGACCTTTAAGTTGTCTAAATTTCTACCAATTCATGACAACTTTATGCATATATCCTACAGGATAAAATTGTCTTTTAATTGCAGCAATGAAATTGGACCGAGAGATTGAGATCTTACCATGTTTTTTATCTCATCTTGTGTCTTGACTTCCCACCATACTAGTGATGCACCCTCAAGTCTCAAGGAAGCTAGTTGAATCTTTGTATCATCATCTTGAAGGTTTTGAATCTTGTATTATACCTCCAACTCACGAAGCCAATTGTAAAGCTTCTCTGCATTCACTTCACCATTATACATATGCAACTCAAATTTAATATCAATTTTTAACAGGGGTGTTTTACCAATTCCTTTTGAGGTATGCTGATGAGTATGCGTAAGGGTTGTAGTAGTGAAATAGGATGAAGATGAAGGTGAAGATGGTGGTGAGGATGATGGTGGGGTAGATGTTGGCTTATCACCATTTCCATTACCTCCTCCTCCTAAAGGACCCTCTCCTCTTGGAGGCTTGGAACTTTAACCCTGCAACCTTGTCTATCTTCATAGAGGACCTTCACCATCTCTGTCATGTCAAAGAAAACCTTCCTAACTACCTTCTCATCCTCTATTATGTTATTAATTCATCCTTCATAAGACATGCTTACTAAAGCCTCAGGTACAACATGAGGTGAATCTTGTGGTGGATACTGTGGCAACTATGCCCTCTTTCTCCTTGCTCCAAATTGAGAACCTGCGCCCACAAGATTGCCTTCTCCTCTCTTGAGCTTCAACCTTGTAAGAATTTAAACACTTGAAAAAAATTAAATCCTCCTTGCATAAGCAAACCTAGTGCTCTGATACTAACTTGATTTGAATGGGAAATTAGTTTTTTTGTGCTAAATTCCTCTTCAAAATATAAACAAAGTGCTTGAGGATTATGAGGTAAATTGCAAGTTAACAATGAGTTTTTTTATGCAAAATTCTTGAGCAAATTAACATAAAAAAACAATGAACAACATCATCTAACAGACATGAACATCACCATAAATAGTAACACAAAAACACATGATGAAGGAGTTCACCCCTCCTAGGCTACGTCTCCTTGGTCCACCTTCCAATGGCTTGGCCCTCTTCTATTATGCTCAAAAGTGTGATTACATAAATTTGTAATGCTCAAACAACTTTGAAACCTACTCCAATGGCTCTAGAATTCCCCAAAATTATTGTGTAGCCTCTTTCAACTTCTAATTTGGTCAAAAACTGAGTAAGTTATGGTTTCTCCAAGCTTTTGCACTATTCGCTCTACATTTTCCACCAAAACTGACACCGAACCTACAAATCTGCCCGGAATTCTGCTAACTGGGCACAAATTGTGGGCACCTTAATTTTTCCATTAAGGACTTAAGTCCAAATATTTTGGCCATGTGGAGGACCACATTAAGGCCATATGTCCGGGGGTCGGGACCTTAACTCCCGCCCCCCAAATTCCAGCGCAATATTTAAATTCCATGCGGTTTATTGACCACCTCCTCCGCGGCTTGGGTGGACACATGGCATGACATAAATTGTTACAGTTTATGGACAGT
>CM076579.1:445077918-445552555 GCA_034641835.2 Pinus albicaulis | reverse complement strand
GCAGTACTTTAAATATAAATTTGTGCATCTGAGCTCGATGATGAATCTGCATGAACCTGCAAATTTGTATACATTATAAATTTAATTAAGTCGTGCATGATTGACTACATGGATAAAAAACATACATAAATTCAATTAGATAGTGAAAAAATAAAACAAATCTGAAGTAAATATTACGTCTCCATATGGATAGGGAGAACTCCGCGATGGACTTTGAGAAATATTATGGAACGAGTTGGATTTTGAAGAATTGTCCATTTCATATAATATATGATATTTTCTCCCTGAATTTGAGCAAAAAAACAATAAACTTTGGTGCACAAACCTAAATGTAATTCCAGTGCGTACTGTTCAGATAACCACACCGGTTAGTTCTTTATTTTGCGCATCGGTGCACTTTTTTAACAAGTAGCACTGGTGCGGTTCAATTAAATGACGCACTGGTAAATGAATAACCGTAATAAAAAAAAAGGCGCAACCCTATTTTCTTTAAGTGAAAAAAAATGGTAAATTGAAAATTGGGCGGCAAAATATTTTCGAAAATCTAATTTCATAAAAAATTTCTTTAAATACTAAACACTTTTCATTATTTCACTATTTTTGCAAAAAATTTCAGCTAGAGATTTGCATGATACATACCTAGAGCAAACAGAGCATGAGAGCACTGTGGAGTAGGGAAATACGTTTGAACAGAAGTATTCAGACAATCCGAATTCCAAACCTCTGGTAATTCAAACCCTGTACCATAGAATTTTAAATGACGTGGGTAAAATTTATTGTTTTTTTGTACTTGTTTCTGCAGTGAAATAAGAAATCAAAGTCTATTGTTTTATTTTATTTTTTCTCTAGTTTTTTATGAAGTAAAATACAAAATCAAATTTTATTTTTTTTTAACTTTTTGTTTCTGCATTTTTTTACCTTTTCTGCAGTTTTCAAAAATAAAAATAAAAAAAAGAAATCAATTTTTAGAAACAAAACCCTAGATTCTTTTTGTTTCTGCCATTTTTTCTCCCTCTTTCTTTTCAATTTAGATTTATAGGGTTTCTGTACTCATAAGAAATCCAACCCACGGGACGACTTGCATAGTCGGATCCAAATCCATGTTGGCCCTTGCGTCCATCTTAAAAAAAATACAGATTTTTTTTGCCGGTGTGCCCTACGTAACGTTGCACACCGGTGCACTTGGTTATACCAGCGCACCGCACAAGTACAGTGATAAATAAATAAATAAATAAATTTTGTTTTTATCAGTGCGCCATATGTAACATATGGCACCGGTGCACTATTACATTATGGTGCACCGTACAATGTGCTGTTTTGAAAAAAAAACCATTTTACAAATATACCCTACATTATTTTTGTTTTTGCCCTGTCTTCTCCCACTTGTTGTGATTTCAGAATTAGGGCTTTTCAATTTATATTTATAGGGTTTATATTGCTAAATATAAATCTAAGACATCCAACAAACGGGTTGACTTACATAGTCGGATCCCAATCCATGTCGGCCCTTGCGTAAAAAAAAAATAAAAAAAAATTGTGCGCCCTGTCGGAAAGAGTGCACCGGGGCGCTCTGTTATCACAGCGCACCACGAAAGTACTGTCATAAAAAATTAGAAAAATATGCAGCCATTGCGCTATTTCATTATGACGCACCGCAAATGTTTAGTTTCAAAAAAAAAAAAAACTTTCAAAAAATACAAACCTTACTTTCTTTTTCTTCTTTCTGTGATTCAGAATTAGGAATTTTCAATTTAGATTTATAGGGTTTGTATTGTTAAATATAGAGCTAAGACATGCAACCGACGGGACGATTAACATAGTCGTATCCTAATCCATGTCGGCCTTGGAATGATTTAAAAAAAAAAAAAATAGATTTTTACCAGTGCGCCCTATGTAAGGTAGTGCATTGGTGCTCTATTGTTTACAAGAGCACTGGATAAGTAATGTGAAAAAAAAAATATTTTTTTAACGGTGCGCCATATGTAAAATATAGCACCGATTTATGCTAAAAAACTAATACAGGACGATTTTTATTATTTTTATGATGGTTAACCGGTGCGGTCATTGACATGTAACGCACCGGGGCTTCTTGTTGACATAGAGAACCGTACAGTGTATTATACTATTTTGTGGTGCGTGGTAAAGACATACACGCACCGACGTCGGTGCGTTCACCATGAATGGCGCACTGGTTTTTTTAGATTTTTTTTTTTTTAATTGAGAAGTTGACAGTTTATTTAAAAATATATTATTGAATGATATGATACAGGTTTGATATTGTTAAAGAAATGACTGACAAGAGATCAAGTAACAAAAATACTGATAACACATCAAGATCAAAAGCAAAAAAGGCAAGTTATTTGTAAATTTTTTACAAAAAAATTATTTTTGAACTATATGTAAGTTTAAATAATATGTATTGTTTAATTTGTATCATGCAGAGCCACAAAATGACGAAGCTCGATAAGATTATTTCTGATCTAGGACTAGAAGAACGTATAATTTTGATGGAAAAATTACAAAAGGATGAATCGGGTGAATGAAAAAATACTATCAATCCAATATGAGTTCCTTTTTTTAGTTTTCATTAATAGTATAATTAAAATTATTAGATAACATGTGTGAAAAATCCTATTAATTCACCTTTGTTTAATGTTCTACAGGGACCAACAACTCAGGAAAGGAATGTTGTTCTGAGAAAAGAAAAACAATAGAACATGCAAATGAAAATGAATTGCTCCTTAGCTCATCTGGAGTGGTGTTGGAGATTAATGAAAGGGGGAAAGACTTTTACAAATGTTTGAGAGATCTACTGGAACGAATGTATAGACATTCTTTCCATTTACAATACAAAAACCAATCCAATGATTCCAAGAACCAGATTTTATGTAAACTACAGGAAGAGTTTCCAGAGAATTGGTCAATGAGACATGTCAGACTTTTAATAACAAAAATGTACAACAACAAAAAAGAAGGAATGAAAAAGTAATATTCCTTTAGATGTTTGTCTATAATTATTTATAAATATCACTTTTGTTATACTTACTTTTCATATATCAATATAAAAATTAAATAATTTATTTTCATGTTACATTTTCAGGAAGATTATGAAATCTCAAAAGATGAACGAGCTGATATAAGAAATATGCCAGTAGGAATGTCCAAAAAGGTGTACAAGGAGATGGTCAAAGAAATGGACAAAATTGCATCACGGGAGGAGCCATCTCAACAACAACGTGCTTCAAATGTAATATGTAATCATTGAATTTTTTGATCATTAGGTAAAATAAATAAACAATCTAGCATTAAATATTAATTTTTAAGTATTTTCTTACAGAAAAGAAAAGAAAATGGAACCCATTCAGCACATAAAACAGGACGACAAGGAAGAAAATGATTGATATCTAAGTTTGTGAATAATTGTTACTTCCTTATAACAACTTAACTAGATTTCATTTTTGTATTTTTAAGTTGTTTTACAAAAATCGTCATTGAATGTCTCCAAACATGTGCTAACATACAAAGAAGAACCATCAGAGGAATTGATTGAAATTGGTTAAAATATGGGTTGTGCGTATATTTTGGCATATCAGAACTTAATTGTGGAATGTGTAAGCATATATCAATCTTGTTTTACTTAGCTCCGTCTATAATTAATAGAAAAAATAAGTCTTTTATATTAAATATATGATTTCTTATGGGGTATAAAACTTGCAGGAAACAAAGTATGGCACTGCGCCAATAGATCAAATCTTGAAAGATGGCATGTTACATGGTTTTGAAAGAATGTGTATAGTTTATGAGTCAATTGTTGCATTGGTATGTCATTTCTTTTCGATTTGCAATGATGTATATTATTTAATATTGCAATTTTCATTATTCTCACCAATGTATATACACTCATTACAGTTTATTTTTATGTTTGTAGATGGAAGAAGGTGAAGAAGAAGAAAACAATCAACGTCGTGAACAAAACATTTTTTAAAATAACCCAAGTCATGGAAGTAGCTCTAGCAGTGATAGCAGTTCAAGCAAAGAATGATGATCACTATGTTTGGATATAAAAGCAAGGCGTTGTACTATTTTTGGAAAAATGTCTGTGAAATAAAACATTTTCTTTAATGTAATGGACATAGTGTCCCAATTGAAAGATAAAGGGATACCAATAACTATCCCATTTTGTATGACAAAGAATGTCTTATTCATATATATATGTATATAATAAAAAATGTTTTAATTTATTCTATTGTGTTCTCTATTGTCACTATTGTGTTCTCCATTGTCGTTCTCAAATGCAGTAATAAAAATTTAATTCATATGAATATTATTATAACATATATATGTGTCGACTTTTGATGAATAATGAATTTTAAAAAACCACAATAATTATGATATGATGTAACAAATTAATCTAAACATCACATTCAAATCCATTAATAAAAAATTAATTAATATGAATATTGTTATAATATGTGTCGAATTTTGATGAATAATGAATTTAAAACAATCAAAATATTTGCATTGCCACAGGTTGATGTTTCTAAAAAATACAAAATGAAAACTGGTGCGCTTGTATTATTAAGCGCACCAGTGCGTTTTTACTACCTATTGGGACCGCACAAATACCAAAACCAGTTAAAAATATTGAGGCGTTTGTGTGGTACGACGCTCCGGTGCATTTATGTATCTATACGCATCAGTGTCGTTTCAACGCTTATGAGCACCGCATGAATACCAATACCAATTATAAATTGCAGTGCGTCTGTGTGATACTATGCACCTGGGAATTTTTTCTGTCTATACGCACCGGTGCATTTTTTCTGCCTATATGCATTAGTGCATTTGGATGACTAATAAGCACTGCATGAATACCAATACCAATTACAAATCTCTGTGCATTTGTGTGATAGTACGCACTGGGGCGTTTATGTGTCGATAAGTGTCGATGCATTTGTATGACATATTTGCACCGCACGAATACCGATACCAATTGTAAACCTCGGTGCACTTGTGTGATACGATGCACCAGGGTGTTTATATAAGCATACACATCGGCGCATTGATACGACCTATGGGCACCGCTCAAATCCCAAGACCAATTAGAACAACCTCGTGCGTTGTATCACCAACACCAGGCCCAGTGCTGTTATTTTCCTTAACGGCCTGGTGCATTCTCCTTCGACTGCCCCGGTGCACTGTCTACTGATACGCACTAGTGCGTTAAAACCTAATAAGAGCACCGATGAAAAAACATCCGTAATAACCTTCGTCTGCCCTTTTTTTCTTTAGTTGTGTTGAATTTCCATTAAAAGCTCCACCAAAACCTCCGTTACCAGAAATGGATGTGGTAGCATATGTTTTTTTGACAATTTTGGCCAATTTTATGACACTAAAAACCTCCTTTATAAACTCCGCTAGAGGGTCTTTTCCTTGTAGTGGTATATCCATGGTGTGGTGGGTTCTCTTGTATTTGGTTGAGATGGATTACCAGATGGACACGAAGATGAGTGGGGTGGTCTCAGGATTATTCAAAAGGCTCCTAGGATGGGATACATGGTAAAGCCTGGATGTGAACACCTCGATTAATCCTAGGAATCCCTTAACCGGTGAATGAAGAGATACACGGTAAAACTCAGTGGTGAGTACCCTTGATTGGGCATAAGAATCTCGGTTGGGATACACAGTAAAGCTTAGAGGGTGGAAACCTCATAGGCCTAGGAATCCCTTGACTGGTAATGAAAAAATATACAGTAAAGCCAAGAGTTTGAGACAGAAAAATTCCTCACGGGTTAGGTGGAGAGATCTGAAGGCATCCATGCTTGTTTAAGGACTAGTGATACGGCATGGATTGTGGTAAAGCCTAGTTTTATTGATGAAGGTGAGGTGGTGTAGCCTCGGGAATCCCTGGTCAATTTTTGCTTATGAGTCCCACATTCATGCTTGGAATATGGCATGGGGTGATTGGATGAAGAGAGATTTGGTTCAACCAATCTATAGTTGGGTGGAATGTGAAAGTCCCAAACCTGGTTGGATTTTTCATTCATTAATAAGAGTTCCTTTCCTTGGTATTTTATGTGCAAATCTATTGATTCATATGTGGTATTTATGGCTGTCATATCCTTATTATTTTTGTTGTTTATATGCTGGTTATGAGTATGTTTTATGACAGTTATGATGTACGACTCTCATCATGTTTTGATTTATAATGAATGAAAAATGAATATATGACCTAATAAATGATAATGCAAGTAATGTGATAAGGCATCAATGCTTCTTAGCGATTCTCAGATAAGTATGATACCCTATGCTTAAATTTGTTATTATGACATGTAGAATGCATATTTGTGACATGTTTGATGAAATTTCGGTCATGGCTAGTAGGGGTCCAGTCAAGTCCTTGTTCAATTATCTGCATTTGTATCATTTTTTCGATGTTACTTTTCATTTATGGAAGTTTCATGGAGTTCTAGGCAGTGGCCTGAGTCTCGGCCCTGGAAAAGTGGCACAAAATACAGAGTCGTTGGCACAGAACTACCTGGAAAAGTACCTAGTGGCATGAATACCCTTGTTGTGGGAGAGACTAGAGGGTCCCAATCGCATGCATGCCCATGTCATGGGAGCGACTGAGGATTTAATGCAGTAAAATGTTAGGTTGTCTCATGGGTTGCTCAACTGGGGTTGGATGCCTCCTGAGGGTTCTATAGCATGTGTAGAAGAGCAGATTGGTTATGTTGTGTTGGTTCCACTTCCTTAACTATACATGGGGAGTTGAATTAGATCATAGTAGCCTCTCGTCACATGTTTACCCAAACAAACTGATTAACTTGGGTAAATGTAGGAGGAGGGTGTTACAAAGTGGTTTCAGAGCACGATTCACCCCTTGGACTGGATGGGAGGTGTGTTGGTCATGAATTAATGTCGGTTGCATATGTGTTCTTATGCTTGTGGTTTATGTGCTTGTTGCATATGTTGGAAATACTTAGAGTGGGTGAATCAATATTTCTTTTAAATTGTTATTTTTACCAATTAGATCACTTATAATTAGAACATGAAATGAACAATAAGAATACATACTTTTATTAATCTGGAATAATGAGGACTTCACTCCTCTTATTTACAATAAATCAAGTACATTGTATTATAGTTCCCCAACCCTAGATGAAGACACCAATCTCCAATCCATCGGGCTCCAACCTGTACTTTTCCAAGCACCGACTTGGAATTCATGAGGCTCCAAGGTCTAGGGCTCCAACCCTATCTTTCTAAGGCATTAACCTTGTCTCTATGAGGCTCCAACCTCCAGGGCTCCAACCCTATCTCTGGTATAGGATCCAACCTGGTCTTCTTGAGGACTCCTACCCTCTAGGGCTCCAACCCTATTCTTCAATTCTTCGAGATAAGTTTAGTATTTCTTCAAGACTCCCAATATTTTCTGCAACGAGTCCTGACAAAATATTCACCTTCAACAATGCCTTCAATCGATATTCAGAGCAGTTACCTCATCAATGATAATTTTTTCTTCTTAGAAGGTGTCACCACAACTCTTCATGGTACCAAAACAAAATCTTCCAGGTCACCTCATGATGACTAATGCATCATGGTTTCCAAGGATCTCCATGAATCTTCAATGTCAGCTCAAAGGCACTCTACAAGGTTCCAAGGCTCCAAAATAATATTCAAGGTTTTTATCCAACAACAAGATCTGTTCACTTCAAGTTTGCTTCTAGGATGATCAAGTGTGCTTCAGAAATACTCAAGAGGCAACTCCAAGATGTATCCAATTAATGCTCAAGGTTCCATAATTAGCATTAATGATACTTCAATCTCCAAGTTAAAGGTCTCCATTGTTCAAGCCACAAGCTTGTTTATCCTTCCAAATCTACACAATTCAACCCTTCAAATATTTCAAGGTCTGAGTTCAAATCAATTTCCACAGGTCAGAGTTAAGTCTAGTCTTCCACAAGTGAGAGCCTTCACAAGATAACAAGTGACAGTAGCTCAGACGCAGTTGTACGAGTCTTTATTTTTTACTGGTCCAGACATTCCATCAAATCTGAGGTGTAGTCACTCCTTCAACCGATCTGTATGGTCACTGTTCAAGGTATATGTTCTCCACAACCATCATTCTGAGTTCTCCAACAATTTGAGGTGAGCCATGATTAAGGTGTAATGTTGAGCCTTCAAAAGTTAGTATAGTTTGTGCACTCAACAAACACAGGTCCCAAGTATGGAGGGTATTAATATAAGTCTCCAACAAAATTTATAACAATCCGAGCTTTAGTTTGTGACTGTTTTGAGGACGCCACGAGATCGAGATACAAGTCTGGAATTGACAGTTGAAAAATTACTGTCCTTGAGTCTTTAATCACAGTTGTATCTACCCTCCACAGTCAATAATTATGTCTGAGATTACTGCATTGGTGGAAAGTATGAGTTGTGGTGAGCTAACTCCTAGCTACCACATGTATGTGGTATACCCACCAAAACCTCAATAGAGAATTTTCCAACCGGTAACCTTATTCTCCTCGGCCTCTGTGTACCTCAGTGCCTCTTCACTATATTATTCATCGAGCTCTCTATTTTTCTTCATCGAAATTGTTGGATCAGAAATGGATGAGTGTATATTTATATATATACCTGTTTGTCCCTTTGAAGAGGCACATATATTGAGTGAATAAGTCGACATGAGAGACGACATGAAGAATCTGCCATGCATTCAATTTATATTTCTCCCTTTTTTTTACTATAAATCGACCTTTTTTTTTTAATTCTTTACTGATGAAGGAGTTCCATATTTTGATGCACTTAAAACTTCAAAGAGGTGTTAGGTCCTTAAAAACATATTTATCTAGAGGATCACTTAGATCAATAAACATTCACATCCATTATTATAACAAAATCATTAATAGAGATCATTATACAACTCTAGGCCTGCTAAAAATATGTCCAATTTTGATAGATTTTCTCACACTTGATCTTACACTAGGATGAGTTTTTGTTATTCTGAGATCAATATTTTGAGTATTTATTTGCTATTGACTTGTTCTCTTTAGCATTCATTATAAATTCTATACATATTCAACCTTTAATATCCACAACTAATTTTGTACATGTAGGACATTCGATGTTTGGATTGATAACATTCCTTAATCACTAATCTTTTTTACAGTAAATGGTCTATATCGTTGATAGCTTGGATTTAATTTATGTTCATAGGATAGACGATGAGAAATTAGGAGCAACGCTCGGGTTTGCATGTATGGTTAGGGAATCATCATGTTCATTAGGCATATAGGGTATGTACTTAGGATTAAGGCATCTTCAAAGGAATTTGGGGCATCTAGGGCATCACGAAGCTAGGGATTCAGCGTTCATCATGTAGATAGGGAGTTTGAATTATGCATCATCTTCATTCTTAGGGTATTATTATAGAGTTTGAATTAGGATAGGCAAACATCACAAAATGGTAATTCATGCCTCACACGAATATTTTCCATCTGCAACAATGCCATATTGACATCAATGACAACTTTGACCAACAATCTCCCCCTTTGTCATCGATGACAATATTCTTGCCCTTTAAACATCCTCTCCCCCTTTGACATCAATGACAAATGGGGTTCCCAAGTACTCCCTCTATCAAGATGCTCCTTAACATGCTTCTCCATCATATTTTCTTCCTTTCTTCATCAATTATAATTCTCCATGATAGATATGTTGCTCCCACTGTCATAGTGATCCTTCTTGTTATGTTTCTCTTTGCAACTCCCTATGTCATTATGATTTTATTTAATGTAATTGATCCCCCTAAGCCTTTGCATGCCTTCATGGAAATGGATGAAGTAGATGATCAACCAAATCCCCCTTCCTGTATAAGCTCCTCTAGATCTTTTTTTTTCTCAAGATAAGAAAGATTTCTGCCTTGTGATCAAGTGGAAGACATCTTCAACAATGGATGTGTAGTGAAGACACAATATCATGACGATTATTTTCCATGTGCGATGATCAATGATTTCATAGGTCTCTTCATTGATAGATTCTCCAAGAATATTCAAGCATCACAAGCTCCCCCTAAAAATATGTATGGCCTCCTTCTTGGAAGAATTTCATCATCAAAACTTGGAATATGAAATATGCACTCATTAGATCAACAACATGAGTTGATGTATTGAATGTTTAAGATACTTTCTGATCCAATTTTCTTTCTTATCCGTACTTGTGTAACTTTATTTTCTTTCTTGGTAGTCATGGTTTTAGCTTGTTTAGGGACCCAAGTCAAGTTACAATCACGAGCCATATGTGCAATGTTGTGACATATGAAGCATTCTATCTTGTTTATGAATGAAGAATTATGGCTTATTCTTGCAAATTGTCTTCTGGGGAGATGATGTGGACCATTTTACTTTTCTTTATGGTATGCCCTACAATCCTTTGCCATGTGCCCAAAATTTGTACAAGAATAGAAATAACCAAAAAATATACTTTGATACCTTGGAGATGGAGATTGTCTTGATGTACTTCTGAAGTCCTTTTGCCTTGGGATTCTTTGATGATATCCATTGCCTCTTGCATCTTTGATACCTTCTGCAGAGTATTTCCTTGATGTACTTCTAAGGTCATTTTGCCTTAAAATCCTTTGGTCAAATTTATGGTCTCTTGCATTCTTGACACCATCTGTAGATATTCTTGGAGTAGGGTTTCTTCCAATGTCATCTTGAATCTTCTCCTTGCTTTTGTTGGAACTGTGGGCATCAATATTTCTTCCAATATTTTCCACATCCTTTTTATTTGAAGCATTAGGGTTTGCATCATTACTATTTGAGGGTTCACCTACAAAACCAAGACCCAATTTATCAAGAGGATATCTTTGATGACTTAGGATATCATCTAGGGTTTGAGATATTTCATAAGAGATTAATTTCTTCTTTAATCATATTAAATTCTTCATACTTCTTTGCTAGATTGATCCCCATGTATTCCTTCACCCTTGTTGCTTCACACGTTTCTTCTTCATTTTCTTCATCTTCTAGGTCCTCCTTGGTCTTGATGGCTTCATTCTTGTTTGCAGCTTCCTTAATGGGTTCCATATTTCCTTCTTTCTTTCCATCATCTTTGTGACTATAGGTCATGGTCAATGCTCCTTTTGAGTGAATATTTTGAAGTTTGTCCCACACATATTTTGCGAAGACCATTTTTCTACTTTGGTCTTTATAGGATATGGTAGCCCAATCAAGATTTCCTTTATTCCTCTTGCATTATATTCCTTGGATTTTTCTTCCATCGTGCTTTCAACAATCACTGGTTCCTAGACTTCAAAGCCTTGATCCATTAAGAAAATTTTCATTCTTGTCTTCCATATTTCAAAATTTCCATTGAATAATGGGGCTTTCCCAATTTGATTATCTTCAATTTTCATGGTCTAGGAAGAGACATATTTAGAAGGATTGGAGGCTTTCTTCCTTTGCTTTTCCATTTGTGTTCTAAGGATCTACCTTCAAGCTGTTAGGCTTTGAGTGAAGGTACTAGCTCTAATACCAATTTTTGGAGATACTGAGGGGGGGGTGAATTAATATTTCCTTTCAATTGTTATTTTTACCAGTTAGATCACTTATAATTAGAACACAAAATCAAAATAAGAATAAATACTTTTATTAATCAAGAATAATTAGGAATTCAATCCACTTCTTTACAATAAATCAAGTACAATAAGTGTAGGGCTCCAACCCTAGATGAAGACACAAATATCCAATCCACTAGTGTTGAAGAGGTAAATCCCCTCTGCGGACAGAGGCGATCCCTACTAGCCCAGAATGGGTCTAGCAACAATCATCAAATGCTACAGCGCAAGTTCCTAATTGCGAATAAACAGACCAACGATGGAGGCCTACCTAGAGTCCAGTGCTATGATTCGTAGAAGAGACAATGTTCCCGTTCCTCAGCCTCGGCAGATCACGATCCCCACGGTCTCCGTGAATGGACACCTGCACATGCAAGAAACAACACGAATACAAGCATAAAATCCATAATACGCAACTATATATCAGTCAGAAAGGATATAACTCATCATTATCATAAGTGAAAAACAGAGTGGAACCATAACCAGTAGTCATTCATTAATAAGCAATCAAAAGAGAGTACAACCAATGTTCTGATGCTGAGGTCTCCTTCGGAGGGATCTCCAGTCGTACACGTCTCCTAAAGCCTACCAGGGATGGGACAAGCCTCTCTTAGAGTCTCTCGACGATAGTCTCCTTGCTTGAGTTGGCCTTAAGGGAAAAATGAGGGCTCTTGCAGCATGAAGGCTCTTGGGAATTTGAGAACTTGGAGATTCAAGGCTTAGGCACTTCAAGACTAGCTTGTAATGGCAATGAGCTAGCTTTTATAGATGGAGGAAGGGGAGTTGGGATCCCTACAATTGTGGGATTGGCCCTATCTTCAAGGAAGCTTCCATGAGAGGTGGAAAACCACGTCCCTTTCATGGAACTCCCGGAGCCAAACCTCCCAACTCAAGATAGATAACATTTTCTGAGTCTGTTGAAACGAAACTTCTGCCATTCTTATTTAAAAAACACTCCTTAAATTGGCTGGCGCGACTGCGACTCTGGGACGGAGCGCCAGTTGGCGCGACCTCTTTGTAGGATTTTCCTCATTGGTGCGAGTGCTGAACTGGATACCCGCGCCAATGCAAAAAGGGATGTTTTTATGGTTTTTCACAAGGAGATGTCTTCAGGGCAATTGAAGCTCATGTTTAGAGAAATGCAATGATAATGGTTTCAAGGCATGACATTGCTCACAGGTCACAAAATGGGCCCTCCAATGTGCGGGACGGGGAAAGGTAGGGACGGTGAAAAATTACTGTGTAACAGATGCCCCCTAAAGCATGAGGCCCGAGAGAGAGAGAGGGGTGAAATTATTTACGAGAACGTGTCCAACTGAAACTCCGCCTTCAGAAAACCTGCGTGGAGAAATACAACTGATATCTCAAGTACATGATGTATATGTGGTATGGGCGCAGCCATCCGAAACAGAGTATACTATAATCCAGATCCAAGGTATGGACGCAGCCATCCAGTGAGGATCAACAAATAGACTCAGGTATGGTCGTAGCCATCCAGTGAATAAGTCATGTAAATAATAATCCACAAAACCGCAGCCTGGATTACAACAGACACAATCCAGGGTCTTGCGCTCCATCTCGACCCGAACAAAGTACAAGTTCAAGCATGCGAATATGTGGGCTGAAGTCGAACATGCAAGAACATTGTCTGATTACCAGCCAATGATGAGAGCTGTTAACAGACGCGAGAGGAACCACCAATAATGACGATGGCCCTCAAGGTACTACAGGTACAATCTACGGCATGTGAATCAATGAGCTGGCGTCAAACACCCGTAGAATCACTCAATCGGAGGCCAATGATGAAAACCTCACGTCGAATGCGATGAAACTGCCATTGAGGCATGCAGGCTCCAAGGTACCATAAGGGAGTCTCTAGATCAGCTTCATGGATAATGAGCTGAAGTCGACAGGAAGTGACCTTGATCAAAGGTGGGCCATAATGTTTCCCACATCATCGACATGAGATAGAGGAACATGATGTTTTTCTTGTGAATCAAGATCATACGAGAATCAGAGGGAGGTTGATATTTGCAGAGGTCAACTTCTCTTGAACATATAATGGCACAAATAGTGGTTTTGGCAGTATTTGACATCAACGGATCAGAGGTCATGGTGACGAGGCAATGAGCAGAGGAGAGGTCAAAAAATATTATCCAACCCACGGAAGCAAGTGAAAAACGATATGAGATGTCCCCAACCCGACACGAATGCAGACAAGTGCCATGTTCAAGAGCGACATACTGCCGACACGACAATGATGATTGTTCCATTTTCCCCCGCCATTTCTGGCGAGTACCCCAATTATTTTTGATAACAAGCTTGAAGGGGATAGCATATGCTTGTAATATAAGTCCGCCCTTCGGGCGAATCCATCCTAGTACATTTAACGAGCCCTAGGAAGGAGGAACTCGGAGAACGTCATTTCGACTGAATCCGATGTCATCAAGGTTTAACGAGTCTGAAAAAGGAAGAAATCGATGTCTTTTAATGTTTAGAGAGTTTGAAAAGACAACAGAAAAGTAAACTCCAAAGGTCCCTTTTCGTAAATAGTTCCTGAGATCCAAAAAGGTAGAAAACAATATCCGAGAAAACCTCCTAGTCGCGATAGGCTAGGGTATTCCTTTTTCGTAAATAATCCATCCCAACCCAAAAAAGGAGTAAATGTATACTGGGTAAATGTCGTTTCGCAGCCACTTTAACGAGATCGAAACGACAAGGGCCTCGGCAATCTTTTCATGTTTAGAGAGTCAGAAAAGAGCTGAAAGATGACTCAAAGTGACTTTTTCGTGTTTTTACCGAGCCCGAAAAAGTATAAAATACAACTCGTTTCGCCGTTTACGTTGCATAAAAACCTGGTGCTGCACAGAAAGGCAAGTGTAAAATCCATTTTCGACAAAACATACGAATTTTTAACGAAAAAATGACTTTTTAAACCTAAATAGAGCTCAAAAAGTTATAAATAAGTCTAAATGGTAAAAATAAAATTACTTTTACTTTTTACCTGAGTGAAGAGCAACATTGGTCCATTTACTATGCAAACTTCTGGCAGCGATTACGACCGATCCGAGCTACCATTCAGAGTTCCGTCAGTTCCAGGTAAAAGGCGCTTCCTCATACTTCATTTCAATCCGTTTTTTAATAGGTTTCCATCATGCAATAGACTTCTATGGCAAATTTTTGAATTTTTAGGGCTCCGCTCATTGGCGCGGGTATCGGGCACGGACCCGCGCCAATGGCCTTTTATATGCAAAAGGCTCGCGCCAGCGGCCGAACCCAATTTTCCACCTAAAAATTCGACATTTTGATCAATTTGAATGAATTTTGAAGCTCAACAGAGATCTAATTAAAGGTTTGTGACCATGTTGATGCAGGAAACCGAGAAAAATGGTGATTGAGTGGAAAGAAAGAGAGCATGGGGAAGAGGACGAAATGGCCATGGAAAATGAGGCTTGCATGAATGCCCTCAGAAACTGTGGGCTCAAGAAATTCTTCCTGACACCTTGTTTACGAGCTCAACCTAAGCTACTTCAGTACCTGGTGAGCATTTGGGATGAACAAGAACAAGTATTCAAGCTACGAGACCAGGTGTTAGAACTGGACGTTTCTGATGTGTACTTCATAACCGGACTGTCGCGCAGAGGTCCGGTACCCATACTGACAGGGAGCAGACCGTCGGGTGAGAAAATGGAGGAAGTGATGGCACGAGTGTGCCCACGGGCACAAATGGGATCAGGGAGTAAAAAGGTGGATATCCACACTATCCCCGATCTGGCACTACGAGTAGTGCTGCATACCATCATGTGGGCTGCAGGATCGCAGGCACCGCACGAAGCGACGAAAGCCCAACTCTTACTGGCTTCAGAGTGCATGAGTCCCATACTGTTTGACTGGGCCACAGTAGTAACGATCAACATCAAGAGACAACTGACGAGATGCAAACAAGCCAAGCTGAAGTATTTTGGCTATGGGTCCGTCCTGGTATCATTCATTCTGGAATGATTTCCAATCTTCCAGGGCCAAGGGGCCGTTGTAGCGGAGCCGATACCACGAGAGCCGAGAATGGCTCGCTGGGCAGCACTGATGCCCAGAGCAGGAGGAGGCCAACAGATGTCCTGGAGGCCAGAGTTTTTTGGGTGGTTGCGGTGCCAGTTGATTGTAGTTGAGGACTGGCCTTATGCCGGGACAGACTTTACTAGAGACCCAGATCTCCCACTGCCGGAGGGAGAGGATTGGGGCGAAGAGCTGGGTATGATCTGTTTTTATTTTTATGTTTTATGATTTTTTGTTAATACATGTCCGTTCTGACAGCAGTTACATGTGTATGCAGATGTCGGCCCAGAGAGACCAGCCAGGATGTCTCCTATCGCATGGAGAACTTAGCTCGCAGTCAATCCTCATGAGGAGGGCGCAGAAGGAGGAGAGTTGGTTCAGAACCTCGAGGGGATTGCCCGAGGGATTCTGGATTACGCCTGGCTGGTGGATGTACCGTTAGCATATCAGAGACATACAGTAGGAGTGCCTAGTCGCCTCCACCGTCTACTGAGACGCCTAGTGCGTGCAGTGACTTGTTATCATGAGCACCACGCAGACTAGCCTCTTAGGGTTTTATTTCATGCATATTTTTGAGAGACGTGTCGTCTCCGGATGTAATAAGATGAACATGTATATTTTTTGATCTTATGCGATGCACACTATGTAAACATTTCGATATCTATATATATACATATCTATTTCTGGATGGATTTTCCTTTTACACGTAATGATGATTTACAAATTGCGTAAATGTCTATCTAACACCAAATTAGCTACTGCATCTGTTAATGTATTCATGTGCCTGGGTATATGCTGATATGTAATATAGTCAAAATTTCTTTTCAGTAAACGAATACGCAGATACAGACGTAAAATGGATGGGTTTCTGACCGAATAATGACCGTTCAGTTGTAATACCACAAGTTGTGAGTCTAGATACACAAGCAATTCACGGATACCAAGGTTTACAGCCTCAATTTATAATTCTAATACAACACTATATTCCGTGATGTTATTTGTAGTACGTCCCAGACACACACCCTGCAGGTTGACCAACTCACCAACAGGATCGTAGATTACCCAGGCTACTGAAGACAGATTCCTGGTACTGCGGGAGGCACCATCCGCGAACCCAACGAATGGATTGATGGACATCTGCACAATCAGGAAGACCCGATCAACATAAAGACGTTTACACTGCACACCACACCACACATGCACACAAATGAATAGACACACCTATGTACACACACCACACAAAAATGACTTTAAGCGTAGTATTTCTTCAGGTACAACCCATTTCTGGGCTGCGCCAGTAGAACTCCTTCATAATCTATCAGCTCGTAGGCCCCATTCTTTAATACCCATTTAACTATATAGGGCCCATGCCACATGGGTTGGAACTTCCCCGCCCCAAGCTTATCGTGTGCTTGATCATACAGGAGGACAAGGTCCCCTTCAACGAAGGAACGTGGTGAAACCGATTGATCGAAGTGAGCTTTGACCTGCTTCTTTTGTGCCTCAATGACTAAGGCAGCCAAGCGGCGGGTTTCATCTAACCGTTCCAGATACAGGAGACGCTCTTCTTCAGCAGAAGTGTCAGGTAGAAGTTCTACAGCTAATTTCAAAGAAGGAATCTCGCATTCAACCGGAAGAGTTGCTTCTACACCATACACCGTTGAAATGGTGTGAACCCAGTCGCACTCTTAGCAGACGTTCGGTAAGCCCAAAGAGCTGAGAACAGTTGGAGGTGCCAATTTGATTTATGAATCCCAACTGTTCGTTGAAGCATAGTGACCAAAACTTTGTTCACTGCTTCAACCTGGCCATTTGCCTGAGGGTAATATGGCGTTGAGCTATCGTGGCATAAGCCTAACCTCGATGCCAGCTCGGCCATCATATAATCTCGGAAATGAGTACCATGATCGGTAGCGATGCCTACACTTGCGGCCGACGGTAAAACAGCTGCTCAATTCATCTTCAACCACATCATCTTCCCCAGTGGAGTTGCCAAATTGTTGAAGAGGTAAATCCCCTCTGCGGACAGAGGCGATCCCTACTAGCCCAGAACGGTTCGAGCAATAATCATCAAATGCTACAGCGCAAGTTCCTAATTGCGAATAAACAGACCAACGATGGAGGCCTACCTGGAGTCCAGTGCTATGATTCGTAGAAGAGACAACGTTCCCGTTCCTCAGCCTCGGCAGATCACGATCCCCACGGTCTCCGTGAATGGACACCTGCACATGCAAGAAACAACATGAATACAAGCATAAAATCCATAATACGCAACTATATATCAGTCAGAAAGGATATAACTCATCATTATCATAAGTGAAAAACAGAGTGGAACCATAACCAGTAGTCATTCATTAATAAGCAATCGAAAGAGAGTACAACCAATGTTCTGACGCTGAGGTCTCCTTCGGAGGGATCTCCAGTCGTACACGTCTCACAAAGCCTGCCAGGGATGGGACAAGCCTCTCTTAGAGTATCTTGACGATATTCTCCTTGCTTGAGTTGGCCTTAAGGGAAAAATGAGGGCTCTTGCAGCATGAAGGCTCTTGGGAATTTGAGAACTTGGAGATTCAAGGCTTAGGCACTTCAAGACTAGCTTGCAATGGCAATGAGCTAGCTTTTATAGATGGAGGAATGGGAGTTGGGATCCCTACAATTGTGGGATTGGCCCTATATTCAAGGAAGCTTCCATGAGAGGTGGCAAACCACTTCCCTTTCATGGAACTCCCGGAGCCAAACCTCCCAACTCAAGATAGATAACAGTTTCTGAGTCTGTTGAAATGAAACTTCCACCATTCTTATTTAAAAAACACTCCTTAAATTGGCTGGCGCGACTGCGACTCTGGGACAGAGCACCAGTTGGCGCGGCCTCTTTGTAGGATTTTCCTCATTGGCGCGAGTGTTGAACTGGATACCTGCGCCAATGCAAAAAGGGATGTTTTTATGGTTTTTCGCAAGGAGATGTCTTCAGGGCAATTGAAGCTCATGTTTAGAGAAATGCAATGATAATGGTTTCAAGGCATGACATTGCTCACAGGTCACAAAATGGGCCCTTGAATGTGCGGGACGGGGAAAGGTAGGGACGGTGAAAAATTACTGTGTAACAACTAGGTTCCAAACTGTACTTTTCCAAGAACCGACTTGGACTTCACAAGGATCCAACCTCTGGAGCTCCAACCCTATCTTCCCAAGGCACCAACCTTGTCTTTATGAGGCTTCAACCATATCTCTGGTAAGAACTCCAACTTGGTCTTCGTGAGGACTCCTATCCTCTAGGGATCCAACCCTATTCTTCAATTATTCAAGATAAATTCATTAGTTCTTCAAGAATCCCAATATTTTATGCAAAGATCCTTGAAAAAATATTTACCTTCAAAAGTGCCTTCAATTGATCTTCAAAGCACTTACCTCATCAATGACAAATTTGTCTTCTTAGAAGGTGTCACGAAAACTCTTCACGGTACCCAAAAAAAATCTTCAAGGTTACCTCATGATGAATAATGCATCATGGTTTTCAAGGATCTGCATGAATCTTCAAAGTCAAATCCAAGGCACTCTACAAGGTTCCAAGGCTCCAAAATAGTCTTCAAGGTTTTTCTCCATTAACAAGATATGTTCACTTCAAGTTTGCTTCAAGGATGATCAAGTGTGCTTCAGAAATACTCAAGATGAAACTCCAATATGTCTCCAATGAATGCTCAAGTTTCCACAATTATCATTAATGATACTTCAATCTCCAAGTTCAAGGTCTCCATAGTTCAAGCCACAAGCTTGTCTATCCTTCCAAATTTCCACATTTCAACACTTCAAATACTTGAAGGTCCGAGTTCAAATCAATTTCCACAGGTTGAATTTAAGTCCAGTCTTCCATAGGTGAGAGCCTTCACAAGATAAAAAGTGACTGTAGCTTAGAGGCAACTGTCTGAGTCTTGATTTTTTACTGATCCAGACCTTCCACCAAATCCGAGGTGTAGTCTCTCCTTTAACTGATTTGTAGGGTGACTGTCCAAGGTATATTTTCTCCACATCTAGAAGTATGAGTCCAACAATATGAGGTGAGTTTTCATTAAGGTGTAATGTTGAGCCTTCAAAAGTTAGTATAGTATGAGCACCTAAAAAACACAAGTCTGAAGTATGGTGGGTATTAGTACAAGTCTCCAACAAAATTTATAACAATCTGAACTTTAGTTTGTGACTATTTTGAGGATGCCAGAAGACCAAGCTACAAGTTTGGAATTTACTATTGCAAAGTGAATGTCCTTGAGTCTTTAATCACAGGTGTATCTACCCTCCACAACCAATAGGTCTATCCAAGCTTACTGTAGTGGTAACAAGTTCGAGTTGTAGTTACCTAGCTCCTAGCTACCACAGGTCTGTGTTATACCAACCAAAACCTCAACATAGAATTTCCTAACTTGTAATATTGTTCTCCTCAGCCTTTTTTTACCTCAGTGCCTCTTCACTGTATTCTTCACTGAGCTCTCTGCTTTTCTTCACCTAATTCGATGGATCATAAATGGATGATTGTAGCTTTATATATATATATATATATATAGATACATGTTTGTCCATATTAAGAGACACATATATTGAGTGAATAATCCGACATGAGAGCTGACATGAAGAAGCCTACCTACATTCAATTTTATATTTCTCTTTTTTTTTAACTATAAATTGACCTTTTTTTGTAGTCTTTACTAATGAAGGAGTTCCATATTTTGATGCACTTAATACTTAAAAGAGGTGTTAGGTCCTTAACCACATCTTTATCTAGAGGATAACTTAGATCAATCAACATTCCCATCCATTATTATAACAACACCACTAATAGATATCATTATACAACTCTAAGCTGGCTAAAAATATGTCCAATTTGGATAAATTTTCTCACACTTGATCTTACACCAGGATGAGTTTTAGTTATTTTGAGATCAATATTTTGAGTATTTATTTTCTATTGTCTGGTGATCTTCAACAAATAGTAGAAATTCTATACATCTTCAACCTTGAATATCCACAACTAATTTTGTACATGTAGGACATCCTATGTTTGGATTGATAACATTCCTTAATCACTAATATTTTTTACAGTCAGTGGTCTATATCATCAATAGCTTGGATTTAATTTATGCTCATATGATAGATGATAGGACATTAGGAGAAATTCTCAAGTTCACATGGATGGTTAGGGAATCATGATGTTCATTAGACATCTAAGGTATGTACTTAGAATTAAGGCATCTTCAAAGGAATTTATGGCATCTAGGGCATCACGAAGCTAGGGCTTTAGGGTTTTATCATGTAGATAGAGAGTTTGATTTATGCATCACCTTCATGCCTAGGGTTTTATTCTAGGTTTTGCATGAGGATAGGGAAACATCACAGAATGGTAATTCAAGCATCAAAAGAATATTTTCCATCTCCAAAAATTCCATTTTGACATCAATGACAACTTTGACCAACAACATATGCATGGTTTAGTGATGGTCACAACTGCATAGGCATGTGAAAGTTGATGGTGTCATTGTTGGATGTATTTGTTATGAATGTATGTCGGTTATGCATTGTTTATGCATGTCGGTGTTTATATGTTGTTATGCATACATTGATATGGTTGTAGTTGTCATGCTTGAGGTCATGATGTGTGGTTGGTATGGTCATGCATTGATGACAGGACTATGGTTAGGATGATATGTTGTTATGATTATGTTTATTTATGTATTGTGATAATTTGGTCAGTCTTGCAGATGAGATATCCTCCTCGAATTATACTAAGGTACGTTGGTTTGTTTATGATTTGGTTTAGCTGACATAGTATGCCTTGCAGAAAGAGATCAAAGATGAATAGAAATATGGTAGACTATAGTTCATGAGATTCCCCTTATGGATCAGATGAGAAACATGGTGTTGGTAATTCTTCCATCTTAGCAGACACGTTGAGAAGCTTGAAGGAAAAGATAAGAAGTTGCAAAGAAGACAATGAAATAGTCATGCATGCACAGGCGAAACAAGCAAAAATCAATGCAGTAATCCTTCATATTTTGTTAGAATTACAGCGACAAGGGTCACTTCGGATAAACCATGAACATGAGGAGAAAACTAATGGGGAATATGGCAGTAGGTCTCATGGTGGTCCCATGTTAGATAAATATGGAACAACCAAAGATGGTATATTCTTAGACACTCCAGATAGGAGAGGTGTTGGACACAGGTACTATTCTAGTTCTGGTTCTGATAGGCACTATGATCGTCATCGTTATCACCCTTATAGGATGAGTGATAGGGGATACTTGCTATATGAGTTTAAGAAAGAAAATCCACCTAGCTTTGTTGGATATTTGAAGAAGCCAAAAGATGCAAAGGCTTGGTTACTTGGGATGAAGAAATTATTTGAGTTTCATAATTACACATATAATATGAAGGCCAAAGTAGCTATATTTAGCCTAAAAGGTAAAACATACATCTGGTGGGAATATGTGAAGCAGGTCATAGACATCAAGATAGAATATTTGAGTTGGCATGAATTCAATATACTTTTCAGGAAGAAATACTTATCAGAGAGGTACTATGACAACAAATCCAAGGAATTCTATGCGCTTAAGACGGGATCAATGATAGATGAAGAGTATACGACTAAGTTCCTATAGATATTGAGGTATGTACCATATCTTAAGGATGAAAAGACTAAATTTCAAATGTTTTTCAATGGATTTCCATTAGCATTTAGAGATTGGATTGAGTATAATGAGCCTCGATCACTTGAGGAAGTTATTGGGAAATTGAAGCATTTTTATCATATATATGAATCTCAACAAGGATGGAAAGGGAAAGATAAAGGTAAATGGAAGCTAAAAAGAACAAGGCCTCATAATGCAGAAGAGAAAGAAAATGTTGCACCTTACAAGAAGTTCAACGTATCTAGACAGGGACATGGGTCACAACAACAAAATAGAGGTGATGGTACTGGGTGGTTGGAATGTTGGATATATGGTAAGGAGCATCTCAAGAGAGATTGTACACAGTATCAGGGTGGTATGCCTCAAATTTACAATGCAAAAGAGGCACATACTAGTTGGGATGTTGGGCAGAGCATTCCTCATATCTATGCAACACTGATAATAGGTACGAAAATCACAAAGCATCTATCATTGAGATGGATGGTAAGATTTGTGATAAAGTTGTTTATATTTTGATCCACCCTAGATCAAATTATAGTTATGTTAACCTTGACTTAGTGGATAAGTGTGGTTTTAATAAAGAAATGCATGCAAAATCTTGGTTACTGAAGTTGGCTATAGGCAAAGAAGATAGTCCATCATTGGGTAAGAGCTTGTGCATTTGAACTGGATGGTATGCCTACATCAACGCATTTGAATTTACTGCCGTTGGGATCCTATAGTATGCTTTTGGGTATGTACTGGTTGTATCTTCATAGGACTAAGGTAGATTGTTATCACAAAGCCATTGAGTGTTTATATGAAAATGGAGAAAAAATAATCTTACGGGGTAAGAAGAAAACAACACCAGTTAGGATGGTGAAAACTATGCAGGAAAAAGCATAGTCACAAAAAAGGGTGTGTGTTATTAGCAGTGCACATTTATAGAAATAAAGGTAAGGAGGATGGGGATGCAAAGGTATTGAGTAGGTACCTGATATTGTAATGCTTTTATGATGTGTTTCCAGCAGAGTTTTCAGAGTTTCTGCCTCACAGTGAAGTAGGATTTTCTATTGATTTGGTACCAGGGGTAACATCAACATCAAACTCACTGTATAAAATGAGAAATCTAGAGTTAGCAAGATTGCATTTGGAGTTGAAGGAAATGCTTGACAAGGGATATATTATGCCAAGTGTATCACCATGGGGTGCACTATTATTGTTTGTGAAGAAGAAGGATGGTACCCTCAAATTGTACATTGATTATAGGCAATTGAACAAGGTGAACATCAAGAACAAATATCTATTGTCAAGGATAGCTAACTTATGTGATCAGTTAAAGGGAGAAAAAATGTTTTAGAACTTTGAGATCAGGATATCATCAGGTACACATCAAAGAAGAGGACATTTACAAGATAGCTTTTCGGACTAGGTATGGGAATTACGAGTTTGTTGTAGTTCCATTTGGTTTGACTAATGCTCTAACTACCTTTATGTGCTTGATGAATAGTGTGTTGCGTCTGTATCTGGATAAGTTTGTTATTGTATTCATTGATTCCATCTTGATATATTCTAAGAATGAGGAAGAACATGTCCAACATTTAGCAGTAGTGTTGATATTTCTAAGAGAACATCAATTGTATTCTAAGTTAGAAAATGCAGTTTCGTTCAGACAAAGGTACACTACTTGGGGCATGTAGTCTCCAAGGAGGGTATATCAATGGATACAGAGAAGATAAGGGCTATCATAGAATGGGAAACTCCTAGAAACGTGGATGAGGTAAGATAATTTATGGGGCTAGCAGGTTATTATAGGAGGTTCATCATGAACTTCTCTCAGATTTCATATCCTATTACGTCACTATAGAGGAAAGGCAAGAAATTTTAATGGACGTAGGAATGTGCAACGAGTTTTTAAAAATTGAAGAAGTTGTTGACAAATTATCCAATGCTAAAGATTGCAGACCCAGAAAAAGAGTTTGTAGTGTGTGCATATGCTTGTAAGAGAGGACTTGGTAGAGTCCTTATGCATGTAGGACATGTAGTATGCTATGAATCACAAAACTGAATGAGCACGAGAAAAATTATATGACCCATGATATTGAGTTTGAAATGATCATTAATGCATTGAAGATGTGGAGGCACTATCTTCTTGGCAGGAAATTTGTACCGATGAGTGATCGCAGTGGGTTGAGATACTTGTTTGATCAACCGTTCTAAATGCCAGGAAAGCCAAGTGGTTATCCATGATCAGTGAGTTTGAATTTTGGATCAGGTACATCAAGAGTAAAGGGAACAGGGTTGCAGATGCTCTTAGCAATCAAATACACGTGAATCTTATAGCAACTATGAGTTCTTATGGGACAAAATTACAAGATCGGATCATGCAGGCATGAGAACAAGATGGCAAGTATAGAGATATTAGGCACTGATTACAATAGAGTACATGTACAGGTGTAGGTAAAAGTGATTAGGATGTGGACTATCATCTCACAACAGATGGCTTGATCAAATTTAGGGACATGATATATGTACAGAAAATAGTGAGCTCAAAAATATTATCTTGAGGGAGTTTCATGTGAAAGTGTATTCAGGTCACCCAGGATATCAAAATACATTAACAAAAATGGAAGAATCTGAAGAAGGATGTGGCAGAGTTTGTGGCTAGATGTTTGGACTGCCAATAGGTAAAGGCAACATGTAAACATCTAGGTGGATTTATGCAACCGATTTTGATTCCAGAGTGGAAATGGGAGGTCATTTCCATGGATTTCATTACAGGTTTGTCGAGGACATATAGAAAACATGACTCGATTATGGTTGTGGTGGACATGTTGACTAGGGTAGCACACTTCATTATGGTAAAATATATGTATTTAACTAATGATGTAGCACATGTATTCATCATATATGTAGTGAGGTTGCATGGTGTTCCAAATAAGATTGTGTCAGACAAGGATGGTAAGTTTACTTCTAGAATTTGGAAAGATTTATTTGCAGCTTTCGGTACAAAGTTGGCCTTCAGTACAACTTATCATCCATAGAAAAATGGACATACATAGATGGTCAATAGGACATTGGAGGACATGTGAGGATGTATGTGATGCATCAACAACGAAAGTGGGAAGAGTGCATTCCATTGGTTGAGTTTGCTTACAACAATGGGTATCATGAGTCTTTTAGGATGAGTTCATTTGAGACGCTCTATGGTTGGAGTTTTAATAATCCTATTAGTTGGATTGATCTAGTTAACACAGTATTGATAGGAATGAATGTGTTGGCAGAAATGGAACAAGACATGCATGTAATTAAGAAGAATCTAAAGGCAACACATGATAGAAATAAAATGATCAGAACAAGTTGTTTAAGGATTTTCAGGTTGGGTAACAGGTGTACTTACGCATCAATCCCAAGAAGAGCTCCTTGAGGATTGGATCATGTGCCAAGCTGAAACCTCAGTATTGTGGACCTTTCAATATTATTGAAAGGATTGGACTAGTATCCTATCAACTTGCACTGCCTTCGACAGTGAAATTCCATGACGTTTTCCATGTTTCATTGCTTAAAAAGTATGTTAAATATGTTGATCATGTGATTGACTAGTCTTTATTGCAGGTGGAGCCCGAAGGAGAATTCCATCCAGAACCATAGTTTATATTGCATAGAAATATGCTCATGCTCCGGAATCGAGCAATCAAGTAGGTTAAAGTGCAGTGGAAGCACTTTGGGCCCGATGAAGCTACATGGGAGATGGTGGATCAAATGTGTGCTATGTGTCTTTCTCTATTCGTTGGTTGAGCGAATTTCCTTGATATGTGTTTTTGGTATATGATTTGGTATGATGTTTTGGGATATGTACATATGTATATGGATGTAAATACCACCATGAGTTGTGTTATAAATCTCCAATAAGCGGTATGGGTGTCATGTCATTATGGTTGTTATGATTGTTATGAATTTCATGTTGGTTTGATTTTCAACAAGTTGATTATTGTAATACTGCAATGAGCTAAGTTATTAAGCTCCATGTGAAGTATGTTTTTCTTTCAACAATATTTTTAATTTTAGGTGTCATTGAACACCGATGACGGTGTTCCTCCAAGGGGTAGGGTTCTGTAACAACCCTGGTCAAAAATCCATGTAAAAGTTAATAAAGGAAAAATAATAACTATGGTTATGGGACACTTGTTCCAAGTTGAATGTTGAGAAAAACACCCTAGTGTGGATGTTCATTCGGTTTATTATGACTAAGGAAATTGGCAAAGGTTTTTAAAAGCCAAAGTGACATTAATTGGAATTTTATTTATGAAAATAATGGAAATTAGGAGAAAAATAAGGTGAAATTCACAAGGTGCATGTGAGGAGGAAAATGAAGGAAAATAATGGAAAACTGAATAAAATGGAGGCCTCATTAATAAAAAGGTTTATGAGGATCAGTTGGTACCTTTTTTCAGTTCATTTTTGGAGCTCTCTCTCACGATTGGACACTTAAAAATTGGATCAAGAAAGGAAAATAATGCAAAAAGGAAAGTAAACATAAAGCAAGGAAGAGCAGGATCAAGCAACTACAACGAGATTACTTGCGGGTATCGATTTGCATGTATGATTTCCTTGCTAGTTATGTCATTCATGGTTATGTGTGTGTGTTCTTGGTTCTCTTGTTCTCATTGGCATGGGTTTTGTCAGGTGTGACTATGTTCTTCAACCTTGCCTTGAAATTTCTGGATAGCCATGGTGTGGTGGGTTCTATTGTATTTGGTTGAGTTGGATTTCCGGATGGAATCGAAGCTGATTGGGGTGGTATCAGGATTATTCACAAGGCCTAGGAATCCAGGGATGGGATACACGGTAAATACTGAATGTGAACACCTAAATTGAGCCTCAGAATCCATTGACCAGTGAATGGATGGATACACGGTAAAGCTCAGTGGTGAGTACCCTTGAATGGGCCTAGGAATCTTAGGTTGGCATACATGGTAAACCCTAGAGGGTGGAGATTGTTGAGAATTACATAGGTCTAGGTTTACTTCAAATTCTCTTACTTAATAATTACTTGTGAGATTACTTCTTTTACTTATGTCTTCTCTTCTTAACTTATTATGTCTTTCATCAAGTCCATTACCAAAAACACCAGAGACGTAGATTTAGGCTCTTCAATCCAGGGCCAAAACCTCTCCATCTTGGGGAGGAAAACCCGTAAGGAATTCTTCTTATATATCTTCAAATGAAAAGTACCATTACCAAGACTTAGACCCTTGACCTATGAATGCCTCCAAGACCTTGTCAGTTCTTCTTTGTCTGCCACCAATGCCGATCCTCCTTTTTTGCACCGACTCGCACTATTATGCATCTGAAATAGAGAGATTGGTTTTTAACTATATTCTTCATTCTTTCTTGATTCTAAGACCTCTTGACTTACCTTATAAACTTGTTGTACTTCTGTTCCCTTCTTGCTGCACCTCCTTTTCTTCACTATGAGACAATGACTCGAAACAATGCCTTCCTTTATTCGCTATAATGTATACTTCACAATATGTCCAATTAACTTCGTACTTCTTGTAGCCCTGAACTTGTATTATATAACAGATTCACCCTTGCTTGATTTTTTGTTCCATCTCTTAATTCCTCACTTTATCTCTGCCCTTACCTTCACATTAAATCAGGGAATTGTTCTTTAATCCACCGCAAACTTGTCACTGAGATTGTGTTCGAAAATCTCAAAGGAGTCGAGTTTTGTTCCTGTCCTGTTCTGTGCAACACAGTAGGCTATTTATAGTGGTTAGGCCCTGTAATAAGCTGACCTGACCATGAAGAGATCCGACAGTTCATGAATCTAATTTGATAGCTGTTTATAGGCCAACTTGTAGTGGAGTTCTTCCATTGTTTTGTAGGTTGTCTTGAAGAGTATTTACACCATTCTTGATCCATGTCTTCAAGGCTTATATCAAAAGGTCTTGAGGCATACTTGTTTGAATTCTCTCTTCATATACATGACTCATAATTAGTACATTTATGACAAGATGGAAAATCCATAAAATACATCAAGAAGAAGTATTTTGACCTATAATAAAAACCTTGCTCATGAAACCCATGAAGAAAGCATAACAAAAATACATTTTATTATCTTTGTCTTCTTCATTACATAAATACATAATTACTTAGTCAATATGAAGACCGAACCTAGTTATAATTTCCAACACTCCCTCTTAACTAGGGAGGTATTCATAACAATACATGGCCACTTTCAATATGAAGAATCTCATAAGAAGAATCGGATTGGTAATCACATATGTATATCATCATATCAACCAGCATTGTCCTAGTGAAAGGCCTTGACTAACAACCCATCTCTCAACAAGACAATGGGATACAATGCTGGCGAGACACATGACTTATAGACACCATAGTCATTGTCTGTCCAAGGTACATAATCCACCCAGGTGTTCCCACAATATGACCTTCTTGGACTATTCTTCTCTTGGGTAGCCAACCCTAAAATAATATTGGTCTCTGACTACTCTTATCTTGAATTCCATATCACATTCTCAAAGAGTATCAAATGCCAGATGATTACCCAATCCTCCATTCTGTCTTCCCAAGTGAAGACCAGAATGATGTGTCTATACATTCTCTCCACATGGCCTTCATTGAGACTTACGGCTGTCAGTCCTTGTCTAGTGCATGACACATATATTAGAGAATCATATACGTCACTCCCTCTTAACTTGGGAAGGACATAATTCAATTTTCTTCCAAGCAATAAACTTATCACCAAGCTCCCTCTTAACCAAGTACCTATAGAACCAATGGTGAGACACCCAACTTCTCATGAATAATTCCTCCCCTCAATGTAATGGATTTTGAAGTTGAGGAATCTTCAACGTTTGGCTCCATAGGGCACATATCATCCATCACTTTTATCCTCGAGTCATGTCAGCTATCAGAAAGTGATTCATCAAACTTCTTTAGCTGGTCCACCTTTATGCCATGATGCTTTTCTTCGAACCATATCCCACAGATCTTACATCCTTTCACATGATTGGAAACCCTCCATAAACTCATACAAATACATATATACATATGAAATTTTAAATCAAAAGTTACCTCAGTGATGATCTTTCACCATGACATCTTCTTGTAGGCATCGAAATCCTATTATTCAGATTGACACATCTCCTAAAGATATGTCTTTTCAAGGGTCTTCTTCTTTACCAGACTTCTATTAGAGTCTACATATCCTTCTAGGAGATCTCCCAGTCACATCTTCTTGGCTTCTAGATGATAACCGCCTCTTGACATAGTTGCACTTCATGATCTCTTCCTTTATTTTTCCACACATTTTAATTCCCAGGAACTTCCAATTTCCATTTCCTTGGTTGTATACAACCACCTCATATTCCATATGAGGACATATTATGTTGATTTCATCTGATAATTACAACTTGTGTAATGGAAGAGATCGTCCTTTCTCTGATCATAATTCTAAATATATAAGTTCATTACCTACAACCATATGACATGACTTCACAACATCCAGTGTCAGCATATAAATATATATACCTCATATCTTTTTCCTTTGATTCATCCTATATAAATTTTACTAGAATGAAGAGCTTCATTCCATTAACCTACTTCATCAATATGTCATCACATCCTAATCCCAGAGTTTTGTAGCATAGGATTCTCGATGAAACCTTTATGCTTTATTTCTAACCAGTGAGTCAATAGAGAACTCCATTAGAAAATGGTAGCAATTGTTTCCACTTTGATTATTGAATGATGACCCTTGATTTTTGATGACCGCCTTCCATCAATATTGTTTATCAGTGAATTTTTCCAAGAGTTGTTTCATTAAGAGCTCCTACCATTCTTCCATCATGATGCTATTAATATACATTGCTTCCTGTCATACTATTTTACAACCATTAGAAATCACTTAAAGAGGAAGATGATCTCAATCATAATAGAGATATCTTGCTTCTTTTTTCTTAGATTTCTTTATATCAGGTTCTTCCCTTATATATGTGACATGGGCTTCTTCCTTTTTCCTCTTGTCCTTTCCAAATTTAGGACAATCTCTTTTATAATGGCCAATTTCATTACATCCAAAGCATCGTACTTTATCCATATTTCCTCTTTTATTCTAAGGACCAAATTTTCTGAATCTTCCTTTCTTCCTAGATATGTCTGCAAAGGCTTGATTCCCTTCACTTGATCCTGTATGATATTTGGCTTTTAATCTTGTTTCCTCTATTTTACATAGAGACCATAAATCGTGGAATGGTCACTGCTTCTTTCTTCCCGTATAAGCTTGAAATGAAGTTTACCCATTCTTCCAGTAGAGAATTAAACACCACGGTAGTCATCTTAGTAGCAGACATTGCTTATCACAATTCCTGCAGTTTGTCTCTTATTTAAGAAATCCTCATAAAGTATGAAGTGATTCCTTCTTCTCTTGACAATTTTATTTTGTATAGTACTTGTCTCAGAGAGATTGCTTATCTTGTAGTACTCACAGAGAATAGCTCCACCAGTTTCTCATATATTCCTTTTGCAGACTTTAGTTTGATACATAGGGTATGAGTGAGTTAATGGATTCTATGAGAATCCTATGGGCTCTTATTTCTCCTTTCATGTACTTGGCATGAGCTGGAGCATCTTCTTTTGAGGGTTGAATTGTAGATCCTTCAATGTAGTACATAACTTCATCTTCGATTAGATTCAAATCTGTCCTCTTCTTCCATGCACTAAAGTTTGATGACCCAACCAATTTGTTGTTCTCTTTGCAATAAGTCATTTTGGCAGATTTAGATGAGGTCATAGATACTTACTTGAATAGGGTGAATTTCCTCTTCTAGCAGCTTCCTTGATGATGACGAAGATAAAGGTGACCTTGGATCCTTGATGATAAATGATGTTTTCAGAATGATGATGTCTTCAAAGGTGTTAAATATTGTGGGATAGTGCTTGATGATGTGTGTTCCAACAATGCTCTCAATGTCATAAACCTTTGATGGAAAATATTATCTCCTTGATGAGTGGATCCTTTAAATGAGATTGAAGGTCTTCTTGAAATGGCTTGAGAATATTCCTTGAAAAATTGATTCGACTTTTCAATGCAAACTTTGACTTTGGCTTTGATTCTTGCTTCTTTGAATGTCTCCTTGTCAAGTAGCCCTTGTCTTCAACACCTTAGGTCTAATACCATGTTGAGAATTAGGTAGGGCTAGGTTTAATTCAAATTATCTTACTTGATAATTACTTGTGAGCTTACTTATTTTACTTATGTCTTCTCTTCTTAACTTATTATGTCTTTCATCAAGTCAATTACCAAAAACACAAGGGACACAGATTTAGGCTCTTCAAGCCAAGGCCAAAACCTCTCCCTCTTGGAGAGGAAAACCCATAAGGAATTCTTCTTATATATATTCAAATGAAAGTTACCATGATCAAGAATCAGACCCTTGACCTATGAACGCCTCCAAGACCTTATCACTGCTTCTTTGTCTGCCTCCAACGTTGATCCTCCTTTTCTTCACTGACCTACACCATTCTGCACCTAAAATAGAGAGCTTGGTCTTTAATTGTATTATTCATTATTTCTTGATTATAGAACATCTTGACTTACCTTATAAACTTGTTGTACTTATGTTAACTTCTTGTTGTACCTCCTTTTCTTCACTGTGAGACAGTGACCTGAAACAATGTCTTCCATTTTTTGCTGTAATGTATACTTCACAATATGTCCAATTAACTTTGTACTTCTCTGCAGCCCTGAACTTGTATTATATAACAAATTCACCCTTTCTTGATTTGTTGTTACATCTCTTAATTCCACACTTTATCTCTATCCTTACCTTTGCATTAAATCAGGGAACTATTCTTCAATCCACTGGAAACTTGTCACTGAGATTGTATCCAAAAATCTCATAGGAGTCAAGTTCTATTCCTGTCCTATTAGGCGCAACATAGTAGGATATTTATAGGGGTCAGGCCCTATAATAAGTCGACTTGACCATGAAGATATGTGAAAGTTCATGAGCTGACTTTTCTAGTTGTTTGTAGACCAACTTGTAGTGGATTTCTTCCAACATTTGTTGGACGGATAAGTCATTCTTATAGACAAGACAGACCTCCCAAGTGTCTTACAGACAACTAGCAACAAACGGACAAACAAAACTATCTTTCTCTATATATATTGTGATTCATAATTAAATTCTATAAAGGTTTAATGATCTTACCTTCGATCCAACGCTTGTTTGTAGTAGTAGTCCTTCAGTCGCCCGAAAGAGTTATCTTTGAAGATATGCAATCACAAACAAACAAACATAAAATAGCACCTGCATAGCATATATTCATAAATCATATCCATTATGGTGATCAAGGAATCCATAAAATAAACCAATCAATTGACAGCTTACTGAGAAAAACAGATTTATTTGTATTAACTTAAATAAGGAAGAGCCTTACAACTGTGTCTGCCTTGATGTCATACAGGCCTTCCTGGGGTTGGGAACAGGCATTTCCTTTACTATGATCAGCCTTGCACTCTTCCAACCGAGATACATACAGGTATGTAATCCTTCCCATATGAAATCTCAGCTAAAAGGGTCTAAGTTTCAATAGCACTTCGCCTCCAACAATACTAAAACTTCAAATCATCAATTGTAACCCCTTGAGGCTGCCCTATGCCTCTTTTTATAGTGAAAGAGAGGAGGTTACAGCTCCATACATGAAGGGATAGAATCCTCCTTCAAAGGGATTAGTTCCTTACATCAAGGGGTTAGCTCCTTATTGGATGGGATACATGAACATGAAAGGAGCGGACTTTCCACCACAGGAATGTTTCTAGAAGCTTCCAAAAATGACTTAAAATGAGCTTCTAGATTTTACTTGCGCCTTTTCTAACCTTTTACAGGGGTCCGCACTTTTAATAAACAGAAAGTGCGCTTGGCTACGCATGATTTATAGCCAAAAGGTGCGGGACCGCAAGCAAAACTAGGAGAAAGTGCGGTACCAGAGTTTTAAGGCTTTTATGAGCTTTTCTCTTAGTTTCAAGGTTTGACTTTAGGAACTTTGATATTGTAGACTTCCAAGGGAGTACTAAAATGTCATGGTGACAAATTTCAATGTAACAACATTTTATAGGCTATCTTGAAGAGAATTTACACCATTATTGAGCCATGTCTTCAAGGCTTATATGACAAGGTCTTGAGGCATACTTATTTGACTTATATCTTCATATACATGACTCATAATTAGTGTGTTTATGACAATATGAAAAATCCCTAAAATACATCAAGAAGAAGTATTTTGACCTATAATAAAAACCTTGCTCATGAAACCCATGAAGAAATCATATCAAAATTAAATTTTATTATCTTTGTCTTCTTCATTACATAAATACATAATTACATAATCAATATGAAGACCGAATCTAGTTACACTTTCCAATAGAGATCTCGTAGGCATAGGAATCCATTAACTAATAATGGCGGGATACATGGTAAAATTCAAGAGGTTGAGAAAATTAAATTCCTCATGATTTAGGTGGAGAAATCCGTAGGCATCCATGCTTGTTTAGGGCCTAGTGATCTGGTGTGGATTGCAGTAAAGCTTGGTTCTATTGATGAGGGTGGGGTGGTGTAACCTTGGGAAGCCTTGGTGATTTTTGGTTATGAGTCCCACATTCATGCTTGGAATATGGCACAAGGGTGATTGGCTGAAGAGAGAATTAGTTCATCCAATCTATGGTCAGGTGGAATGTGGAAGTCCCAAACTTAGTTGGATTTTGCATTCATTAATAAGAGTTCATTTCCTTGGCATTTTATGTGAAAATGTAATGGCTCATATGTGATATTTATGACTATCATATCCTTATTATTTATGTTGTTTATATGTTGTTTATGAGTATGTTTTAAGACAATGATGATGTATGACTGTCATCACAATTTTATTTATAAATGAATGAACAATGAATATATGACCTAATAGATGATAATACAACTAATGTGATCATGCATCAATGCTTCTTAGCGATTCTCAAATAAGTAGGAGACCCCTATGATCAGATCTGTTATTATGACTTGTAGAATGCATGTTTATGACATGTTTGACGAAATTTGTGTCATGGATAGTAGGGGGCTAGTAAATTCCTTATTAAATTATTTGCATTTGTATCATTGTTTCAATGTTACTTTTCATTTCTTGAAGTTTCATGGAGTCCTGTCCAGTAGCTTGAGTCCTAGCCCTGGAAAAGTGGCACAATAATATTTGGAAAATTCCCCAGTTGTAGGAGCATCCTTTTTGCGGGAGAGATTGGAGGGTCCTAGTCAAATGCATGCCCATTTCGTGGGAACGATTGAGGCTTTAATGCAGTAATATGTCAAGTTGTCTCCGAGGTTGATCAGCTGGAAGTGTTGGATGAATCCTTAGGGTTTTGTAGCATGTATAGAAGGTTAGGTTGGTTGTGTTGTGTCAGTTCCACTTCCTTAACTGTACATGGGGAGTTCAATAATATCATAGTAGCCTCTCGTCACATGTTTACCCCAATGGAATGGTTAACTTGGGTAAATGTGGGAGGAGGGTGTAACGTCTTGGTTTGATAGGAGGGAGTTAAAAAAATATGGGGTTTTACCTTTTGTAGTGCCATGTATTCTTTGCTACTGAATTTCACATTTGACTCTCAATTTATACTAATGTAAGAAATGTCTAAAGAAATAGGAACAATTTTCTCAATATTATTATTGATTTAATTCCCCAAATTGTGAAAAATTTTAAGCTTTTCTCTTTCTCATGTGCCTACAGGAAACGAAATTTTAATCTAGATTCTATCTGAAAAAGCTTCATGTATTTCTGGAGCTAACGAAATAGGGGAACGATCCATCTTCATATTTCCAACTTTGAATAAACTTGACTAATCAAAGATCCTAAAATTTTTAATATTTCATAGGGTTATATTGTTATTTGCTTTGATAATTGCATTTCTTCAGTAACACATTAAGGTCACCCCATAACATCATAAAATTATTCAGTTTTGCATAATCATATGAAACTATGTATAAAGAACAATATCATCATCATCAATGCAACAAAACATAAATGAACATGAGAATAAAAGCATGCACACTTAGAGACACTAGGATTGGTCTGAGACTAGGGAAAAACCCACTATGGGGAAAAACCTTGCAAATTCTTCTTCTAATAGATTGTCATCAAATGATTCAACAAAAGAGAGTACAATGATCCATATATTCACAACAACTATAAAATCCATGAAATGAACCTAAACATAAAAACCCCAATTTCGAGGAATGTAATGTACTGTCACAATATGTAGCCTACTGCTGAACACTATTGTCACTAAGAGAAATCTTCAGAGTACTGAAGTTTTCCTATTTAAGTCCTGGACACATGAAGGAGGAGTTGTGCGAGCTCCTATGGCAGTCCTGGATTCTCCCTGGTGAACTCTGTGCATGCGTCTAGGGACAAAGGCTCTCAAATCTACCTCAAACCCCTATAGGCACCCTTCAGGCTTATGTGTGTGCGTCTGAGGCTTCCCGAACGATCCCTAACCATTCTGTGCATGCGTCCAAGGATTCTCGGACGCACCCTTGACCACTTTGTGCATGTGTCCAACGACGAAATTTTCCAGTTTTGTGCCAGTGTTCGAGAAACAGAAACCCTATATTAGTGCAAGCTTTTACCCTATAGTTTCAAACCCTTATGCAAAATTATCTCTGTCAAAACTGTGCGAAGCAAGACAAATAGAAGAGGAGAAGATATTGTGTGATGTGTGTGTCCAAATGAGCTTGATGCCTACTCTATTTATAGGCTTTCATGAGGGTCTACTTGATGTTGAGGCTGACCTGTCCATTGTTACATGTGCATAAGGCCGACCAAATCCAATATACATGAGTGGGTACATAAATTCAAAAACCAACTTTTTCTTGTCCAAATGATGTGATATTTAGTTCTATTTTAGTCCTCTCAAAAAGAGGAATTCAATGCAATTATTATCTTCATCATATGAGCTTTCCAAAGTGGAACTTGACATGCAGTTGCATAATTTTAACACTCCCTCTAAACTAGGGAGAATTCTAGTTTCCAATATCTTACCATCAATCAACATGACATA
The DNA here is from genome assembly GCA_034641835.2 of Pinus albicaulis. Lineage (NCBI taxonomy): Eukaryota > Viridiplantae > Streptophyta > Pinopsida > Pinales > Pinaceae > Pinus > Pinus albicaulis. The sequence continues at coordinate 445,516,092 of CM076579.1, read as the reverse complement.
CGTCCCATCTTAAGTATCTCATCATCTCGAATAATAAATGTACATCTCTTGCTTATTCTTGATTATCTCTTGATTGTTCCTACTCACATGCTTAATATTATAGAATCTAAAAGAAGAATAATTTCTTACCATATGGGAGCTTAAGCTACCACCCTCTATTCATCGAGCTACAGCCTGAAATCTCTATCAACGGGATACTACCCAGAATATCTATCAGCGGGCTACTACCCAAAATATCTGTGAGCGGGCTACTTTCATAATATTTGTGAGTGGGATACTACTCGAAAATATGTCATAAAGCTACTTCCTGGAAATTTCATCGAGCTACTACCTGGAAATGTATCATCAGGATACTACCCAGAATATCGAACGGGATTCAGATCTACGACTCGCATCATCAGGGAGCACAACATAACCTAGAACCACATCAGGGAGCTACTACTCAACCCAAAATCTCATGGGGGAGCTACTATTTCGGCTCCATACCAAGCAATAGGTGATATAGGGGAGCTACTACTCAACCCATCCTATTGCCTATTGATATTCCCATTAATGAACCTGAATAGTCATGTGGTATAACACCTGCATCATAATCCAGCTTGGATAAGATACTCGACTTACCAAGAGGTAAGGATCACATGCCTCCAAGCCTCCTCAACCATTGGCCAAACATGGAGAGATAATCTCAACAAGCCCAACTTGTGTGTATGATGCCAACTAGGGTATAATTTGCAAAGAGAAATATAGGGTGAGCTACTACTCCAACCCTATGGGTAACAGATAAGGGTGATACCCTATTGTATAGAGTTATCTCAACCCTAGGAGCCCTCTATCTCAATTCCACACCCTGAGAGCTCAAACAAGGGGGAAGAACTGGCTCAGTGTCCTTGGTCAACAATTCTCTCATCATACTCATATCTGGTATCACCTTGATCATTATGTAGCAATATCAGTTGTCTCCTTTTCATACATGGCATCAAATAAAATATCATGTTAGATCATAAATAATCATATAAATAAAAAAGGATACCACAATCACCCTCCCTCTTAAGGAGGTTCCAACCACAAGCCTAAGCTCGTCTCGTACAGTTACAACGTCTCAATATATGAGAGTATCTTGGTCCCAACTATTTATATGGGGTTCTTTGCCAATAAAATCCCACTCTTTATTATCACAATGTATCCATGTCATATCCTGATCATGCTCAGACAACTCTCTAAGGAGCTTCTTCATCCTGCTCATAGCTAACCATGCTAGAAAAATCATACTAAACCTCAGTCGTGCTATGGATCTCTCATCCAATATATCATGGAAGATCTCATATTAAAGCATCATACAAATGTGCTCATTAATAATAATCTAAAATATCAACAATAAATCATGCAGTCACATATAATATAAATAATATCATCTTATGCTAATATCTTTAAGGATGCTCGGTGGAAACTCAATGTGAATGAAGTGACTCAACCACGAATCAACTCAGGTTCTAAATAGAACATCAATGCTTTCAAGAAATTGTTGGTTTCCATGTCAAGTTCAACAACATCTTGAACTTCAAATTAGAGTGTCCAAGGATTTTCATTTCCACTTTCCAATACCTTTTCAATAGCTTCACAATATAGATTATCTTTTCCCCAACTTCAGAAATCGATTCTTCATGCCATGATACATAATTTTGAGCTTCAAAATCCATCTCCCTCTTACTTATATCATTAGAGATTCATTACATAACAATAGTAGATCATCAATATATAAAAACAAAATTAAAATCTAAGTCATGCCTTGGAACACTTCTGAAGTAGAGGCTTGGATCAACACATCATCCTCGCTTCATTATATAATTGTTAATGTGGATATATCTAGATCAAGGGGGGGGGGGGGGGCTTGATTCATGCAATGATCACTAAAACCATACCAATTTACTAAAACATCATGCCCAAACTTTCATAAATCAATATTTTTCAATCAAATCAACTAAATCATCTCATCAAGTTTAGAAGCCAGATCAATACTAATATCAAAAGTTATCAATATCTCAGTGTCAATTATTTGGACCAGATGATAGGTAGAGCCAACATGTTGTCATCAGCCATGCAATAAAAATCCAAAACTTCATCAAGTAATTCCCATCATCATAATACAAGTCAGTGGAAGTCACTATGTTCATATATCATTGTCATCAAGGAAAATCATCACTTGTCCAGTTAAATCATTTGACATCATGTCAAATCCAAATTTGATATCATAGTAAGATATATATTCTAAGACATATCTCAATCATTGAGTCAAAGTTCTAAGTCATCACCAAAAATCATACAACTCATCTATATAAATCAACTAGATCATGTCAAACTCTTGTAGCACAAACTTCAAACATAATGACATATCTATATGTATGTCATGATCACTTGCAAACACAAGTTCAATCTTCGTGTTCATAGTATAGCAGACATTCAAACTTCCCTACTTTCAGATCTTTCTGATATCTACTACACATATGTAGAAATGACATCCTCCAGGTGAACATCTAATTTTATGTAGAAAACTTCATTTTTGTGTCCATCAGGCGTAATCACACCCATGGGCGTTCCTCTGTGCGAATGAGGCTTTGAGTGGGACAAAACCACATGTTACCTTAGTTCAGACCTCTACTGTAGATCTACAATGTCAAATACCCATAAATCATGCTCTAATACTACAAAAATAATGCAAATGGTAGTATGAGTAAGAATCTTTGGAGAGATTCTCCCTCTGAATGAGAATCCACTTCATTCATATTCTTTCATGTCATCAACCTGTCTTTACTAGAGTCATTCATCATCATATATGTTAGATCATAAAATCAAGCATATATCCATCATGGTCATACCTTTCTTACATCATCTACTACATTATCACATCATGACATCAATATTTCATCAAGCTAAGGGTTAGATTCACATGATAGGGGAAACAGACATGTTGCGACAACATACTTCAAAGATCATGAACATAATATCACTCCTATCAAGTCAATCCATCAAGTTATGACCATATTTACTAATAAAAACATGAACATGGTTAATGAAGGATCTATTATGTCAATCTCATATTTATACTTCTATAATCATGGTTACCATGCTTATCATGATCAACATGTCATTCAATAAAGCTTTACCAAAACAAAAAGAGTTTCAACCCTTTTTCCATACATTCATGATGCTCATCACAAGCATTAATATCACTATCAATAACCTTCTATATGAAATGCATAACAAGTATCAAGAGTCATTTTCAAGGTGCTAGCCTTCTTCACAACATCAAGATCTCCAAACACAATAGATGTTATCCAAACATCAAGTTATACCACTAGATCCAAGGTCAACAATAAGTAGCCTCATAGAATGATAAAAAGTGTTCAATACGAGGTGAATAATTTCATCATAAGAAACTGGGATTCAAATCACTTTCATATGCATGCATGAACCATTTCAGGAGGAGAAATTCTCAACATACCATAGGGATAATCTTGCCATTCAATATTACATCTGAAACCTAACATTGAAATAGTATACCAGACATACCTTCAAATACATGTGCACCTTCACATAGGCAGCTTGCAGTGTTTTTCACCTTTTTATCAGGTGCCTCTTTATGCTTTCCAGATCTAGATTTTATTTCCTGCATATCAAATGATCCTCAAGAAGGATCCAATTATCAAATATTATTAAGGAGGTTAGAAACATCTAAGTACTCAAATATACATTCAGGACGTATAGGCAATTATAAAAAACAATAAACATAGTAATCAAATCCATAAGCATAAACAATATTAAAGACACAAAGAAACATCATAAGTCAAGGAACACCTCATGAGAGATGATCCTCTTCCTCTTGAACCAACCTTCAAGAGGCATTACTATCCATAGTCCACATAAAAAAGTTTCCTTCAATAAACTTTATCAACAACCAGTCCCACTAAAGACTATACCATCTAGGGATTCATTAAATATGTCACAAGTGCTTATACATCTTGACTTTGAACATGCTAGGGTTTCATATATCATATCTCAAGTCTTTCCATAAACCAGGGTTTCTCTCAAACCCTAACCATCAAATCCTTATGCAATAACTATCTAGGATTTCCTTCATACCCTAGAATTATTTAGGTCTCTACCATCCTCTTCTTGCTTCCATCAAAAGTGTCTCACTGGGGGTGATCTCCATGGATTTTCTTCAACCCAAATCCAAAACCATGTTAATTTTTCATAGGGATATATTGATATTTTCTTTGATAATTTAATTTATTCAATAACACATTCAATTCATCCCGTAACATCATAACATTATTCAATGTTACATCATCATACGAAACTATGTAGAAATAACAATATCATCATCATCAATGCAACACAAAGGAACAAGATAAGAAAAGTATGCACACATAGAGACACCAGGATTTGTCCGAGACTGGGGAAAAACCCACTATGGGGAAAACCCTTGCAAACTCTTCTTCTAATAGATTGTCATCAAATGATTCAACAAATGAGAGTACAATGATCCATATCTTCACAACAACTAGAACATCCATGAAATGAGCCTAAACATCAAAACCCTGATTCTGAGGAATGTAAGTAACTTTCATAGTCTATAGCCTAATGCTGAACACTACTTTCACTAAGCATATTCTTCAGAGTATTGAAATTTCCGTCTTTAAGTACTAGACACATGGAGGAGGAGTTGTGCAAGTGTCTATGGTAGTCTTGGATGCTCCCTGGCGAACTATGTGTGTGTGTCTAGGGACAAATACACTCAAATATACCTCAAACACACAGAAACACCCTTCAGGATTTCATGAGGGTCCACTTGATGTTGAGGCCGACTTGTACATTGGTACATGTGCATAGGGACGACCCAATCCAATATACATGAGTGGGTACATAAATTCAAAAACTAAATATTGCTTGTCCAAATGAGGTGGTATTTAGGTCGATTATGGTCCTCTCAAAAAGAGGAATTCAATGCAATTATTATCTTCATCATATGAGCTATCCAAAGTGGAATTTGACCGCAGTTGCATAATTTTAACAAAAAATCTTCTAAAATTGTTATGGATTATCATCTCATTCAATTGCAAGTATTTGTTTACCCTCAATTAGGCTAAAAACCTTTTAAAATTGTTATGGATTATCATGTTATTCAATTTCAAGTATTTATTGAACCTAAATTATTCCCAATACTATTATGATCAAATTCTCCACATGGTAAATAATTTAGGGTTCTCTTTCTCGCATGTTTATTGTAAACCAAGTTTTGATCCATATTATTTTTTCAATAAAGCTTTAAGAATGGTTGGAGGAAACAAAATATGGGAAGCATTCTCCTTTCTCATATGTTTATAGTGATCATAGATTTTATCCTTGTTCTTTATCTAAAAATAACTTTGATCTATATTCTCTTCAAAAAAATCCTAGAAAACTTCAAAGACAAAGATAGATAAATTAATATAACATTACATTACATTACTTTTTATAACATCATTTTCAGAAATAAAAACAAAAATGTGATTAGTAAATAATAACCAACATAGATCCATCTTAAGTACGAATCTAACATGAGCCGAGAGGGATCAAATTTACTCACACACAAACTTATTTAGAGTGAAAAATACAATCTGTTATTTTTCATTGTTTAAATTATATTTGTGAATGATAAATAGAGAATATATAGGACCAAATAAACGTTTTAACTATAAAAAATTATTTTTTTCATGATATATATGTTCAGGCAATTATATGAATGATATATCGCCACAAATTAAATTATCAACCAAGGAGTCGTAATTAGTAGAGCTGATGCACTATATGTGCCAATAACAGGTAAGTTCCTATGGTTGTTGAGTATAGCCTAGATAATAAACTTCAATTTTATAATTAATCTAATTTCATCACAGAAATTAAAGATCAAAAACTCATAAATAAAATCTTGACAAACAAGTTATCTAAAATTTCCTTCTCAGGTAATAAGGTCGTCCATTTACAAGATCATGAAATAGAAAGATGGATTCAACTCTATTTTCCTGTAGCAACTAATTAAAATCAACTTACTGCAATCAAACAAAACAATCATTCCTAATTTAACTAGTTATGAAGGAAAATCTGCATTCTAGTACAGGAAATGTATGATAAGAGGCTTCATTAATAACACATGTAGGTGAATTGTGAGATCTATGTTATTAACTCTTCCTGCTCTCTAAAATAGAAATTAATACTTGAACCTATGACATAAGAATTAATTTTGCATAGACAAAATTGTAATCACGCCAAATGTTTTGAAGCTAAATTATAAAACAAAATTAAATTCACAATAACTATAATAAAAACTTACCTTGATGGCTTCAATGGGCCCTTGCCGAGATACCAAGGAAAGCTGGAAGAATTTACAGAACTTAGGAATCTACTAACACAAGAGACTTATTAAATTCTTCTCATACCATTGATTTCAAAATAAAGGTTTACAAAACTTAATTATTCAGTCGAATCTCCAACATAACAGTACTGTTTAAAAATATGTATCTCTGTCTTCTTTCTAACCTATTGTCTCTTCCTTACCAACTTTATCTTATAGAGAAATGGAGTTACATCAAGGCCTAGTAAAATAGTAACAAATCACTACAAACTATTACCGTTTAGCTTATTTTACATATTCGGCTTCATCCTCATGACATATAGTGCATGAGGTTGAAGCATATACCGATTTTCTATAAAGAAATGATGCCTTTTACCAATAATTTCCTTGGTCTCATCGAAGATAGTTCGCTCAACCAGCGAATCTGAAGAGTCAGATCGAGTATCAGAATAATGCAATTAGTGCAGGAATGCATGTACTTGATTAACACAATGGGTATCAGATCAACACAAGTATTAGATGAACACATGACTGGTACTGCATGACCACAGGTACTGGACTGTTGATGTTGGTTCCGAATGAGTGCAGGTACATGAGCGAACACGAGTAACTATTTTCGGGTAGCTGATAGGAAAAAAAATGGGTATCGAATTAGAACACGAGTTCTAGATTGATAACGCTGGTACCAATAAGTAGGAGCACCAATACTAGACTGATAATGCTGGTACCAGATGGGTAGGAGCATGAGTACCAGATCAATACACTGGTACCGGATGAGCAGGAACATGACCTAAACATCTATGTGATCCAATCCAATTAATTAGAGAGTATAAGAAATCAATTAATTATATTTCTACTACAAGAAAACATAAAACCATGCTTTAAAATATAAATTACCTCATATATACACAAGGATAAAAAAAGTCATGTTTTTGAAGAAGGTAAGCAAGTGCTGAGTAGGTTTCAAGGTAAATTTGGTCAAATATAGAGGAAAATATAGGGTATTAAAGACATAAAAATAGAGACCCAATATTTCCCCATGCCTAAGTTATTGCATGTCCTCATGCAACAAGTTTTGAAACATTCCTCAAAATTTCAAAAAAATGGAGCCTTCTTGCCTGAATATCAGATACTTGGATCTAATATATTCACACCTGAGGCCTCTTCTATAGTAGCTTTTGTGATCAATAATTGTAGACCTCCTAATTGATAATTTTTCCCATCATAACTTTGAGAGAAGGCGTGAAAAACACTCTCATGGTATCCCTTAAACTTCTCCAGAAACAAAATCCAACCAACTTGCTCGAATATTTCTTTGCACAACTGATACTCCTCTGTTTCTTGATAAAATTGGAACACTGGTTCCTGTCGATCTACCCCCATGCTGGCTTTAAAACGAGTATCAGACAATTTCTAGGGATGGAGCTAGGAAATTGGTGAGTACCGGAAATGATAGAGTGCTAGAAGTGACGAGGTACCAGAAATATTGGTTTATGGCAGCAATGCGATAGTGCTAGTGCCGGATGAATAAGTGAGGATAAGTGAAATGAAGGACGAATGGTATGCGAGAGAGAAGTGATGCTCCTATGGATATTCAACATATAATTCATTTTCTCAAATTATGATTGGAATCTGTCCAATCACACCCATGATTATCCCATTCAATCATATCACGAAAATGATTTCTTTTTCTTAGAAAATAGGGGAATAAAGGTGAGTAATTTTAGGATTAGGATAGGGGCTTAGAAACTGATGGTAATACAAGTTTATGAGGGTAATTATATATTCATCACATGATTAATATGAATCTTAATAGAAAAAAATAAAATTTTGACCTCATACATCTATTACCGAATTAACACAAGAAATATTTTTTAGTACCAGATGAAAATTGTTTTCCAGTACCGGATGAACACAGGAGACTGCTTTCAAGTACCGGATGAATAAAAGGACTTCTTTTCCAGTACCATATGAACATAGGAGACTACATTTCTAGTACCAGATGCATAGTCTTCAAATTGGAATCTTGTAGGCTTCTCTTTGTAGCTTAGCATGTTTTGAGTGTTAAGATGGAGTAGGTGCTAGTGATTACTGATGCTGCATGTGAATTTTTTCTGCTGGAAAAAACTAAAAACAACACACTGGTAGAAGAACTTTGAAATTGCAATGGAAGTGTCAGAAAATGAGGCAAAGTAAATTTGAGGGTCCTAAATGATATGGAAGAGCCGGAGTTGATAAGTGCCAATCTGATATGCTGAAGGAGGCTGAAAATAATAAAATGAAGATGTTGAAAAGGGTCCCAACAAATACTCCCACATGCCTAAGGTTTTGCATGTTCTCATGCAAGCAAGGTGAGGTATTGAAGAAGTGACGAGGGTTGTTGAGATGAATTAGTGAAAAGGACCCTGAAAAACAAAATAATTGAGCTAATGAGATGGATATTGAACAAAAATAATTCATCTCAAATTTATTAAAATGACACTAAATTAGCACCAAGCATAAAAGAAATTTCAAATCACTCATTACATAATATTTCATCAATCTTTAACAGTTTTATGCTCAAGAAAAGAAACCTTTTATAAATTTAAGGGGCTATCCTTATTTGTAGATAGGAGGATTTTTATGATCACAACAAATGATGAACCGGTGAAAAATTAGTTATTACTAACCAATTCCAAAAGTATTATAGTCATCCAAGTATTATAGATAAACTTTGCAGTTGAGTTTTATTAGTTCTTTGTGATCACAAGTCCCACTTCTAAGACAATTAAATCTTAGATATAGTATGAAAAATTAATGATAAAAGGCTCAAGTTTACCTTAAAGCCATTCTTCGATAACAAATTTATAGAGTTAGTTTTTACCCTTGACTTCATCCACACATGCTTTTTTTTTTTTGTAACACTATAAAGTAACCATCATACATGTAGACAAAATCCTTGGTTTGGTTGACACTCCTTCAGGCATAATGCCTCATTGCCCGCGAGCGTCCATAGCCCTGATGGATTTTCATAATGATATCACAGGTTAGTACCCACTGTTAGCAGGCATCCATAGCCTCAATGGGTTAACCTCTTAAAACTCTTTTACACTTAAGGCTCTAGTCCCAGTTGAAATTTCTGATGTGTTGGGGTAGCATCGGATGTGCTCTAGCTCCAAAACTTTCTGGAGAGACTAGAGTACATGAGATCTCCAAGACCCAGAAAGCGATTTAAGAAATTCCATCCTGTTTAAGAGATATTTAATTAAATAGTATTTCTAAGTAAGGACCCTAAGTCTAACTTAAGAAAATTAAAAGATTAAATTTAATTAAATTAAACATGTGATGAAAATGACTTAAATCACACGGATCAAGCTTTATTTTAATCTTAGCCATCGATTCAAGATTAGATCACGGTCGTTGGTTTCCTATTGAGAAAAGTATAAAGGAAAGTCTTGGGTTTAGTTGGAGAACACACACAGAGGTAGAGCACTGAGACTAAGCTGGAATTCTTGGGCGTGGTTTGCTAATAATTTCCATAAGTGTTTAAGCTACAGCGTGGGGTAGTATTGGCGAGAGGGATGGTTTGATCCCAGGCCAAGAGTGCAACAAGAGGCAAAGAAACAGTAGACTGAATAGCACAAAGAGGGGAGAAGCTACGCAACACAACCACAACCCAGTAGTGGCAATGCAGAGGCTTTAGGGGCTACGTAGAGGTTACACAAGCCAAGAAAGGGAAGCACAAAAGTAGTAGGAGGCCAGTAGGGCTGACACAGACCTAGCCATGGCAGTGTAGGGGCAACGTAACCTAGTCTGGGGTGACGCAGTCCCTTCCTGAGAAGAGAAGGGGTTGACGCAGACTAGTAGAGGGTTGAGTTATATAAATCCCTTTTGAGGGTGTGAATCAGTCAGTTTTTCTGTCTCCAGAATAGAGGTATAGTTGTAATTTATTTCTCTGTCGGGTTAACCAGTTGGTGCCTAAATTTTTTTAATTTAGATTCTACTTAATAATAAAACCCTTTAGCAGCCAGAAGGTTGGTTTTCCCGCATTAGGTTTTTCCGGGGATAGTTTTCCAGAAAATCCTTGTGTGTCACTTTGTCATTATGCATGTATTCAGTTTAGATCTGTATGTGTAGGTTTTTGATGTATTTACTTCGATGTTGATGTATTTACTTCGATGTTAATGCTGAATATTTCACATTAATAACTTAATGTAAGTAGGAGAAGTAAATCTAAAAATTAACAGTAGGGTTTCTATTTGAGATATTCAGAAAATTTCACATGGTATTAGAGAAATTGCAGATCTAGCTTGGATCTCTGGCAAGAAGACTGAAGAATCTGTACTGTAGAAATCAACAACATTAGAAGAAAATCTGGACCAGAAAAGGCAACACAGTAGCAGACAGAAGCAGAGCCAAGCAGAGGCCAAGGTGACTCAGTCTCCACACAAATCCATACAGGCCCACGCACTTACTGCACAGAGGCAACGTAGACACTCCGCTGAGATTGTCTACTCATGCAGAGGCCAACCAGGGTGACATAGTATAGAAGTTGAATGTTGTTCAGAGTGCCAGAAGTTAGGTTGTAGAGCTTCAACAATTGCTAGTGGGGTTAAATTTTTGTCGGTGCAGAATTTAGCCTAAACTTCTCAGAAGATTTCCAGCCAAAGAAATCTGTAGATTGATCAGAGGATCGAAGAGAGCTTATTCATTTTTTTTGGCAAAATTCCAAGAGTGGGAGTCAGTTTTTAGAGGGAGAAGAGGGTGTCTTTCTCGCCAAGGACCCTAGATCCAAGTCTCTAGCATAGATAAGATGATTCGTTCCAACAAATTTTCTGAGCAGATGGCATCCCATGGAATATGTGATAAGGATAGGTTGGATGACTTGTCCAAATTTGCAATCTGGAAGGCCAGAATCCTGGTATTCATGGAGGCATATGGCTTGAGGGAGCATGAAAATAAAGTCATGGCCACACCAACCAATGCTCTTCTCCTAGCGTAGCATGATGAAGCAACGACACATGCCAAGCACTTCATAATGGATGGGTTCAAAGATCATGTGGTTCGACACATAGCTGAGAAGAAAATGGCTCATTAGATGTGGGTAGCACTAACCACAATATATGAAGGAATATCTGTCCAGAGGAAGATGCTTATGAAGAATCAGTTGAGGTTATTCATGATGGCCAAGGGAGAGGAGATCAACCCTTTTCTTTCCAGACTAAAATCGATCAGGGATCGGCTGACTGGCATGGGGGTGAAGGTGGAGGACGATGTCATGGTGAGGAATTCTCTCAATGCAATCGCAAAGGACTGGGAAAATTTGGTCCAAAGTCTCTTGGGCAGAGTGGACCTTCCCAACTAGGAAAATATGTGGGTGATCCTCCGACAGGAATAAATCCGTCAGATCACCAAGAGATAATACAACACCGGGTCAAGTAAAGTAAAGAAGGAAGAAGAGGAAGTTGCAACCTTGGAATCAAAGAGGTAGCAAGGGAGAAAGAAGCGTGATCTGTCGACGATCAAGTGTTTCCAGTGCGATGAACTAGGACATTTTTCCATCAATTGTCCTTAGAAGAAAAAGGACAAGGAAGTGTCTAGCTCTAAGGTTGTTGTGGTGGATGATGGCTCCGAAGATGATGTAGCCATGAACGTTCATGAACAACAAAAGTGGGGCGATATGGATCTATAGAGTAGCTACAGAGTGGAGGCGGGATCCTTGAGTAGCCAAAGTCTTGGATCACATACGATCTACGAGAGCCTTAAGACGGTAGCGATACAAGTGGAGAAATGGGTGCAGAAGATCACAGATGGAGCAGAGGCAGAGTTGGATGCTAAGAGGGAGCAACGCAATGCAGATGCAACAACAACAACAACGTAGAGGGGTTGATGTGACTTCAATAGCACATAGCAAGCTTGCTTATGCAGTGCAAAGATACAACAATGCAGAGGTTTCAGGAGGACAACACAGTGCAACAACAATGTAGGGGACTTCAGTGCAGATGCAACGCAAAGGAGGTATTCTTACACATTGCAGAGCTACAACAATGCAACAACCTCCAAATGTCAGCACATAGTAGCAACCTATGGAGCTTCAGTGATGAGATGCAACCCAACTGACTTATCTGTCAAATATTTGGTAGGAGGATCAATTTCTTAGTCTCAACAACTGAGTTGCAGTGCAACAATTGGAAGCACAATGCAACAGATTGAGAGGGAGCTGCAGTACAGATGTAGCAGCGGCAACAGCAGCAACATGGGCATGAATACGGGAGAGAAGCATCAGTGCATAGATGAAGGGCAGCAAGCCAAGCATCAACGCAGAGACCCACACCAGAGATCAATACAGAAATTCGAGGTGAAGTATTGTTGCTAGAGCACTTTCCTCGCTAAGAGAGAGTGTTGAGATTTCTGATGTGTTGGGGTAGCATCAGATGTGCTCTAGCTCCCAAACTTTGTGAAGGGACTAGAGTACATGAGATCTCCAAGACCCATAAAGCGATTTATGAAATTTCATCTTGTTTATGAGATATTTAATTAATTAATCTTTTTAATTAAGGACCCTAAGTCTAACTTAGGAAAAATTAAAATATTAAAGTTAATTAAATTAAATGTGTGATGAAACTAACTTAAGTCACACGGATCAATATTTATTTTAATCTTAGCCATAGATTCAAGATTAGATCACGGTCATTGGTTTCCCAACGAGAAAAGTGTAAAGGAAAGGCTTGGGGTCAGTTAGAGAACACACACAAAGGTAGAGCACTGAGACTAAGCTAGAATTCTAGGGCATGGTTTCCTAAGAATTTCCAGAAGTGTTTCAGCTGCAACGAGGGGTAGTATTAGCGAGAGGGATGGTTTGATCCTAGGCCAAGAGTGCAACATGAGGCAGAGAAGCAGAAGAAAAAGTAGTGCAGAGAGGGCAACAACTACGTAGCGCAGCCACAACCCATTAGAGGCAGCATATAGGCTTCAGGGGCTACGCAGGCCTAGAAAGGGCAATGCAGAGGCAGCAGGAGGCTAACATGGCTGATGCAAGCCCAACTAGGGTAGCGCAGGGGCAGCGTAACCTAGTCTGGGGTGACGCAGGCCCAACTAGGGAAACGCAGGGGAAACACAAACCACTCTAGGGTGACGCAGGCCCTTCCTGAGTAGCGCAGGGGCTGACACAGGCTAGAAAAGCTAAAGCAGAGGGCTTCAGAGCAACTCTAGGGTTTCTAAAGACTGAAAAGGGTCGAGTTATGTAAATCTCGTTTGAGGATGTGAATCAGTCAGTTTTTTTGTCTCCAGAACAGAGGTATAACTGCAGTTTATTTCTTTGTTGGGTTAACCAGTTGGTGCCCAGATTTTTTGTACTTAGATTCTACTTAATAATAAAACCCTCCAACAGCCAGAAGACCAGTTTTCCCACATTGGGTTTTTCTGGGGACAGTTGTCCAGAAAATACTTTTGTGTCACTTTGTCATTGTGCATGTATTCAATTTATATCTGTATGTGTAGGCCATTGATGTATTTACTTCAATGTTAATGCTGAAGATTTCACATTAATAAATTAATGTAAGTAGGAGAAGTAAATCTGAAAATTAACAGTAGGGTTTCTATTTTCGATATTCAGAAATTTTCACGGTCCCATGGTTCCTACCATTTTAGGTTTAGCTTATGAACATTGCTTTTGCAATTGGTAGATGGGGGAGCGGTTTTAGAAAGCCCCTTAAAGGCATAGGATGATACCTTTGAGAGTGACTTAAATTACATGCATAATGTCTTAGACGCATAAGGTGCTTATAAGTACTCAAAGGACATAACATGAATGAGCCATTTTTAATGTGAGATGGATGAGGCTAACCAAAGAAAAACCAAAAGACACCTAAAGTCCTATTGGTCATAGTTTTCATGTATGCTTTCACTTAAAAAAAATAGTGTTCCACTATGAACAAAGACTTCATTAAATCTCTTGCAAGACTTAATAAATATGCTCGTAGATCAAGCTTTGGTGTTATGGTTATAATATTTAAATTTTTTTTTTCATCGGTATCATTTTATGGACCTCTTAACTTTGTTTTAATCCCCTTTGTATACATTGGTAACTATATTTTGAGCAACTATTTTTTATTGATAATCATAAATCTATATGAATAAGAAAAATGAAATTCCAAAAACATAAATAGAAACTATGAATAGTTTGGAATTATCCTTCAATACAAATTTTATGAAAATGATTTCTTATATCATCTTTGTGAAATAATAGATAAATCATGAATTCATCCTTAATAACTTAAGGAAAAAAGAAAGATGTCATCAAATACTTCCCTAAGTGTTCCATTCTGTTGATGAAGATGTCTTTTCCCCTCTTTTTTTAAACATTATTTCAGTATTTAAGCATCCTATTTTTCCTTGCAAAATAGAAAATTGGTATGAGAATTCTCGATACTGGTTAGATGAAATATGGCATTGAACAATTGATATGCAATACTAGACGATGTTGCTATACAATTATTTCCAATTTCACATAAGATTCCAAACATAATGGTCATAGATTACTTTATTAGAAAGAAAACTGTAAACAAATCTAACTATCATATGCATCAATTATTCATTTATTTATTATCCTACTCTACTTGAGAAAAATAAATTCCCCTCCTCATGTATAAGAGTATTTCCAATGTAACCATATGTGCAATAGGTGTAAAAATGCATTCATACTCAACTTCATAGTATAATCCTCAATGCATACCTGAGTATGAAGTACCAACAATTTTAATGATGATGTCAAGAAGTAAGGAAAAAGAAAGGAATGTTATGGCCTTATATTTTCTTGAAACCAATTTTCAATAAAATCAAAATGCTCAAGGTTCACTTTCCTGTTTGGCTCATTTAGCATATCCTCCTTTACCATGCCATGCAAATCTTCTATTATGGGATGACTATCCTCTTGTGTTCTTAGAGGATCCACATATATGCATGTCGAAAATTATTCAATCTCAGGTTCTAACGGTTGCTCTCCATTGGATGTGGTCCATAATTCTTCAGTTTTCTTGACAAGATTGCAAGTGTGAAGATATTCTTGTGGATGTGGTTCATGGATTTGTTGCTCTTTTATCACTTCTGAAGAGGTAGATAAGTTCTTGACTACTGTCAAGATTTTTTCTTCCTGAGAAGCAGATATCCCAGCCGCTGCTAGAATTTGAGACAGTTCTTCCAAACTCTTGAACATCCTTGAATATTGCTTTCCTGGTTGTTAATCCATATCCTGCACATGGATTAGTTTATGGAGTTCTTAAAGTACCAATTTTTCATTTTAAATCTCAAGGAATTCAAAAAGGAAACACACTTAAAACAAATCCAAGCAAACCAATCATCTACTCTAAGTGCCACCATGCTACTAAGAACTTGCTATCACCAAGTTATTTGTTCACACTAGTTAGGCTTCTCTTCTTTCCATGAATCCAAAACATCAAACTTTAACTACTTACCAAAAGAGAGGACAACTTAACTTTGGAGTGACCCCACCAAAATGGATGCGCAGGTTCTTATCTCTCATCTTACCGTCTTCTCTCTGCCCTTAAATCATCCTCATTAAAACAAATCACTACCTATTAGTGTTTACGATGCCTCGAAAATGGTGCCAAAAATGTCAAGGAAATTATATGAATGATATATTGCCACAAATTAAATTATCAAATAGAGAGTCATAATCAGTAGAGATGATGCACTATATGTGTTGATAACAGGTAAGTTCCTATGTCTATTGATTATAGCCTAGATGAGAAGCTTCCATTTTATAATTAATCTAATTTCCTCACACAATTTAAAGATCAAAAACTCATAAATAAAATCTTGACAAGCATGTAATCTAAAAGTTCTTGCTCAGGTAATAAGGCTGTCCATTTACAAGCTCATGAAATTGAAAGATGGATTCAACTTTGTTTCTTGTAGCAACTATTAAAATCAACTTACTGCAATTAAACAAAACAATCATTCTTAATTTAACTAGTTATGAAGGAAACTCTGCATTCTAGTACATGAAATGTATGCCAAGAGTCTTCACTAACAACAAATATAGGTGGAATAGTGAGATCTTTGTTCTTAACTCTTCATGCTCTCTAAAATATAAATCGATACTTGAACCTACAACCTGAGAAATAAGTTTGCATAGATAGAACTGTAATCGCACCAAATCTTTTGAAGCTAAACTATAAAACCAAATTAAATTCACAATAACTATAATAAAAACTTACCTTGATGGCTTCGGTGGGCCCTTGTCGAGCTACCAAGGAAAGTTGGAAGAATTTACAAAAATAAGGAATCTACTATCACAATGAACTTAATAACTACTGCTCATACCATTGATTTCAAAAGAATGGTCTATAAAACTTAATTATTCAGTCGATTCTTCAGCGAAACAACATCGTCTAAAACTATGTATCTCTGTCTTATTTCTATCCTATCGTCTCTTCCTTACCATATTTCTCTTATAGAGAAATGTCTTCACATCAAGGTCTAATAAAATAGTAACAAATCACTACAAAATATTACAATTTAGCTTATTTTACATATTCGACTTCATCATCATGACATGCAGTGCATGAGGTTGAATCATATCTTGATTTTCTATAAAGAGATGATGCCTTTGACCAACAATTGCCTTGGTCTCATCGAAGATAGTTCGCTCAACCGTTGAAGCTGACGATTCAGATCTAGTACCAGAATAATACAATCAGTGCAGGAACGCAGGTATTGGATTAACACAATCAGTATAGGATCAACACAAGTATCAGACGAACACATGATTGGTACCGGATGACCGCAGGTGCTGGACCATTGTTGTTGGTGCCATATGAGCACAGGTACACGAGAGAACATGGGTAAGCTGGAACACGGGTAACCGTTGTTGGGTAGCTGATAGGAAAAAGCACAGGTACCAGATGAGAACAAGAGTATCAGACGAGAACACGAGTATTGGATTGATAACACAAGTACAAGATAAGTAGGAGCGCCAATGCTGGACTGATAATGCTGGTACCGGATGGGTAGGAGCACGAGTACCAAATCAATACACTGGTACCAGATGAGTAGGAACATGACCTAAACGTTTATGTGAGTCAATCCAATTAATCAAAGAGTATAAAAAATCAATTAATTCTATTTATACTACAAGAAAACATAGAAACCCTGCTTTAAAATATAAATGACCTCATATATATACAAGGATACTAAAAGTCATGTTTTTGAAGAAGTTAGGCAAGTGGTGAGTAGGTTTCAAGGTAAATTTGGTCAAAAATAGAGGACAATATAGGGTACTAAAGGCATCAAAACGAAGACCCAACAACATACATAATTTTTTTTAAATGATACGTAATTTACATCAAAATATTTTACATAACATGTACATCGAGACATTTTATGACATAAATTAAAATAGTTTTTTTATTAATAATATATTTTAAGTATATGTGAATATTAATTTGTATTAAAATCTTTTATTGACAACCCACGTTGAATATTTTTTTACATACAACATTAAAATATTTTATTTTAACAAATTTTTTTCTATCCAAATTTAGGCTTTTGTGATTCATAACAATGGTTAAAGAATTTTTTTCCATGATAATCGCATGAGAACTAATTTGTCAACGCATTGTGAACCAACTAATTTTTTTCTATATATAGATATGTATGAATTTTATATCAACATAAATTAGTTAACATAGATCTTCAAATAGTTTATTTAAATTTTTTGTTGAAATACTTTTGAAAAGTATAAGATTTAAACATCTTATTCACACATTTTTTTTTTAATTCTAATTACTTTACAACATATTCATTTTTTTTTATTATAGCCAACATTATTTTTCTATTTAGAATTTAATTTTTATTTTAAAGGGGGGAAAACAACATACAAACTTACACACCCCCCATACCGGGCTGTAGAATGACCCTATCGATTCAATTATAAAATAAAACCCAAAAAAAGTCAAAACATCTATCTTAATCTTTCAATCATAGCCAATCTCAACATTGTGAAATAATAATCCTTTTATTCACTTTGTATAAACAAAACCTTTTATTTATACAAATTCTTCAAAAGAAACCCAAAATGTATGGGAATGGAATTTTAATCTACACCTAACATTGTGAAATAATAATATTTTTATATACTGTGTATAAACAAAACATTTATTTATACAAATCCTTCCCCTTCCCCCAAAAAAAAACCCAAAATGTATGGGAATGGAATTTGAATCCACACCTTTAATTTAATTCAATTTTATCTTCATTGTTTATTAAAAAATAAAAAGTAATTATAAGCATAGTTATTTCAAATTAGGGTTTTAACATTTTTAATTTAATTATAAATAAATATTAAATAAATATTAGAGATTTAATGTTAAGTGAATATTTTAAAATAATTATAATAATAGTCACAAATATCTAAAGTAACTGTGCCATTTTTTCTCTTTCAATTAATGTAGAGAACCTCCAAGCTAATTGCTTAGGTTTGTTGTTCCAACATATGCACTAAAAAATTAGCTTCACTCATTAGGTCTCCTGATTGGTTGTGGCTCATATCATGACAAGAATGAATTTGCTTCATCATTTTAAATGACTTCTTAGGTAATGAATATTGACCACCTCAAGATTTCCTCTTTCCAAATTTCTCTACACTCCACTCTATTTCTCTATTAATCTTTTGAATGTATGGATTGACCTTATGAAACTTGAAGTGATATATTTGACTCCTTTCTATTTCACCTTTCATTCGACATCATGTCAAGATACACCTATTTGGTTCAATCCATGTCAATTAGATCCTTGTATTTTGTCATGAGACCAATTTTTCCTCCAACTCCACTTTATTTCATGGTGGAGTATGTCCTCATAATTTTCTTGACTTACTTGAAACTGCAAGTAGTAGAGCCAACATCATTCTCCATTAGAATTAACTTAATAAACATTAGTATCATGCATATCAATCTCTAATATAAGTCAATGAAGAACTAATTTTTTATTTTTATTATCAATAGTGGGACTCATGCTTTCTACTATGTTTCTTGCATAATTCTTCTAATGTTTTTTTAAACCAATTATCAAGGTTCTTTCTAAAAACTTATATATGTGCTCATATATTTTATTGTTCTTGCTCCTTCATTTAACTTCTCCATTCAAGTAATTTTTTAATTTTCGCATGAATCCTTTTACAATTTTTTCATGTGTTTCCATGAAGAATCTAGTTCTAACTTGCATTATTGAGAGATTGATCCTTCTAATGTAGCTCCCTAAGTAGTCCTTGACCTTTATCTTTCACTAGTGTATAATTGCCTTCTCAAGCATCATCCATATGTACCTCTTTCTACCTTTTATTCATTATATAGTTTTTAAAATTTTCTTTCCTTGGATTACTATAAAACCAACAACATAACTAATCTTGTATTTTTATATATGTAATTGATTGTCAATTCAAACACAGCTTCATAAACTACAAATAATTTATGATATACTAACAAATTGACATAAACGATCAAACACATAGTAAGAAGAGGAAAGAGAAACATAAATGGAAACAAATGATCTAATCATTCCCTTGTATTTATCAAAAATACATAATTAGTTGATTTTTGTACCATAACCAATGACGCAATATTACAATTGCTAACTTTGTTAGTTGCGTTAGTTAGTAGATGGTAGTCCATCCATTGCTTGACAAATTGTAGACAACTAGTGAATTGTGAATACACAACTTGGTATAGGGGAGTACGCAACCATGACAAGTAATAATTAGTACATCTACAACAATGCAAACCTAGTTATTAATTCATAAGGCTTCAGTGTTTTGCATATCTAGTTGTTAATTTAGACAAGCTTCAATTCCTATGCACATTCAATTCCTAATTTAGGAGACATGAATGCCTAGATATATCCTAGCTATAATTTCTAAATTGTTGGGCTAATCCATGATTGTCTTAGCACATATCTATAACTAGCTTCCTATGTCGAAACTACTGCTACAGGAGGGACATCACCTACCTTGTCCACCCTAGTTTCGTATTGTAAAATTGCTATCCATCAATGATATTTTTCCAAAAGAGGTGGTTCATTTTGTTTTGCTCACCTAGTAGTAGGGTAGACTACCCTCATGTTTGGAGAGTGAGCCTATATTCAAAGGAATTGGTTATAATTTGTTGGTTTGATAATTTTTTCAAGGAATAATGAAAAATGAAACATGCATGGGAATTAATTGCTATAGTTGGTGGTTGTCTATATCCTTGTAGTGTCACAACAAGTAGCTAAAAAGATAATATCTCTATGGGATAGTAACAATTAGTAGAGTAGAAACTACGTATGATCCTTTTAGGGCTAGAAAACAATATTAAATGCCATGAGCGAGAATACACACTAGCAAATTAATTGAACCATTATTTATTTGTGATTTGGTTGAGCCAAATAAGGTTCTTTCAATTGTATATGTTGCCAAACACTTGCTTGGAATTCAAGGTTCATATGATTTCTCAGCACACTACGGCACCAAACTTAAGGGTGGCTCCACGAGATGTAAACTTATGGGTCAATGGAAAAAGTCATTAGGATAAATACTTATGGAAATCGTGTTCACGACGATGATAATTATGGTATTATCATGTGTTATATTCACTATTGATTGGGTCTTAACCAAGAAAAAATAACTTTTTGTTTTATTATGTTGCTTATTGGATCAAATAGTCTACAAATAAGATTATTGACCTCATATTGATTTTCATTAGTTAACATATATGAATATTAGTGATATTAAAAAGGTTTTGAAAATGAGATATAATTTATGTAACTTGTCCACTCCATGTGGAAATGGTTTTCATATTTTACCAAGTTGCAAACTTTATAAATTCTTTCTTTCCAAGGCATTTTGAGACTTGTTAATTTGATTTGGATTGTTATATTGTTTTTCATCCATCTTGATACTTTCATAATGGAAAAAGTAGAGGAATCAACTCATAGGACCATTTTTACTGTTAGGACCCAGTTTAGAAAATTGAGGTCTGAAACCTTCCGGGAGCATCTTGAGGCATTAAAAGACATTTCTTGGGGGAAGAACTTTGTTGCTCTAGTGCATCACATTTTTTTCCCTATTCTACACACAGAGACCTTTCCAACAATGCAAAAATTGTCTCAATTAGAGTCCATATGAAAAAGTTATGTTACTCAAAAGTTGACCTTCTTGTTTTAACCACCATAATTCGAGAGAATGTCACGTTAGCCTCCATTATTCATGGAAAAGGGGCTAGCCATGTGATTATGACAAAAATGAATCTATAAGGGTTCATATAGAAACTCTACTTAAGAGTTAAATGAGTCGAATCTAACCACTAGTAAGCTATCAAGCTATGTTATAACTATGATGAAAAAGATCATCCCAGTTTGAGTGATGTGAACCATTCACAATATCTGTTCAAAATGGAAGTGAAAGTTGATATTAAGTTGTATTAAGGTGAGATCAACACTTTGAACGTAAACCAGTGGTTGTAATGGTTGGGTCAAGGACTCAAGATTCTTGGTCTATATTAGAATGAAATAGAGATAATTGGATCCCTCTTGATAAATTCATTGAGCATGATCTTGATCTAGCTTCTAGTCTTTTAGGATGTCTTTTGGTGGAGTTTCCAATTTCTAGGTTAGGAATATGTCGGGGTAAGTACCACATTTGAAATCGTGGATGTGAAAGCAGGCTCGACTAAAAGGAGAGTGAAATTCACTCACGAAAGGTGGCAATTAGAAGTTTATTTCAGTGTTTATCATATAAAATAAAAATAAAAGATTTCATTTGTGCGACTAAAATTAGAGGGCCATGCTTTAACTTGGTGGGAAAGCCACATAAAGACCTGGAGGTTGGAGGTAAATCCTTTAGTGACCAAGTGGAAAGACTTTAAAACACTCATAAAGTCAAAATTTTACACTATTAGGCATGTAGAGGATCAATGGATGTGGTGGCACTACTTTCTATAGAAATAAGCACCGAGTGTACAAGAGTATAGTGACAAAATTTAGAAAGATGACCATAATGACGGGTATCTACCAAAAGAAACCATATGTACTCCTCAAGTATTTGGGTGGTCTACATAACCATTTGCGGAAGCAAGTGACGTTGTTCAAGCCTAGATTCATGTGTGAGCCTTGTGTACAAGAACAATACTTGGAGAACATAAGCTAGAAGAAAGAAAGATCAAGTCAATCAAAGCAAGAGCACAACGACACTTCTAAGGAGGGGAAGAAGCAGTGGAAAGGGGGAAAAAGATAAAAAGACAACAACCACAACACACCGATGCAAAGATCCCAACAACCATTGTAATAATGACAGTCACACAAAGGAGAAGCGTTAGAAGTTGCTCCTAGAGCTTAACCCGTAGAACAAAAAGGAAGATAATAAGAAGAAAGATCTCATGGCCATTGATTCGAGCATCCAGGTTGAAAGCAACTCAAACATGGATGATAAGATTATCTGTACATCAATGCAGAAGGAGGTGAATTTGAATAGCCTTCAATAACAAGAAGATAGAAAAAATCATGCTCTTCCATATAAAGTTACATGTTAAAAAAACAAAATTTGATGTTTTGTTTGACTCAGGATCACAAGCGAATCTCATTGCAACAAAATTGGTCAACAAATTAGGATTCGAAGTTAATGATCATCCAAGCCCATATCCATTGGGATGGGTAAATAAGAAAACAAAGATAAAGGTAACAAAATAGTGCAAATTAGACTTGCTATCAATGTTAATTCTATTGATGAAGAAAAACTAGATGTAGTTCCGTATGTGGGCTGGTGTTTAAAAGTCCCTACATGTACATGTGGGATGCAATATTCATACAAAAAGCCAACCAATACCAACTCATCAAGGATGTAAAACCATTCACCATCAATACGCATAAAGACAAGTCAGAAATTTCGCTGGTAAGTTCCAACTAATCCAAGAAATTGATCAGTTTTAGAAAGAAGTTTGTTTTATTAATTTTAAGAAAAATCAATCTATAGAAGAGTCAGTAAAGCATCCCTGGTGAGGTGTACTATGAAACAAAAACATCTAGAAGAGTTGCTATAGGAATACAAAGATGTGTTCAAAGGCCTTAAAGGGATGCCACCCCAGAGGGAAGAGAAGCATGAGAACTGACTAGAACATGGTTGCAACAACTATTGGAACATGTTGTCATTTGATCGAGTACATCACCATGTGGGTCATCCATCATCATTGTGATAAAAAAGGATGGGACTTGGTAAATGTGTACATATTACAAGGTGTTGAACAAAATTATGCTCAAGAACAAGTATCCCTTGCCAAAATAGATGACCAACTAGATCAATTGCAACAAGCAAAATATTTCACCAAACTAGACTTAAAGTTTAGATATCATCAGGTTTGAGTTAGATGAAGATAACTAGAAGACCAACTTCAAAACTAGACAAAGTTTGTATGAGTGGTTTGGCCTATGCAATGCACCAACTACGTTTATGAGCTTAATGAATGATATACTGCACACTTTAACAGATTCATTTGTTATTGTTTATTTGGATGATACACTTGTATATAATGCTACTTGGGCGGACCACATCTCACATTTCACGCAAGTGTCGGAGACATTAAAGAAACACAAATTGCTAGCAAAACTCATGAAGTGTTAGTTTGCACAACAATCTTTGGTGTATCTGGTGTATGCAATAGGTGAAGAGCTGAAAATAAATCCTACCAAGATGGAAGCCATCATGAAATGATCTGTTCTTACTAATGTTTCTAAGGTTGAGAATTTCGTTGGGGTATCACACTACCTGAGGAAATTCAAATCTTCATTTTTAGCAGTAACACCACCACTCCAGGTCATAACAACAAGTAGCAAGAGTTTCTAGTGGTGTTAAAGGGTCACCAAAGGGACTTTGAGGAGCTAAAGATAAAATAAGCCAAGCACTAGTTCTAACATTTCCAAACTTGCAACAACCCTTCGAATTGGAGACAAATGCGAGTGGGTATGTTATGGGAGTGATCTTGATGCAGGTAGGAAGACTTATATGCTACCATTTTGGAGCATTTCATAAGGCATTTCTTAAGTACCCTACCTATGAAAATGAACTCTAAGCCATAGTGCAAGAAGTGAAGAAGTGGAAATATTATATGATAGGAAAGGAGACAATAATCCACATAGATCACCAACCACTACAATACCTGCCGGCCCAAAGTAATCAATAATAGACCAGACATTACAAGTGGATGGGGTTTCTACAATAATTTCATTTACTGATCAAGTATAAGGGAAACACAAACAAGTTGGCCACCATGCTTTCAAGCCCACCCACATCAAATATCATAACTTTGGGGACTCTTATGCACATGGAACAACTCAACCATGATGCATACAAAGAGGAATATTCAAAGGATGAACACTTCAAGGAGATGTTTTAATAATTTTATAGTTGGAGTCATGTGCACAATGGTGACAACACCATTGACTACCATCTCAAACACTGATTACTCTACATGTTGGATAAGTTATGTGTTCCTAAAGATGAATGATTACAGTTGATTAGAGAGGCTCACAGCTATAAGGTTGCAAGACACTTTTGTGTAAGAAAGACAATGACCAACTTGCATAGTTATGTGTATTAGCCCAAGACGCAAGAACAAAAAGTTAGATTCAGAAGAGGATGCAAGCTTAGTTGTACCAACAAGCGAAGTAACAAAAAACAAAGTTTATACTATCCCTTACCTATACCCACTCGTCCTCAGAGAACACTTCCTTGGACTTTGTGGGAGGCTTACCGATAACCAAGAAGGGGCATGACTATCAATTAGTGGTAGTTGATAGGTTCAACAAGATGTGTATTCTGATGGCTATAAAAGACCATCAAAAAACATAAGTAGTGAACTTATTCTTTGGACAGGATTGAGCCCAATTTGGGATACCGAAGAGCATTGCTTGGAATAGGGACACCAGATTTCTCAGTGCATTTTGGACGACATTGTGGGAGAAGATGGACACAGTTGAAAAGGTCTACAACATTCTAGCCTCAGACAAATGGGCAGACAAAAGTAGTTTACATGATTTTGGTGCAACTTTTAAGCGATTAAAATCAGAAGCATTCAAAGACCCGTGGTGAAAATATGGTACCTATACAACACTCTTAGAATAGAGCAATCCACACTTCTACTAGTAAGTCCCCATTTGAAACTTGTTTTGGATGTTTTCCACATTCACCTTTGGATATTGCATATGGGCAACAGGTTGTGAGGGAGGATCTTGCATGGGATGACTTAAGGGTAGGAAAAATTGTTAGAAAAATTAGGCAAATTCATACACAGGTACATGAGACACTGTAAAATTCACATGAAGAATACAAGACCAACATGATCATCACAAAACAGAGAAGTTGATCAAGGTGGGAACCATAGTATGGTTACAGTTGAATACATAGATGCTATAGGGTCCTGGTAAGAAAATCAAGGCTTTGTAATATGCTCTCTTTGAGACACTAAAAAAGGTGGAAGATAATGCCTATAGACTCAGTCTATCCCATAAATGTGCATTTACTCAGTTATGAATGTTGATAATCTAAAACTCAGAGCCTTTCATGCTAAAACAAGAAGAGGAACATGTCCTACATTTTGTGCATGATTTGACACCAGATGCTCAGGCAAAGTTTACAAAAGATATAGTTTTGTAAAAGTTACAAGATAGGGGAAGCATGACCTTCGCTAGATTGAGTTGAAAGGACAAGTTCTAGACAAAGCTCAATGGTACACCTGAGAGAAGGTGGAATAAAATTTTCCTCACCTCATTCAATAGAAGCATTTAGGGGACCAAAAGTCTCCCAAAATGTAAAGTGTAATCCAAATTGGATCATGATATTGTTTGTCATCCATCTTGATGCTTTAAGAATGAAAAAATTGGAGAAATCAACTCAGAGGACAATTTTTACCAGTAAATCCAAATTTGGAAAATTGGGGTCTAAAAATTTCTGAGAACATTTTTGAGGCATCAACATTTTCGGAGCTAAAACTTTGCTTCTTTAGAGAAACATTTTTTTTTTCCTACTCTACATACAAAGACCTTTCCAATGACGCAAGAATCACCTCAATCAAAAGGTTACGCCACTCGAAAGTTGACTTTCTTGTTTTAACTCTTGAATGCCACGTCAGCCCCCATTATTCATGGAAAAGGGGTTGGCAACGTGCCCATGATAAAGAATACTCTAGAAGATTCCATATTGCAACTCTTGTTAAGAGCTAATAGAGATGAGCTTAACCACGAGTAGGCTATCGAACTATGTTATAGCCAAGTCACAGGAGGAAATGGGGTTCCATTCTTTTCGAGGGCATTCTGTTCCATAGACAAGCAAAGTAAGCCAGTAGTGATAAGGAGAGAGTACATAGAGCGGATTTGTGCACTATAGTAGCCCAAATGCCATAGGCCTTCTTTGTATTGGCAGCCATTTTCTATTTAGGGAAAGAGCAGAGCGAGCTCACCTTCCAACGAAGTTTCCTTTGCAAAGGGTTTCCTAAGATATATAGTGTGAATTGTGGTTTGTTTTGTTGTTATCCAATTTTTGCATAATTATAATTTGCATGCCTATGTAATAAAAATAGTAATTTACATATCCATAAACAAAAATCTAATGAGAAAAAAACCCTTGTAGTGTAGATTTTGAATTTTTAAATATAATTTATCAAATATGTTGTGACAAATTATCTTGTTGAATATCCGCGACAATTTATAGATTGTCCACCTCCCAACTTCACTATCAAACTTATGGGAGTTTTTCGCCATACAACCATCTTTCACTAGGTAACATCTAAAGTAAAATTTAACATTCTCCATTTTCAACTTCCTAATTCCAATTTTCTCTAATATCTTTCTCCATGGTAGAAGTGGATCTCACTCTTTAAATCCTATTATCTTGTTGGAAATATCACTGTTCAAACTTGGAGAATGAAAGTTGGAAATGACATTTGAACTTCCAAAGTAGGAACTGTGTATAAAAACCAATTCAAAATTCCATTTTGTATTAAGTGTTCAATATATTATCTTGCCCCGATGAAATTAGATATAGTTTGTATTTTAAAGCTAGGATAATTTGGTGATACAATCATCAATGGCAAAGGGAAATTTGCTTAATTCATTCTCAAGGGCACCAAGCGTTGTCTACGCTCCCAAATATCCATAATCCTCATATTATAACGAGGCAACCAAAAGAAAACCGTTACAAACACAAAAGATCATTATCCTCTCAATAAATTCTTAATGCAAGTTACAGATTTGTTAAAATTTTAGAAGGTGAAGTTTACAAAACAACAATCAATATTCAAAAAACAGTCACCCCCAAATGAAATTGATCAGACTTTGCAGCTTTATCCCAGCCTTTACAAAATATCTTAAAATATAGTTAATTGAGTAACTCTCACAACCCACGGACAACAAAATTTAAAACTTTCCCAAGTGAAATGAAATGGATCAGACTTTGCAGCTTTATCCCAGCCTTTACAAAAAATTTTAAAATATAGTTAATTGAGTAACTCTCACAACCCACGGACAACAAAATTTAAAACTTTCCCAATTGAATTTTATCTGGGCAAACCTGAGAGGAAAAAAATATAAAATCTAGTAGTAAATCACGGATTCTGTTCTTATCTGAAAAACTTTCCCAAAGTGAATTTTATCTGGGTAAACCTGAGAGAAAATATAAAATCTAGTAAGAAACGTTACTTGTGTTGCTATGCCTTTCTAAAAAGGCTAAATCAGTTGGAAAGCCAGTATGGGAATTTTGAGGCTCACTATCTCATTTCAAGAGAATTTAACCTCACCATAGCTAGCACAAAATCGCGTCATTGATTTACTTCCCTTCCTTTAAATAACTTCATAGAATCGAGTTGCATATGATATAAATTTATTATTAACAAATATCTCTAAGGTGTTAGAAAAACCTTCGATCCTGTTAGCAAGAAAGATAAAACGCTACATCTGAGGTTGACCTACATCAAAGTTCTAAAATCTAGCATATCAATAACCAGTAAAACTTCCTGAGACAAATTTTCTTCAATGAAACATTCTGACAAATTTGTCTGTCAGTGAGCCATGTTCACTGTTGTCATGTAGGTCCAGTTCAAAACGTGAAGCAGCTGGAAAATTAAAGCAAAACAAAATAAGAATAGCCCTGTTTGTGGATTTTGCCCATCACTTTTACCTAGGCCATAGAATAAGCACCTATCGACTGGACATCACTCTTTGTCGATGCTTTGAATAAACTAATTGTATTAGAAAATATGCCCAGAATAACTACTGCACTATAATCTGCACTTTCCTTAATCCAGTTTCTCTCAGAGTACAGAAATCAAGTTGGCATAGAACACAAACTGCTACACTAACTTTTAGTCACAGCATACAATATATGATATGTACACATTCTGAGAAAAGCATTTTTAAGATCAAGCATGAGCATAAGTAATGAATCTCTTTTAATGTTAAAATATTATCCAATCTGATGGTTGCTTATGTGAGATTTTGTTCATGCTACAGAAAAGTTTGGCATCCTTATTATCAGGTTAAAATGCAGACTATCCTTGACATTGGTCTTGGTGTCCACCTGCTGCTAAGGTTGTCACCTACACTGCTTGAATGCAACTGCATGCTTGTTCAATACCATTGCCATGCTGTTTGCATATAATGATGACACAAATCTATCAGTCACTCAAAAAAATACACACATTCTCCTCAATTTGCTTGAAGTGCAGTCCTGCACAAGATTTCTATGATGTATACTTCTCTAAACATTTCAGAGCTTCAGCTTTTGTCTTGGTTAGATATATCCTCTATTATCCCCTTTCCATCCATTACATCAAAAAAGAAAAAGTTCTTAATTGGATCACCTTTACACGACATCGCCTTGATGATTTCCTGCTCAGAGAGGAGAAAAAGAGTATTAGTACATTCCTTGATTAAAAAAAAGGACTGACAGCAACTGTACATTTATGCATATCTAATGTGTCTTATTCTCAGGAACTGGATTTGGATATCCTCTCTACAACTCAAAATATGGAGTTTAATAAACAATCAAATCTCCAAAGTCCAGATTAGAGATTTAATGAAGCAGTCAAATCTCCAAAGAAATGGGGTGGAAGACAGTGGATCCATGACATTTTAAAATCAGAGGATAGGGGTTTACCATAGCCTTTGCTGTAAACTTCTTGCTTTTAACAACAGGGTATAAAAGCACACATCCTCAAGCATCAACCAACAGCCACTAGATTATAAATCTGAGTTCCTAGGTTTTCAACATAATGAACAAACATGGATGGATAATTGAAGAAAATGAATGTCACGTGGACTTCAATTGAAAAGTGGGTTTACTACTTTCCAGCAGTAAATGAGAGCAACATCTTCATTAGGACTGCTACCACTCAAACTAGCAGGGGCTCTAAAGGGGGGTCCTTGGAGGGATACTACTAGATCAAGGGCAACAAATGGAGCGATAGCCCATTGTCACCTTTGCTAAGGCTCCCTACGCTTTATGGACTTTCATCGATGGGAGGAGATCCGATATGATAAGGACCACAAACAAGTAGGCAATGATAGGGCGAGGGGTGATCCTATGAGCCTATTCACGAGTGAGGCTCAGATGTATAGTTTGCTTGCTTTGGAAGGCAAGGTTGAAGGCCCTCAAGGAAGGGCTCAAACAGAATTTCAAGGTTAAAGTTTAGGGGATCTATCTTATAATGGAGGCCCTTAAACCCCAAAATTCTTATAGAGGCTTGGATTCCAAGTAGTCCTTGAAGAATTACTTTTAATGGCTTGTGTGACAACACGGAACCAAGTGGAACCAGAGGTTGGGTCAAGGGGGTAGGGTCTAGCAACCAATGATGTACTTGACCTATTCTAGAGGGGAAAGGGACCAATGAATGAATTTTCAAAACAAGGTGAGAATCCTAGTTGTGAAAATTATACTGCAGTGTATTGGTTTATTTTCTCCTAATTGATTTAATTAATACAAGTTATTTCCAGAAATTAGATTCAGAAAATACCGAAAATAAACACAACGACAGCCTACACATGCAAATCATTTACTGAATAATACGCTCATGCAACAAAGTGACACATGGATTTTTGGACATAAGTCCCCAGAAAAACCCAAAGCGGGAAAACCAGTGCAGTAGATATGAGGGTTATTTTATTAAGTAGATTCTGAGTACAACAAATCTGGGTTCCAAGCCTAGAAAACCTGATAGAGAATAAAAGAAATCAAATCTGCAGCTAACCTGATGTTCTAGTGCCAAATATCAGACTGATCGACACCCTCAAACGGGATTTACAAGACTCAGCCTGGATCTAACCCTAGAAACCCTTAGTGCTTCTCCTAAAGCCCTAGCATCAGCCCTGAAGGACTGTGTCAACCTCTGCGTGGCTTTGGGAGGGCCTACGTCACCCCTGGAGGGTCTACACTGCCCCTGCGCTGCCTTTGCTAGGCCTGCATGGCCCCAACTAGCTCTGCGCTAAATTTGCGCTGCCCCTACTGGATTGCGTGGCTCTGAAGTCCCTCTGCGTTGCCCTTGTTGCTGGTCCTCTGCCTCTTGCTGTCTCTTGGCTCTTGGGATCAGATCATCCCCTCAGCCAATACTACCCCTCACTGCAGGAAATTCCTCCGGAAATTCTTAGCAAATCCGCCCTAGAATTCCAGATCTATTCCTGAGTTCTGCAACTGTGTGTCTCTCCAACTGACCCTCAAGCCTTTCTCTTATACTTTACGTTGAACCCTTCAAAGACCGAGATTAAATCATTCATCAACGACTGAGATTAAAAGACTGCTTGATCCATGTGACTTAAGACAATTTCAGCACGTGTTAATTAATTCACTTTAATTATTTTATTTTCCTAAGTTTAGACTTAGGAAATCCATTAAAATAATTAATTATTTGAATAACTTAAACACCAACTGAAATTTCTCAAATCCCTTTCTGGGTTTTGGAGATCAAGTGTGTCCTAGCCCCTCCACAAAATTTTAGGGCTAGAGCACACCCGATGCTACACCAACTATACAAAATCTCAACGCTCCCTCTTAGCACGGAGTGTGCTCTAGGAAAGTGTACTCTAGCAATGCATCCCATGCACTACAAGATCTTGAAGCTGGAATCTGTGCTACTAATGCTTGGCCTGTTGCCCTCCATCCACTGCACTGTTGCTCTCTGTACTACTGCCCATGCCACTGCCACATCTGTACTGCAGCTCCCTCTCAAATTGCTAGATCATGTTGCCCATAGCACTGCCACTGCTAACTGCTGCACTGCAACTTAGTTGCTGAGAAGTAAGCAACTGAAAGACTCTGCCCAACTGTTTGACAGATAATTCAAGTTTCCTTCCACCACTGAAGCTCCCTGCATGCTGATTTACGATGTCCTCTTGGAGACACTGTCATGCTGCAACTCTGCACTGCGTGAGCATAGCTTCTCTGCGCTGCTGAAGTCCCATTAGCCCCTCTGTGCTGCTGCCTCCACGCTGTTGTTGCCTCTGCATTACGCTGTTGCTGCCTCTGCATTACACTGCTCCCTCTTTAGCTCTTCAACTCCCTCTTCCGCTTCAATGTGGCCTCCTGCAACCATCTCCTGACTCATCCTGCTACCGTCTTAAGGCTCCCGTAGCTCATATGTGATCCAAGAGTAGGACTGACTCAAGGATCTCGCCACATTGTCTGTAGATGCTCTACAGATCCATGTCACCTCACCTCTTCTCTCGAGGCACATGAGCACTCATGGCTGCATCATCATCAGAGCCATCATCCTTTGCTGCCGCAGCCTTGGAATCAGAAGAACCTTTGTCCTTCTTCTTAGGACAACTGCTGGCAAAATGTCCAAGATCACCACAGTTAAAGCATCTGACCTTGGAAAGGTCCTTCTTCTTCTTCCCTTGCTATTTCTTTTCCCTTGATGCAAGGGCTGCATCCTCCTCCTCTTCCTTGACTTTGGCCTTTCCGCTTCCTCCACTGATATTCTGTCGCTTGGTGACTCTCCTGATCTCCTCTTGGCGGAGGATAGCCCACATGTTAGCCCAAGATGGTAACACTGCCCTTCCCAGAATGCTTTGGACAAATGTTTCCCAATCTTCCGAGACTGCATTCAGAGCAGTCCTCACAAAGAGCCCCTCATTCGGAGTAGCACCAATGCCAACTAGCTGATCTCGGATGGCTTGAAGCCTGAATAGGAATGGATCTATCTCTTCACCCTTCATCATTTGGAACAACAACATCTAGTTCTCAAGAAGCATTCTTCTTTGTACGAAGCCTCCTTGGTACATCATCTCCAAGGCTATCCACATGTCCTTTGTTGTAGTCTTACCAGCAATATGAGGAATCACGTGATCCTTGACTCCATCTATGATCAAACGCTTCGTCCGCGCTTGATTTTCGTCATACTTCTTGAGAGGATCTGCATCGATTGGTACAATAAGAACCTTCTCTGCATTCTCTTTGAGACCATACTCATCCAGAACTGAGAGGATTCTGGCCCTCCAGATAACATAGTTGGACATGCCGTCCAATCTATCTTGATCCCTCAGTCCATATCGAGCCATCTTTGCTCAGAGCGGACATAAACAGTACTTTTCCCTCTGGCTCTGGGTTTCTTGGTGACTAGAAACCTTCTAGTAGCTACTTCCGCTGAAGAATGATTTCCCTCCTCGAAATCTTCCACCAAAACACAAACAGACAGTACTCTCCGATCTTCATGATCGAATTTCAAATCTGTTTGGCTCAGATTTGCTGAGTAACTATCTTCCTCCCGCCTTTGTTGCCTTAGCTAGGCACAATTCTGCACCTGCAGAATCTCTACCCCACCAGCGCTGTTGAAGATCTGAAGCACTGCTTCCGGATCTTGGCAAAATTCTTCTGCAACTGGAGAAATGACTGGACTGCGTCTTCTTGGCTAGCCCAACGCAGTCCCAGCGTTGCTCAGAAGTGGACTGCATAACCCCAGACTGGGTGACACAGTCCTTACGCTGCCCTGCGAAGGGTCTGCGTAAGCCTGAAGGCCTTCTGCAACTTCAACGTTGTCTTCTAGATATGCGTTCTCCTACTGTCAAGATGCCCTTTCCGGATCTGCTGCTTCTTCTACCACCTTGCAGAAAAATATTTCTGTAGAGGATTACTGGAGATTCTACTTGATCTGCTATCGCTCTAATACCACGTGAAAATTCAACTACAATGTATTGGTTTATTTGTTGGAATATTGTCATTGATGGCAAAGGATATGGCAAAGGAAATGGAAAAGGTCAGCAGAAAAGAACAGAGGACGAACAGAAGCAGCAGAGACAGAATGGGAAGAGTACAAAGGCGCAGCAGAGCCGTCTTTACAGTGGAACGCAGTTATTCCCGTGAAATCTAATTTACGGAGGAGTAGAGTTATTCAGACATTCATTTGAAGTTAAGCCCTCAGCAACCAAGTATGAAGAAAATTTATGAAAGTATGCGGAAAGACTTTAAATATTTGAATGTCGCGGGACAGAGTGGTCCTACAACGAGGCGCAAATCGCAAGCGCGTTTTGAAAGCACAGAAGTGTCTTGTTGATATGGATTATTTGCGATATGCGATCATCGCGCCATCGCCATATCGCAATATCGCATATATTGCAACATCTCAATATTGCAATATCGCAAGATCGCACCATCGCAATATCGCACCATCGCAATATCGCAATATCGCATATTCAAGTGTTACGCCATATGTTTGATCGCGCCATCGCAAAGTGGCCATACGCGATGTGGGCCGGGGGTCAAGAATGAAATTTGAATAAAAAAGAAATGTTACGGGGGCAGTGTAAAGTTTTAAAATAACCTACGTGGGGTTATAAGTTATAATAATATATGGTGGAGATAAAAGATTGAATATTATTGAAGATCCGAATGGGATGGATTCGATGCATGGAAGAACGGAGTTAGGGTTTCAAAGTGGATTGGCACGATTATTGATACAAAACGATTGAGATGTATGGGTGCATTCGCTTCTTGAACTCACACATCAACAAGACACTTGCGTATGGAAAAGCGTTGGATATTGTTTATAAAATCCAAAGGGTTAAACTTTGGGTTAAAGGCTAGGCACACATAGATAATTTGAATCTCCTCATTTGAATAAAATAAATTAAAAAGAAATCGAAGAGCCCCGGGGATAAAATAAAAGAAATACCATTAGCGGTTGAGTGGTTTTAGACTTATGGTATTGAGAAAGGCGAGATCTATATAAAGGACAAAGATCATTATTCGATTGAAGAGAGGTGAGAATTGGTGAAGAAGGAATTCCTTTAAGGAATATCCGTATGGACAGACAACGCGCTTAATTGATGATTCTGAGTCCATGATGCACCCTTCGAGACATTGATCTAAAAGGTGATGAGTTGTGAGAGTATTCAACAGAATAAACGATGAAAAGCAAGCAGATGTCTACTGAAGAACACATATGTATCCGGTGCATATGACAGTTGGAGTTTCTGAAAGTTAATACACACAGAAGGATACACGGAATGTTGAATGCATAAACTCTCTGAAGTCTGGATTACAGTGGTCTCGCTGTTCTGTTATGTAGAATTGGGGAAAATATGTTTGTTAATTGAATAACGGGTTGCATCAGAGGGTTGAAACCTTCTGAATATAGAATCTGATGTTATGATCAGGGGGTTGTAGCTCCCTTCTAGGAGAGGCTGGCAAATGAGAGAAGGTTGTAGCCTTCTGCAGGTGGGTGCCTGCGTGCTGGTATGAGTCTGCACCAACATATATTGTAAAAGGTTTTCTCTATAATAAAATATTGAAGACTGAGATTACAGCAGCGGTGGTTTTCTCCCGAATTGGGTTTCCACCTTAAATCCTGGTGTCCATATGTGTTAATGGTTTGTTCTGTTATTTCAGTTCATGCTTAATGCTTATTTGATGCAATTCTCTAAGTAAAGATATAATAAGATATCGGGACATACATGTTGAATGCAGTACTGTAACATATGGTTTTTAAGAGAAAGGAAAGAAAATTGTTTAGCCTTAAATACTGATTCACCCCCCCCTCTCAGTATTTTTCTCAACAATTGGTATCAGAGCAGGTCCTTCTGAAAAAGCTTAGTCGCTAGAAGGAAGATCAAGCAAGATGAGCAATCAAGATGGAATAGCATCTATCAGGCCTCCACTTTTTAATGGAAACAATTTAATTTTCTGGAAAACAAGGATGAGATCTTATCTTCAGTCTCTGGGAGCAGAGGTATGGGCGATTGTTGAACAAGGATATCAATATCCAGCTGCAGTACCAATAGATCCAACAGAAAGAAAGAATTATGAAACAAATGCAAGGGCGGTCAATGCTCTATTAGGAAGTCTAACTGAATCAGAATTTGTCAAAGTCATGCAACTGAATACAGCAAAAGAAATATGGGACAAAATCATTCTAAGCTATGAAGGTGATGCAAAGGTAAAAAGTGCTAAACTTCAAACTCTTAGAATCCAATATGAGAATCTTAAAATGCTTAATGAAGAAAGCATTGCAAATTTCTTTCTACGTCTTGATGATATTGTAAATCGCATGAGAAATCTAGGAGAAACAATTACCGAATCCACTTTGGTTGAGAAAATTTTAAGATCTCTAACAACAAAATTTGAGTCAAAAGTTTCAGCTCTTGAAGAAAAGCAAGATCTTCAAAATATTACTGTGGTACAACTTCATGGCATACTAACTGCATATGAAATGAGAAGAGGAGGACCATCTGAAGTCAAAGAAGCAGTCTTTAGAACTTCTACAAGAGGAAAGGAAGTACAAATAACAGAAGGATCAGCATATATCTCAGAAGAAGATGAGATAAACTTCGTAAAGAAACTTCAACTTGACACAGGACGATTCAGAGGTAAGCTTCCTTTCAAATGTTTTTATTGTGGAAGAGTTGGTCATTATGCTGCTAAGTGTCCTTATAAAGAAACACATAAAAAGGGATCAGGTGTACAAACAAGAAGGACTCTTGTGGGATCTTCTAGCAACCTGGCATTTTTGTCTACGGTTGAACCTCACAGTGTCAGTCAAGCTAGCAAAGATGAATGTTGGATTCAAGCCATGAATGAAGAGCTTGATCAAATTGAAAAGAATCACACTTGGGAGTTAGTACCAAGGCCTCATGACAAAAATGTCATTGGAACTAAATGGATATTCAAAAACAAGTTAAATGAGAATGGGGATGTTATAAGAAAAAAAGCTAGACTTGTGTGCAAAGGGTATGCTCAACAAGAAGGTATAGACTTTGAAGAAACCTTTGCTCCTGTAGCCAGACTTGAAGCCATAAGAATGTTTCTTGCTTTTTCAAGCTTCCAACAAATCAAAGTTTATCAAATGGATGTTAAATATGCTTTTCTCAATGGTGATCTAGAAGAAGTTTATATAGAACAACCAGAAGGATTCATTTTGGGAAATGATGAAAAACTTGTTTGTAGACTTAAAAAGGCTCTATATGGTCTCAAACAAGCTCCAAGGGCATGGTACTATCGTCTTGACAAATATCTTCATCAACAAGGATTTTCAAAGGGGTCTGTTGATAGCAACTTGTACACAAAAACTGAAAATGACAAACTGTTGATTATGGTTGTATATGTCGATGATATCATTTTTGGAAGTAATAAAGAGTCTATGAGTCAGAAATTTGCTTCTGATATGCAGCAAGAATTTGAAATGTCTTTACTCGTGGAACTAACATTTTTTCTTGGCCTGCAAGTGCAACAAGCAACAGATGGTATATTCTTAGCACAAGCAAAGTATCTCAAGCAAATCCTGAAGAAGTATGGCATGGAAGATTGCAAACCTGTAAGTACACCAATGATAACTGGATGCAATCTCAGTTCTAATGATGATTCCCCCACCGTAAATCAACCAGAATACAGATCTATGATAGGAAGTCTACTTTATCTCACTGGGACAA
This sequence comes from Pinus albicaulis, assembly GCA_034641835.2. Lineage (NCBI taxonomy): Eukaryota > Viridiplantae > Streptophyta > Pinopsida > Pinales > Pinaceae > Pinus > Pinus albicaulis. The sequence goes on along the minus strand of CM076579.1, from coordinate 445,478,771 downwards.
GACCAGACATCATGCATGCAGTTGGGATTGTTGGACGATTTCAAGCCAATCCAAAAGAGTCTCATCTTCAGGCTGTGAAAAGAATATTCAAATATCTACAGGGAACTCAAGACTTTGGACTATGGTATCCGAAGAATGCTGATCTTACTCTTCATGCATACACTGATGCAGATTGGGCTGGAAGTGTTGATGATCGAAAAAGCACTAGTGGTGGTGCATTCTTTATGGGGCCCCGGTTAGTATCTTGGTTCAACAAGAAGCAAAGCTCCATTGCCTTATCTACAGCAGAAGCGGAATATGTGGCTGCAGCATCAGGTTGCACTCAACTTCTTTGGATGATGCAAACCCTACAAGATTTTCAAATCAAATGTTCACCTCCTATCTCCATTATGTGTGATAATACAAGTGCCATCAGTATCTCAAAGAATCCTGTTATGCATTCCAAGACCAAGTGAATCCTGTTATCAAATATCACTTCTTACGAGAACAAGTGCTTGAGCAAAAGGTGAAATTAGAATATGTTTCCTCCAAAGAACAAGTTGCTGATATATTTACCAAACCTCTACCCAGGGAAGCATTCGAATATCTCAGACAGAAACTGGGAGTAGTCTCTGCCATGCAGAGAATCAGGTCTACTTAATTACAGAAGACTCAATTGGTTATGAGGTGCTGTCTGAATGCACAGGCTCAGGGGGAGCATTGGTCATGTAAAAAGGATGAATTGTTGGTCATATTATGTTTGAAGATGTAGCATGATCTCAGGGGGAGCATGGGATTGTCGGTGCAACGGTTCTTGATCAAACTCTTTGCCATTGATGTCAAAGGGGGAGGAAACACAACAAAGGGTGTCTATCAGGTCATCAAAGGTAGAGTATTGCCATCAATGCCAAAGGGGGAGATTGTTGGAATATTGTCATTGATGGCAAAGGATATGGCAAAGGAAATGGAAAAGGTCAGCAGAAAAGAACAGAGGACGAACAGAAGCAGCAGAGACAGAATGGGAAGAGTACAAAGGCGCAGCAGAGCCGTCTTTACAGTGGAACGCAGTTATTCCCGTGAAATCTAATTTACGGAGGAGTAGAGTTATTCAGACAGTCATTTCGGGAATTTAAGCCCTCAACAACCAAGTATGAAGAAAATTTATGAAAGTATGCGGAAAGACTTTAAATATTTGAATGTGGCAGGACAAGTGGTCCCTACCACTTGAGCGCAAATCGCAAAGCGCAGTTTTGAAGCTTCAAGTGTCTTGTTGATATGGATTATTTGCGATATGCGATCATCGCAACATCGCATTATCGCAATATCACATATTTGTTATTTCCGCCATCGCAAGTTTTGTTGTTTGCGATATGCGATCATCGCGCCATCGCAAGATCGCAATATCGCATATTCAAGTATTCCGCCATATGTTTGATCGCGCCATCGCAAAATGGCCATCTGCGATGTGGGCCCGGGGTCAAAGAATGAAATTTGAATAAAAGAAATGTTACGGGGACAGTGTAAAGTTTTAAAATAACCATTGGGGTTATAGTTATAATATTATATGGTGGAGATAAAAGATTGAATATTATTGAAGATCCCGAATGGGATGATTCATGCATGGAAGAACGGAGGTTAGGGTTTCAAATTGGATTGGCACGATTATTAATACAAAACGATTGAGATGTATGGCTGTTCCGCTTGCGGAACTCACCACATCAACAAGACATTTGCGTATGGAAAAGCGTTGGATATTGTTTATAAAATCCGAAGGGTTAAACTTTGGGTTAAAGGCTGGGCGCACATAGATAATTTGAATCTCCTCGTTTGAATAAAATAAATTAAAAAGAAATCGAAGAGCCCCGGGGATAAAATAAAAGAAATACCATTAGCGGTTGAGTGGTTTTAGACTTATGGTATTGAGAAAGGCGAGATCTATATAAAGGACAACGATCATTATTCGATTTAAGAGATGCGAGCATTGGTGTAGAAGGAATTCCTTTAAGGAATATCCGTATGGACAGACAACGCGCTTAATTGATGATTCTGAGTCCATGATGCACCCTTCGAGACATTGATCTAAAAGGTGATGAGTCGTGAGAGTATTCAACAGAAGAAACGATGAAAAGCAAGCGGATGTCTACTGAAGAACACATATGGATCCGGTGCATATGACAGTTGGAGTTTCTGAAAGTTAATACACACAGTAGGATACACGGAATGTTGAATGCATAAATTCTCTGAAGTCTGGATTACAGTGGTCTCGCTGTTCTGTTATGTAGAATTGGGGAAATATGTTTGTTAATTGAATAACGGGTTGCATCAGAGGGTTGAAGCCTTCTGAATATAGAATCTGATGTTGTGATCAGGGGGTTGTAGCTCCCTTCCAGGGGAGGCTGGCAAACGAGAGAAGGTTGTAGCCTTCTGCAGGTGGGTGCCTGTGTGCTGGTATGAGTCTGCACCAGCATAAATTGTAAAAGGTTTTCTCTATAATAAAATATTGAAGACTGAGATTACAGCAGCGGTGGTTTTCTCCCGAATTGGGTTTCCACCTTAAATCCTGGTGTCCATATGTGTTAATGGTTTGTTTTGTTATTTCAGTTCATGCTTAATGCTTATCTGATGCAATTCTCTAAGTAAAGATATAATAAGATATCGGGTCATACATGTTGAATGCAGTACTGTAACATATGGTTTTTTAAGAGAAAGAAAAGAAAATTGTTTAGCCTTAAATACTGATTCACCCCCCCCCCCTCTCAGTATTTTTCTCAACATTATTTTCTCCTACTTGATTTAATTAATACAAGCTATTTCCATAAATTAGATTCAGAAAACACTGAAAATAAACACAACTATTTTTCAGATCAATTACTGAAAAATACGCTCATGCAACAAAGTAACACATGGATTTTTGGACATAAGTCCCCGGAAAAACCCAAAGCCGGAAAACTGGTGCAGTAGATATGAGGGTTATTTTATTAAGTAGATTCTGAGTACAACAAATCTGGGTTCCAAGTCTGGAAAAACTAACAGAGAATAAAAGAAATCAAATCTGTAGCTAACTTGATGTTCTAGTGCCAAATATCAGACTGATCCACACCGTCAAACGGGATTTACAAGACTCAGCCCGGATCTGACCCTAGAAACCCTCAGCGCTGCTCCTGAAGCCCCAACGTCAGCCTTGAAGGCCTGCGTCAGCCTCTGCGTGGCTCTAGGAGGGCCTGCGTCACCCCTAGAGGGTCTACGCTGCCTTTGTTAAGCCTGTGTCAGCCCTGCGTGGCCCCAACTGCCTCTGCGCTGACTCTGCTCTGCCCTTGTTGGACTGCATGGCTCTGAAGTCCCTCTGCACTGCCCTTGTTGCCGCTCCTATGCCTCTTGCTGTCTCTTGGCTCTTGGGATTAGATCATCCCCTCGGCCAATACTACCCCTCACTGTAGGAAATTCCTCTTGAAATTCTTAGCAAACTCGCCCTAGAATTCCAGATCTATTCCTTAGTTCTGCAACTGTGTGTCTCTCCAACTGACCCTCAAGCCATTCTCTTATACTTTTCGTTGAACCCTTCAACGACCGAGATTAAATCATTCATAAACGACTGAGATTAAAAGACTGCTTGATCCATGTGACTTAAGACAATTTCAGCACATGTGTTAATTAATTCACTTTAATCATTTTATTTTCCTAAGTTTAGACTTAGGAAATCCATTAAAATATTTAATTATTTGAATAACTTGAACACCAACTGAAATTTCTCAAATCCCATTCTGGGTTTTGGAGATCAAGTGTGTCCTAGCCCCTCCACAAAATTTCAGGGCTAGAGCACACCCGATGCTACACCAACTATACAAAATCTCAACACCAGTGAGGTCTTTGACCTAAGTAAACTAGGGGCAAAATTTGATCTCGAGGCTAGGGCTTGAGGTATCTCACAACTTGACTATCAGAATTGTTTCAAAATTTGAGGGTGACTAGGAGAAACCCCAACGCAGATGATGCCAAGAAATCGAACTTTTCCTATGGATAGTTTGCAAGATAAATGATGCCCTAGTAGACCTATGGGGCTAGACCTCAAAAAATAAAGGTGAAGAAACAAAATAATATGGATTGATCACCTTTATGGTGGACCAATGCCTAGTCCTTTTGGGAGATTTTAGAGTCACGAGTTATAATTACTATGGACATTCATTTTTCTATGTCAAGGATGTCATAAAGACAACTTCGCAGACCTTTAGGGTGTTGAAGAATGTAACTAGGTTCGATCTTCATAAATGTATTTGAGTCATTATGTAATGTACTTATCAAAAGAATGAAAAATAATTTATTATTATTATTTCAATGACTTATTAAAGCATGGGTTTCATGCTTGGGTCATCTTTTATTAGTCAAAGCCCCCATTATGGACTCCTAGGATTTATATTGAGTCATTAGAGTCACTGTACATTTTATGAGACCCTTCATAGGCTTTTGAATCATATAAAAAGAATAATTTTTTAGTAAAAAATGAACTTTGTCACCTCTACACCAAGTCGGCTCTTGCCTGATGAAGTCGACCTGAAAGGAAGCAATTCAACACACAAGAAGCCTATATAGACTCTGTACCTGTCAATAACTAATCCTCCTGGATCCCAATGCCACCATGGCCAATCGTCGCCCAAGTCCCATGTCTCAGATTGTGCTCTGTCTCCAGTTATCATTGCTGCTCCATAAAATGCTACCAACTCATCAACTCTCTCCAATCCCACCTCTGGAATACACTGAGGTCAACCCCACTCTGCTGATATTGGGCTAGTGCCAATGAAATACTGAGGAGCTGTCGGTCCACATCCCACTGCCCAATGAAACATGTATTAAGCCTCTCATCTAAGCACCCTTACTGTATTGTGCATCGGACTAAGGTTGATACTCCATCAAAATGATACCAACTCATGATCTCCCGCCAATCCATCCTGTGGGAAGGATTAGATGCATAGGCACCTGTATATGTGATAAGTCCCCTATGATGTACCATGCCCCACTCATGCAACCCTGCTTGGTCAATCAACACTATCCATCGATAAAACCCAGCTTCTCTCCCTATAGCGGGTACAAGTGGCCAAACTGTGCTGCAAGGCCTATCTATGTATTCTCGGAGAGGGCTGCTCCCTGAAAGTATTCCAGCTATGCTAGCTGCCTGTGCATCTACCTACACCTCATCAATAGGTCGGCCAAACGGTGGATGCACGACCATCTCCAACAATTCCTCCCTCCTCTGATCGGAAATGCCATACTCCTACCGTCTACTAGCCTCTTGCAGAACTATCCTCTCAACATCCAACACCTCCTGAGGACAAGTGTCTGCAAATACTGCCACCCTGCAAGATGGCCTACATCTGACTACTCATCATCAATGACTGACCCCAAGGGTGGCTGCTTATCCTCCACTATCACAGGTTCAATATGAATCCCCAACTGGCTCTCCCCAGAAGGCTCATCATGCATACTGTGCACATCATCCTCCTCAGCTAACTCATGCTCCACCATATGCTGAATCACCGCTGGTGACTCATCACCTTGAATGTCAGGGTCCCCTGACTGTTCACCATACATACCCGAATATAAATCTGGCCTGTTGTCAACAACCTCACACGACTTAAGCTCCTTAGAGGCATCATCGTATCAACCTATGGACTCGTCCAAAGAAGAATCCTCGCCTTGGAAGTCAGAAGGAATCTCCTCTTGCTCTACCTCTCTCATCTCCTTAGTGTCACTCAAGCATGAGTGGTCAGGTCCCTTGCAGACAAAGCAAAGTCCCTTCCTCCTTAGCTCATTCTTGTTGCATGATCCCCCAAACTTGAGCATCTCCTCCCTAGTCAACTGTCTCCTGAACATCCCAATGTTTTGCTCAACCAACCTCTCGGCTAGTTGATAAGTGGCAGGTGAGACCAACTGTTCTCTCCTCCAAACAGACAATAATTGAGACTGCAACTTCCGCCAAATGGCATCACGACCTCTCATACATGATGACAAGATGGACTGCAAGTTTGTGGTGATGGTGTCAGGGTGATGTTTCCTAATGCTAAAGAAGCATTGGAACATCTGCAAGATAAGATCATCACACTCAAGATCAAACATGACTTCGTAAGTCTTAGTTATGGCTATAATTTCCAAAACCTGAAGCTTCTTCCCAAATGTAGCACCCACAGAGTTATCCAAGTCTCGTAGGGTTTCTACCATCAGCTTTAAGACTCTCATCATAACATCATCTTTGTAAGGAGCTATGGGGACGGTCAACATCATGATGCTACTAAGACAAGAGGCAATTGGAAGTGTGATCCCTTCACAAGGGTACTCCAAGAGATTGGGTTGTATTAAAGCTAGCATGGCGAGTTTCAAAGCCCACATCAACTTCTTCCCCTCTAACTGGTCTAGCCTAGAAAGGAGTTCACTCAGTTCATCTACTTTCCATGTGACCTTCATGTGTTTCAACTCTGTCCCAAGTGCAAATATTTTGTGCCCTATTTCTTGCCCCTTCTGCAGATCCTTTGGCTGTTCTCCCTGAAGAATGGCATAAATCCTCTTTGAGAAGGGTTTGATGTTGGCTGCTGCTAGTTTATTAAGGGAGTTTAAGAAGGTTTGATCCATGTTTTATCTGAGGAATGATAAGTACATCAAGTTTTCTTAGTCAAACTACCACTGTGAGATTTTGCCTTGTCAAATTTTTTATTTTTCTTCAAAACTTCTGAGTTTTTAGTTTTAGTGGGGGGGTTTCTTCAAATAATTGGTTTACACTCTATTGTTGATGCTCACTGTAAATTTTCAATTTCTGGGCAATGACTAATATGAATCAACAAAATTCTCCCCACATATAAATACTCTTCAGAAATTGATACACAACTGATACATGATGATGTAACCTACAAACAATCCCCTCATATTTAAAATCTGAGCATATAGTGAACAAAACAAAAGTGAAGAATCTGATATTTAGAGGTAGCAACTAGTAAAGGATGCATACAACAATATCCATTCATTTGTAGCACGTCCAACATTTGATGAAGTCTTTCGCTGCCCAGGGGTGAAGTGATGGCTTAATTTCGAAGTATGACTGCTACAACGTGCCCTTCTTTATTTGATCATCCAACAAAAGTCTTTTCCTTCAACACATACCAATCATTCGGGAGATAACACTAGTAGCTCCTACACTCAACCAACTGAAGCATGGGATTTGTATTTAAAGCGTTCCAGCCCCAAAACAAAGTGATTTTCCAGGAGATAGACACCCTTAAGCACGAGTTCAGGTTACTATGCCCACAACGATTATCAGACAGTGTGGCCACCTTGATAGGAATATCAAGCCACCATACAACATAAACTTCCGCCAAGACGTGCATGCAACTTATACAACTCGTTGATTGCATCACGCTTGAGTCAAATGCACCAATGCATTGAAATCACCCCAGACTGGTTCGGATGCGACTTCACTAGCGAACGAACTTGACCACCATTCTCTTTGATTGACCTCTATACATGGTGTATTTCTATTGCTACGACACACTGCAACTACTCTCGAGCATATCGTAGAGGATCTCACTGCTCCATCCCTGCAGCCTCTGCATTTAAACGAATACGTATTGCATGCAGGAGCACACACATATTCTCTATAACAACCCACGTCCAGATTGATTCGCACTGTATTAGCACATACTACTCAACTTCATACGTACCACGATTTCATATTGTTGGACACTTATGCTGAATCCAGCGCACACCATTTGTTGGCAATATGATGTAATATGTTGTCCTTGATGGCAACCTACTTGATGAAGTTGTTCTTGATGGAAACCTTCTTGATGAGTTGCCTTTTGATAAGCAACCTATGTGTTAAAAATGTAAAAATGATGTTTCTACAGGTCAGTTCAAATATGACAGAGAAAGGAATTCTAGTAAGTGCCAGAGAAATGAAAGAGGAAATATTTATCAATATATACGCAGGTTTTATGAAGGAAACCTGCGTATGGATGCAATGTATACGCTACTTTTATGAAGGCAACCCGCGTATACATTAAGAATTAGTATATACGCCGTTTTTATGAAGAAAAGTCGCATATACACGCGGATAAATATGATCCAAGTCGCGTATGCCTTTTGCGCTCTAAAATTATGATACCAAGGGGCATTACCATGGTATTAGCCCACAGTATTGAGCGTTGTATTGTCTATTTGATTGCGTCCAAGAATACCATCAGCAGTTGTGTGGTTTTGACTCATGGTATTGGTAAAGGCTAAATTTATATAACGAGAAGAAGATCATAGTGCAAAGTGTGCATGAGTAAGGGTTGTTACTGAATAATTTTCTCTAAGGTATATTTGCATGGGATGAATTCTGTTTTAATTGATAGATCTGAATCTATGATGCACCCATGGATACAATGATGGTTCAGGATCTCTAGATCTGAAATGACTATGCTCTTGTGTGATCCATTGAAGAGATGATTAGATCTATGACCTGGCGCAAGTTTGCTGAAGTCAAGTGAAGAAATCTGGGTAAGTTATATGGATCTGGTTCATTCTGCAAAGTTTATATTTACAGATCTATACGCTAGTTTGTTTCAGTAAAAGCGCGTATATACGCGGATTTGCTTCAGAAAAGGTGCGTCTGGCAGTTAGGGTTTTCTGAAGCTTATTGCAGAGGCTTTTCTGTTATTCCTGCTATTTGTTTGTTATCTGTCAATGAAGTCTTCTTGTAGATCCAGGTTGTTTTGAATACTGTATATGTTGCTAAGATGATCTGATCAATGAGAGAATAAACATGGTTGATGGTGATAAACTGATGAAGGGTTCTGCATTTCTAAAGATATCTGATTGAAAGCCTCAAATCTAGATCTGAGACTGATTACATTCTAAAAAACAGTATTCACAAAGCTATACGCAAGTTGGTGTGAAGGGGAGCACGTATACACGCGGGTTTAGTGAAGCGAAGTAGCGTATGCATTTTAAGTTGATGAATGTTCAGGGTTAATTTTGTATATGCATATTTATTCTGAAGTTTGGGTTAATTCTTAAGTTCTGGTTACAGTGGTCTCACTGTTCTGATTGAAGTATTGGGTAAAGTTTATGGTTGTTGATGTTTATGAAGATTTGTGTTGACGCTGTTTGATCCAGTATGAAAATTGATGAAACGTGGTCTGCAGTGGTTCTGAGGGTTGAAGCCTTCAGTATGGAAGTAGAAGCTACCTACTAGTAGATGCTGGTGTTCTGATCAGGGGGTTGAAGTTCCCTTCCAGTAGTGGCTGGTAAACAAGATTAGGGGGTCGTAGCTCCCTTCCAGTAGCAACTGGAAAACGAAAGAAGGTTATAGCCTTCTACAGGTAGATGCCTACGTACAGATATGAGTTTGCATCACTACAATATTGTAAAAAGTTTTCCATATAATAAATATTGAAGACAAAGACGACAACAGCGGTGGTTTTCTCCCCAAATTGGGTTTCCACGTTAAATATTGGTGTTCATGTGTGTTGCTCTTGTGTGATGATTTATATTGCTGTTACTGCACATATTTACTGATTATCTAACAGATGCATGACTGGTAAACTGAGTTAAAGATTGTTCTTGAAAAGTTTTTCTAATTTGCAAAATTAAATCAGTATATGCTAGTTTCTTTTATTATATGCGCGTGTATACGCGAGTTGGGTTCTTCAAAGCCGCGTATGGAATTCTATGAAGAAAAAGTTAAAATATTTTCAGTAAGCTCTAAATATTGTTTCCCAACACCATTTCGATCCACCATCGATCCCTATGAGTATAGTAGACTCAACAATTTATGTGGTATTAGACATTGATTTGGCTTGCCAACTGCTGAAAAATTCTGCGTTCACCTTCTGCAATGGAATTAAGTGCATTTGGTTGGATTCCTTTGATGTCCACTAGAGATCTCCCCACGATATCATTCATCCCTTCTTTGGAGTGCATACTACCAATGCACGAAAATGCGGCTCCTCAGTTTCGTCGACAGTCACTGACCCAACACGCCATCAACACCCTTCACTGATTATACTATGCCGAAGGCTCCGATCGACTTGCCTATGAGATAATTCATGTTTCTTAACTATTCGACCTTGACTTTGGCTCTGGTTCGATTTCTTGAAATTTCGCTCAGTCTGCCGCCCAATTTCTCGGCGCGCATGTGGGTGACAGGATCAAACAAAAAAATTTATCGAGTATTCTCTATCTCTCAAATGATTTGTCCGCCTTCAATCTCCTTGAGAGACAACGTCCCCCCTAAATAATCGGTCCCTCAATAATAATATGGACGACTTCTGATTGATTGATGATTAAAATTTGCTCACACCATAATCGATGCCTTAGGAATTAGCCGAAATTAGTCGAGCTCCATCTTGACAGAGGCTCGCAGATTTCACGAACTTCATACTTTGAGTCTGCTCCCATTGAGCATTTTGCAGCGACGAAACAAGTGGCCGCTCAACTGGAATCCATGCAACAGGTGATTGAGTCAACCCGCATATGAATCCAATTGGTCCTTAATGCCCTTATCGAACCATTCTACAGACATTCACCAGAATTCATAACACACATTGCCACGAAGTTCTTCTGCCGCCACCAGAAATTGACTCGCACGCAGACAACGCGGCCTGGGCCCAAGTAAGGAATGATCCCCGACTCCTGAAAACAGACGACAAAGTGTAGCGACACAATTCGTTGCCCAAACCACTCACGATCAATTCAATCGATGGGCCACCTCCACATATTTGTTATTTGGACCTGTTGTCCATGAATGTTGAAGATAATTTAATCAAACCATTCGTATCCTCCTAAATGTACATCAATAAATGTTGCACCACTAATAATCAGCTCTAGTCCCATGCGTGCAGCTCATAATTCACATTTGGTTTTGTTTGCAGCTCGCTGCTTCTCTAAATGTGGCCGATATATTGCCTGCAATAAAATGATACTCAGTTCGCTCAATAAAAAAGTTTTCAACCCTTTGATTGATTCAACTTCTTGGCTTCTAGAGATCATCCTTTGTTGCATGATTGCCAACAGAACACAAAAAAATCGATCATTGGATAATGGTCTCTGTCCCTATGAGATTTGGAGCAAAACCTCGTCTCCTTGGGGAATAAATCAAAACCCCAACACTTGCAACATATACGTTTCTTTTCGGCACTATGAGATGAAACCGCAAATCTTTGTTTTGCAATAAACCCTCAAGTTGGCAGGAAAACCAGCTCTAATACCACTGTAATGTCCCAAACGAAATATTTTGCTAAATTTGCAGAAATTTATCTCAACCCAAATTTCACCATTAAATTGTCATCCATTTAACAGAAAATGTCCATGTAAAACAACACATATAAAGTACATGCAATTCCATAACACGATAATGCAGAAAATAATATTAGCTTTATTATAATATAAACTGGGGTTTACATGTTGATACCATAAAATAACTCAGATGGGAAATTAGCCTCAAAAATCTACTCCAATGTTGTACTGGTCCTCCAAAATTGAACTGAAATGTCACTGCTAAGCTCTCTTGTGAATTTAGGATGAATTCACCAAGGGGAGATGGGTACTCGCCCAATCTCTCTCAATCACCCGAGGGTTTATGTCCTGGGGCTACTGCTGAAGTGGAGAATCGGGTTCTCAACCTCTCATACAAGACTTAAAATCAAATCCAAGATGCCCTCCAATGGCCTCTTCCTCTCTCATAGATCTGATGGACCCCTCTAGAACCTCCTATTTTATTATTATTTTAATCATGGAGCACTTTTCCCTCTTTTATTTTAATTAAAATATTATTTTTAAAGCGAGAAAAGGGTAAATTGGACACCATGTCTCCTCAGGCCATTGAAACTCCCATCTAACCATCCCATCCTGTAGATCTCATTTCAGTTCCAAATGTTCATCTTTGTAGCATCAGAAAGTGTTCCAATTCTCAAACTTTGTAAGGAGGTTTGGACATCAGTATTTCAAATAACCCAGAAACCGTTTATGGAAATTCCACTCAGTTCATGACTTATTAAAATAATTAATTATTTTAATGGAGACCCTAAGTCTAAACTTAGGGAAATGAAATAATTAAAGGGTATTAATAAGTCAGAGTGTGAATCTTCTAGAAAACAAAGATCAAGTCAAGTTTTAATCTTAGCCATTGATTAGACTTCTAATTTGGACCATTGATTCATCAACGAGAAGATTATAAAAGAGGGCTTTAGGGTCATTTGGAAAGCAAGTTGGGCATACACTCAATACCTGAAGGAGATCAATTCTGAGGTACTAGAATTCGATCTCAGTGGGAGAGTTGTAGGACAGAGAGTTGCAGAAGCAGAAGGAGGAGGGAGTCAACAGTGACTGAGGTCAGGGACAGAGGGATGTAGTGGGTCACAGGAGGCAGGACAGGACTGCAACACAGTGAACCCACGCAGACTTACGCAGTCCAGCGTAGGGACTATGCAGACAGACAAAGAGAGAAGCAGAGGCTGATCAGACTGTAAGGGATTTGTTAGGAGGAGCCGAGAATTCTGTCTTAGGTGTTTTCAGATTTTATCTGCCATTATATTCCTTGTAAAGAATCATTTGCTAAAGAATTTAATAAAACCCTCATCTGATGCACCGATTTTCCCGCATTGGGTTTTTCCGGGGACAATAGTCCAAAAACAACTGTGTACATGTGATTAATTTTTTTGCTTATGTCCTTTATTGTTTACTTCTCTGCATATATATTTGTGAATGTTGCAATAGTATTTATTTCGATATTTACCGAAAGATTTTTGTAAATAACTTATCGAATTAATAAGTAGGAGGAATAAATCTATCACTACAACTGTAGACTTTTCAAATTCAAAATTTCACATTGTATCAGAGCTAGAGATGAGTAACAGGAACGGAGAATCGACTAGAGGACAGAAGTCTGACATTGTAGCAGCAATTCAGAAGGGTTCACGCAGTTCTCCAGGGAGGGAAAGAAGCATGATAGAACAATGGATCACGATGTTTCTGTTTTGGCATCCAGACTTGAAGAAGGATTTGCTTGCATATCAAGCACTGCTTCTCCTAATGTCTGGTACATTGACAGTGGAGCTTCTTCTCACATGACGGGAGTACGAGAATGTTTTTCCGACTACCGAGAGGAGCAGATGAGTTTTAAAATAACCACGAGTAATAAAGCAAAATGTACCCCTATTAGGAGAGGTACCGTATTATTTCAGACTAAGGCTGGAAATAAGATCCGGGCCACTAACACACTGCATGTGCCCGGGTTGGGGATGAACTTGCTCTCAGTGTCTCAACTTCAAAACCGAGGTTATAACGTTTACTTTATTGGCAACAGGGTCTATGTCAAATACCCTAGTTGGAAGAAGAAGGCACAGATAGGAGTAAAAAGCAACAAACTTTACAAGTTGCAACTTGAATCTCCAATGGCACTAGTTGGCAGCACTGATGAAACGGACCTGAATGAGCTAGACACTAAAAATTCTCAAGAAGACTATCACAGGAGTTCCAGAACTAAGCACTAAATGGGATGATGTCTGCAAAGGGTGCGTATTGGGAAAATATGCCAAGGCAGCGCATTAGAGAAGCAACAATAGGGCCAAGGGTGTATTGGACTTGATACACTCGAATATCTGTGGACTAATGTCTACTAGAGCTCTTAGTGGTGCCGAGTACTTCGTCACCTTTATTGATGACCATTCCAGGAAAACCTGGATCTACTTTTTGAAGACCAAGGACGAAGTCTTCAGTGAATTTAAAGATTGTAAAGCTCTGGTACAAAATTTGACAGGAAAGCGGATCAAGGTGTTGTGTTTAAACAATGGTGGTGAATACATAGACAAGGAATTCATTGGGTTCTACGCAAGGGAAGGTATCAGAAGAGAGTGGACAACTCCATACAATCTGGAGCAAAATGGTGTGGTAGAAAGGAAAAGCAGGACTATCATTGAAGCGACAAGGGCAATGTTGTATGATCAAGACATGCCCAAATATCTGTGGGCTGAAGCTTGTAATACAACTGTCTATGTTCAGAACAGGACTCCTCATGCTGCATTGGGAAAGATCATGCTGTAAAGTGTCTTCACTGGAAGCAAGCCTGAAGTGAGTCTCTTTAGAATCTTCAGTAGTACAGCTTACTGCCATGTTCCCAATGAGAAGAGGAAGAAGTTGGAAATGGTTGTGGAAAAGGGGAATCTGGTAGTATACAGTGAGAATGCAAAGGCATATAGCATCTACATTGCTGACTAAGAATTGACTCGTATAGACACTTCATGGCTGACAATAGAGTCTCTAAGATGCCAATGTCTCTTAGTCTCTAGAATAAAGCCTCCCTAGGGACAAAATCAAAAGCTTTCTGAAAAACTACAAAACAATGGTAAACTTTCAAAAAATGGTGACATGCTTCCTTAATTATTGCCCGAATTGAAGAATGTGATAGATAGTGCACTGCATAAGTCGAAATCTGACCTCTCCTCTAGCTTTGAGATGTTGCTGCTCAAGCTATGTAGAGAGCTTCAAATGGAGAATTGTAACATAGAGCTTCAAGAATGTGTGGCCTGCCATGATCTTTCTGAAGTTATTTGGATCAGAGTTGGGGCAAGATTTGTGTATTAGATAAATGATGTGAAGTCACCATGCCAATGGAAAACGTATATGGACCATGTTGATACTTCTAAGGCACAAGCAAGAACAATTTTCTTCAACATGATAACTACTTCTAATGATCAATTTGTTGAAGAAAGGAACTAGGTTTGGTCTTCATTGTACTTGAAGTCAAAATGTAATATATTTGTCAAAAGAAACGAATTTTATTATTGTTGAATTGACTTGTTACAGCGTGAGTTTCATGCTTGGGTCAATGGTTATAGGTCAAGCCTCCACTGTAGGCTTTAGGATTAAGTCAAAGTCAATTTATAGTTTGGACTCCTCCATAAAGTCATCAACTTGGCCTCTTCATCAAGTCTTCAAGTCGGCTTCCCTCAAAGAATACATGTCGGCCTAAAATAAGGACACTCCTATTCAAATATTCATGTCGGCTTATTTTCATATGGAAACCACTATATATACCTGTGTGAGGACTTCGCTTAAATCATAGAAAAGAATTCAGATTATCTTTGAAATTCAGACATCACAGTTCAGATCATAGTTCAGATATCTCAGAGAAATCTCGGTGATATACTACAGTGAAGTCTCAGTGTTACAGTGAATTCTCGGTGATATACTACAGTGAAGTCTCGGTGCTACAGTGAAGTCCCAGTGATACACCATAGTGAAGTCTCGGTGCTACCATAGTGCAATAGTCTCGGTGTTGCCTCAGTTCGTTGTTATTACAGTTCAGAACCTTGATGTGACCACAGAGAGAAGATCACGATGCAACCACAGTAATGTGATCTCGGTGTCATGACAGGGATGAGGTCTCGGGGACATTACAGTGAGGAGAGCTCGGTGCCTTGACAGTGATGAGGTCTCGGTGATATTACAGTGATGATGATTTCAGTGCAAACACAATGACATGAATCTTGGTATGCTATCACAGTAAAAGGAAGAACAAACAAGGATGACTTGATGGAGGAAGTCCCTAGTCTAGATTGTAAGGGTCTTGGTCGTCTCATCTTGAATCTACTGAAGGAAGAATTTTGACTGGGTTTTCCCCAAAGAGTGGTGTTTTTCCCTGGCAGTGTGCCTACATCTTGTGTCATCTTTTATTCGTTGCTTGGCATTAATCTTGATTATAAGAAAAGATAAATTAAAAGAACACATAATAATAACGAGAACATCACAAGATAATGTCATAATAAGAGAAATCATTTAACTGCCACCTCCTTGGATTTCTCAACACAATTAGCATTAGTTCCACATAGTATTCATTCAATATCATTAAGCTATTATACAAAAGAAAATATCAACCAATAAACATAAAAGAGCAGTAGAAAATAACCATGAAACAATGAGACAAGAGACACAGAAATTAGGCCTGAGGCCAAGGAAAAACCCACAAGGGGAAAACGCCAAAAACTGTTTCCTTATGACAGAGAGTTCAATACATCCATAAAAACCAAAAACATAATAGCTACCCAGAAAACAAGTGCCGCGTCTCCTCAGATTTTCGACCCCCTTCGTCCTTTCTTCACTGGAAGAGAGCTCATCATGAGATAGATCGATGTGCCAAATGAGGAGAGCTAGTCTCATTTATATAGTCTCCAAAGGGGCTTGAATGGGTGCCTCTTAGGGGCCTAGCTGACTTGGACAGTAGGAGGTCGACTTTATTAATTTAGGAGGCAAATATTAATTCAAATTTTCCATTTCTTTTCAAGATGAAAATATGAATCATGGCTACCATATCTCCAACGCTCCCTCTTAGGTAGGGAGGTACTTTTCATTCTCTCTCTCAAGATCAATCTCCTTGACCAAACCATAGATCCCATAGCTACAACCTAAGGGACATATCTCAAGTACAAGTCTCTCTCTCTATCAACATGTCTCACGACCCATAGCCTAAGGGAGAGATCATCAGTCACATCATAAGGAAAGATAAATAGCATCCAACACATCCCATAAGCCAAAACCTGATGGAATCTTTGTTAGTGCCCATCTGACCAATGGGATCAATCAATGAGGCCAAACCAATCATATGCACAAGGTACATCTCCCCAACCACAAACAAAGTCTCACGGTCCATGACCTAAGGGAGAGAACTCGAGATCAATCTCCTCAACCAATCCACAGGTCTCACAACAACTTCCTTAGGGAGAGATCACCAATTCAATGTACCCTACCAAACTAGTCTCACAGTAATCATGACCTAATGGATCATTCTATGCCTCAGAAGTCAGAACCAATATCCCCGACCAGAATGACTGGTCTCCCGATCAACTGACCTAAGGGAGTGACAATCTTCCTGACCAATCCATTGGTCTCACAACAATAGCCTAAGGAAGATTCTCATGATGTTATCAATCAATGCTCCCTCTCCAAGAGGGGTTCTCAGTCATTCTAGGCTTCTCACAAAAGCAAACATCGGCATCTTACTCAATGTAGAAAAGTAAACATGGTGAAATCCAGCAGACAATAAGTGGCTTCTCACAAAAGCAAACATCAGCAAATATGGTCTAATCCAACAGACAATAAGTGGTTTCTCACAGAAGAAAACATCAACAACCATGGTCGAATCAAACAAACAATAAGTGGCTTCTCACAGAAGCAAACATCAACAAGTTGATCATCAACAAACAAGTATAGCATGGTCGAATCCAGTAGACGACAACATCTATCTATTTGTTCAGCTCCAGTCGAGGCTTCTTTCAAAAGAAAACGTCATCAATATGTTTATCAATAGAGATCTATACCATGATCGATTCCAGCATAAGATCAAATGAGATCAGCAAACAACTTCTGAAGCCAAACTGCTTCTTAAATCCGCTACAATTCCAGCTTCAATCATGCTAAATGTAAGAAAAAAAATTGTGTCATTCAGACCAACATAGCACCCAAAAGTGCTTTTTCTTTCCTTAATACATCTAGTCTAGATAGAGTGAGCAATGAGCCAAATAGAAAGATCCATCAAGTCAACAGCAGAGTCTTGCAGCTTCTTCAAATTTTCATTATGGAGATATCCAAGGACTCGCAATTCATTATGCCAAATAGCATAAAAAAATTTACCAGCCTCATTCCTTTACAAAAATAGCTCTCTTACACTGGACACAGAAGTCCTCAACCCTCGTCAAAAAATATATTCAACACAGAGAAGTCACAGCCTCATCTTCAAGAGATTCGGATTAGTCTCATTCTTCAAGACATCTAACCTTCATCTTCAAAGTCAAAACTGACTTCCTTTCATCTTTAGATCAAAACTTGCTTCAATCAGGTTGATCTTGTTTGCTCCTTTCAGTCCAGAGCTCATCTAATCACGAGACTTCTTGTCACATTGTTCTTCCATCCATTCCCAACGATTTGCCACAAGTTGGCAGTCTTCATTATGTACTTGCAATCCTCACTATGAGGAAGAACACATACAACCAAGCAAGATATACAAAGACAAGAGACTAATAATGAAACAACAAAAGAAATAATCAAGAAAGTACTAATCTTGATAATGTGTCAACTCCCTCGTGATCTTAGCCTTCTTAGATCCAGTCAACCTCGTCCACATCATTAAGGATTTAACCTTACTCACATCATTAAGGCGTTGACTCCATCCACATCAACGTCAAGAGGTCCACATCATCAAGGAGTCCATATCATCATCAAGAAGTCCACATCATCCAAAAGTCCATATCATAATCAAGAAATCCACATCATCAAGAAGTCCACATCATCCAAAAGTCCATATCATAATCAAGAAATCCACATCATCAAGAAGTCCACATCATTAAGAAGTCCATATCATCATCATCAAGGAGTTTATATCATCATCAAGAAGTCCATATCATCATCAAGAAGTCCACATCATCAGGAAATCCATATCATCATCAAGAAGTCCACATCATCAAAAAGTCAAATCTTCTAGGAGCTAGGGTTTCTTCTTCTTTTAAGCGGAAGCAATCAATACATAAGCCCAAGGCTTTCTTCTCCAACCCTTTTTGTCTAGATAGGGTTAACAATTGTTTGGCTAGGTTTTTTACTCCAAACCCTAATGATCTTTCAGGTCCAATCTAGGTTTTACAATCCCTAGATGAATAACGGTTATCTTGATTATTCTTGATTTCGATATCATCCTTGAGTAACATTCATCCTTACATTATTTTTCAACTTCATCAATTCAAACAACGACAATCCTAGGGTTTCAAAAACCCTAGGGTTTTCTTGTTCAAACCCTTACTAGGGTTTTGCAAGCCCGAAAACATTCCAAGAAACTGATCAGACATTCGGACCCTAGTTTTGCAAACTCATAAAATCTCAAATCCTATAAGATTCCTAATAGAAATTTACAGTGATAACAAAAGACATGCAATAAAGTCAACACAGAAATTTACTCAGTAAACACACATATAAACAGAAATTCTGCCCAGAACACCAAATTGGCCAATTTTTATTAAATGTCATTGTTGGAGTACAATAGGAGATGGAAGGAGTGCACCTGGGCTTGCACAAGGAAAGCTGCAAGCCTCAGGTGATTAGTACAAAAGTGCCCAACTGCTGTAGAAGTGTTCCTCTCCAAAAAACTGCGTTGGCCCTATATTTTTGCATTTTTGACTGACTTCAGATCCTGATTTTCCTCCTCAAAACTGCCCAGAAAATTTTGTAAAATTAAGGGTGGACTCGTTGCCAAAAACCCAGCAAAACCCAGAAATGGTTTTCCCTAGTTTTGACCCTCCAACTTTGGCCTCCCATGGCTTGGCCCTCTTCCAAAACCAGAAATCTACACCTGTAGTTGAATCTATAGTTTCCTACTCCCAAAATGCTAGAAATCCCCTCCAAATAAGTCTCCAATCAAAATCCCAGCAACCCAACTCCTCAATCCTCTGGCCAAGACTCTCTCCGGACAACCCACAACAATAACTGTGTAGTCTTGTAGGTGATGACGCAGTCTCTTAGCACAAAAAATTATTCTGAATGTTATGCTCTCTCTCCTGCTAAAGATTCACTCCTCTAGGTTGGAAGTCAGTCAAGAACAGTGTGGAAAAAATCGGGATAAATCGGGATTTTTTCAAAAAATCCCGATTTTTTCAAGACGCCGATTAAATCGGCCGATTTTTTCACGATTTTTTAAATTTTGAAAAAATCCCGATAAAATCGTTATATGCCCGATTTAATCCCGATTCGATCCAAAAAATCGTGAAAGTGACTATAAAATCCGGAAATTTCGATTTTTATGTGTTGTTTTGTTTTGTTTGTCCGCCCGCCCGCGTTTAACACTGTGGAGCAGTCGCTGTGGTCCGTCGACAGTCCAACAAGAGGGTTTCAACTTTCGGATTTCAGATTTGCGTTGGGAGGGAGCTGAACTTTGAAGATTCGAGCTTGCAGATTGGGTGCCCACTGCCGCCAGGGTTTGCTGCTGCCGCCAACCTCCAGGTAAGTTAAATAATAAAAACATTTGCAGCTTGCCATCTTCAATGTTCATAATCGAATCATCGATTTCTGTTGGATTATATCTATGCACTGTTTTGCTTCTTCAATACATGCTGTCAGATGACTAGATGATATATGAAATGAGGTTGCATCTGCACAGAATAGTGGTTTCAAGTTTTTACGTCTTTTAATGTTATGATTTTTTATTTTTTATATTTTTATTTTTATTTATTTATTTATATGTTTTATTTTATTTAATTTTATTTAATTCAATGTATTTATTTGGTTGTAAATATTTACAGTATTGTTATCAGTTAATTCTTTGCATCAATTATGTTTGTTGAATGTTCACATTCTTCCTGTAGCGTTGTCATTTTGAATTTTTGATAACTATTTAACTTGAAATTTTGCATTAATATTTTTACTTTTGTTTTTTAAATGTTCACAATATTGATATTGGTTCATTCTTTGCATCTATTATGTTGGTTCGCTTTCATCCTTCAGCATTGTCATTTTAATTAATATTTAGTTTAAAACTTTAAAATTTTACATTACCATATTTTTGTTTTTTAAGAATCATGTTTATATTATAGTGGAGCAAATTTTTCTAAAGAAATGTTGTATCTGTTTAATATCTTGGTCACAATGATGTTGATAACATGTGTAGGACAATGTGTCACATCTCTAAGTTTTAACTTTCAACTGCAGACTAAAAAATTAAAATGGATGATCTTTGAGAGCCTGGGAAATCACAGTAGCTACAGCATTCCCATAACCTCTACTGGACCTATATACTAATATAGTATACACTTAGTGCCCAGTCTACTATTTAGTGATTTTAATTTTTAATTTATGTGATGGGCAATTTTTATTTTTATTTTTAATTTTTGTTTTGTGCCCAGGTTCAAACATCAAAAAGTTTCAAACAAAATGCCAAGGAATTTGGATCCTTTCTGGCAGTATGGTGAACCTGATACTGTACCCGAAACTGGAGGAATCAATAGAGCGTATTTGTCTTGCAAGTTGTGTGGAAAGCATATGTCGGGGGTATTTATAGATTAAAATGCCATATAGGGCAAATTCCAGGGCAAAATACAAAACTTTGCCCAAATCCGGGTCCAGAAATGATCCGACAGGCCATTAAAGCCTTGATGGAAAAAGAAGATGGCAAAGAGACCAGGGCAGTAATGAAAAGGCAACTTGTAGAGAGCTCAAGCCAGGGGGTAAGTGAGAGTGCTTCTTCTGGTTCAGCATTACCTTCCAGTTCCAACCCCTCAGCTTTTTCATCCTTTTTTGTCCCTAGAACGACACCTGGTGCACAACCTGGCATCAAATCAGCAATTAAAAAAAAGGAAAAGGCAGAAGCTGACAAGTTGGTGAGTAGATGTCTTCTATGGAGTGATGTTCCTTTCAACATTGCCAAGACAAACCCATTCTACCAACCTATGTTTGATGTTGTTGCTGTTGTTGGCCCGGGGTACAAAGCCCCTACCTTTGCAGAGTTGAGAGGGCCTCTTCTTCAAGAGGAAAAGAATGATTGCACTGCTAGACTGGAGGAGTTTAGGGCATCTTGGGAACACAATGGATGCATAGTCATGTCAGATGGTTGGACTGACCAGAAGGGTAGGACCCTTCTTAACTTCTTGGTTAGTTGTCCCAGGGGGACAATGTTTATAAAATCTGTTGACGCATCTGCACACATTAAAGATGCGCGTTTATTATGAGAGTTGTTGGACATCTTCATTCAGGAAATAGGCCCACATAATGTTGTTCAAGTCATAACGGACAACGCTGCAAATTATGTTGCAGCTGGCAGGTTGCTTATGGAGAGGTATCCTACCCTGTTTTGGACACCTTGTGCTGCTCATTGTATTGACTTGATGTTGGAGGATATAGGTAAGATTCCTATGGTGAGACATATTGTAGAATCATCCAAGAGCATAACAAAATTTATTTACAATCATGCATCTGTGCTTAGCTTGATGAGAAGATTCACCAACAATAAAGAGTTGGTGCATCCTGCGATAACACGCTTTGCCACTACTTTCATATCTCTTCAGTCTCTGTTGAATTCTATGTGGGACGTGAAGAGCATGTTTCTTTCACAGGATTGGCGTGACTTATCTATTAGCCGCAAACCAGAGGGAGAGGGCATATGCAGACTTGTTTCATATGATCAGGAGTTTTGGGCAGGAGTAGAGGAGGTGTGTGCCATTTCAGAACCTTTGGCAAGGGTTCTTCGGTTGGTTGATGGAGAGAAGCCCGCAATGGGCTACTTGTATGAGGCCATGGATAGGGCCAAAGAAGCCATTCGTGCTTATTATGCGGATAAGGGAGATGAGGGGTTAGAGAAACAACAGGTCATATGGAGAGTGATTGATGACCGATGGAACAATACCCTCCATCGCCCCATTCATGCTGCAGGTATCTACTTCAACCCCGCATTTTCTTACTCCTGTGGTTTCAGATTTGATGCCGAGGTGATGGATGGATTCTTCACATGTGTTGAGAGGATGGTGGTATCTGAGCAAGAACGTGAAGAAATTTCCAAAAAAATGGAAATATATAGGATGGCTGGTGGCACATTTGGTTTTAGCATGGCTATTAAGAGTAGGATGACCAAAATGCCAGGTAAGCTTCACTGTTCAGTTTGTTTCAACTTTCAACTTTCAAATTTAATAATTCATTGTCTCTTCATAATTTTTGCTTCTCATTTTTATTTTAACTTGTAGATGCTTGGTGGAGAAGCTATGGTGGTAGAGTACCCCATCTCCAAAAGCTTGCCATCCGAGTGCTCAGCCAGACATGCAGTTCCTCTGGGTGTGAGCGCAATTGGAGTGTCTTTGACAAAATACATAGCAAAAAGCGCAATAGGTAAAAAAATTCAAATTAACTTTTTGAAATAATTTGATTATTTTAATTTTTTACTATATAAATTTTCCAAGTACTAATTTATAATCTATGACCCTTTTACAGATTGGAATCCCAACGTCTCAATGACATGGTGTATGTCTACTACAATCTTCGATTGTGGATGAGACAAATTCAGCAAACTCCTGATATGGATGCCATTTCATTGGACAATATTGATACCACTGCTGCATGGAGGGTCGAGACTGAGAGGCCGGTCATGGAATCGACCCCTGATTGGTTAGATGTGGATCCAGAGGCACTAGTGCCAGAGGAGGAAGCAGTTGTACAGCAGGAGGAGCCAGTGGTAGAGGAGGAGGAGCAGGGTCAGGAGGCAGAGTAGGAGGAGGATGTGGAGGAGGAGGTGACACCATCTAGGATGGGCAGTAGCAGTGGCAGCGTCAGCGGCAGAGGAGAGAGGCCACCTGTTTTTTTTGCTTCTAGAGGACGACTGGATCCATCTGTATTCCGAGGGGCAGGGCCTTCTTCCTCTAGAGGAAAAGGCAAAGCCATTCCCTATTCCCGTAAAAGGGGCAGGGGATCTTCATCTTACTGATTTACTTTATGACATGGAGATGACTCATGATATACATTATTATATTTTTTGTTGATATTTTGACTCTTGAGACTGAGACTCAAGATTCAGGACTCGATTCACTATTTTGATATGTGATGTAGCACTAGACTTCATATACATATTATATACTAGCTTTCTTTACATGTTTATGTGGAAATGCATTTATTTGATGTTGTGGATACTTTAGATGCTAAAAAAATTGAAAAATTTTGAATAATTTTGTATTTTTTTAATTTTGCCGATTTTTTGCCAATTTTTTCGAAAAAATCCCGACTTTGCCGATTTTTTCAACTTTTTTACCCTTGCCGATTTAATCCCGATTCCGACTTTTTCCACATTGGTCAAGAAACAATCAAGCAACACTTCACACCAAATTCCCAACACCTCTGCTCCTCCAAGGCTGCGTGGTTTTCTTTACTACATCCTTGTTGAACCAGAACAACATGATTCCCTGTAGGATATGTCTCTCTCGTTCTCCAAATAAAATAAAAATAAAACCTTCCTAGGGTGGCACTCGAGGTCCACGGAAGAAAGGGTGAGCTTCACTCCTAAGGAAGCTCTTATGCTAAGCAGCACGTTGTAGCTTAGTTGAACAGCCAAAGCAACAATGAGTTTTCAGATTGTCAAAAGCCCCAAACGATGCTTTCCTTCTCCTATTTATGGTTGTTGGCCTTGAGTCGCATGTGGGTCCCATCTCTAATTTCGACCTCACTTAGGAAAATTGAATTGCTTATCATGGGGTTTGTATTATTTGTGGGTAAGTGGCCCCCACATTCCACTAAAATGCTCATCGACCCACTTTTTCTAAGTTTTCTTCACCAAAAATTGCCTTAGACCAAAAATGACAAAATTGACAAAATTGTTCCTCTCACCTTAAGAAAATAATTAGGAAGGGCTATTACAAATCCTTAGCGATAATCTTATTACACTTCAAATTTTTGAAGGGGAGCTTTACTTTCTTATCACATCTTCTCATTTTTGCACTTGATTCCAATGTCCAGAGCTACATGTATGTAATGATCTTCAGATCAAGAAATTATTTTATCACAACGTTAATGTAACAACAGCGTTGGTTCATGCAATGAATTCCAACATTCAAGTCTAGGGCTTATACTCCAATATTCATGCCAACACTTAGTTATATTAAGAAAGACACTAGTCTTCAAAGCTCAAAGAGGGACAAATGACACCTCCAGATTTAGCAAACCCTTATGATCTACTTGAGATTTCAGAGCAATGTCCTGACACTATTCCTTTTCTTTGCAAACTTGCAACTTGTTCAAATTTTAATGACACTTTCTGAAGATCAGAACAAAAACTCAAGGGGAGATCATGTATGAATCTTCAATTACAACAACCCTGATCATAATCTTGTCTTGAAGACTTTCTAAGGCGTATAGCATTCTTCTAGATACCATCTAGGATCCTTGGATCTTTTAAAGTTGGCTTCTTTGTAATTAGGTTAGCTCTTTTGCAGTATGATGCCGCCCTTCTCTTATGCATAGAAGAGACTCAGTATCATAGTCACACCAAGAATCTAAATTTTCCACAGAGATTAAGCTCGAACTACTAGTCATACTCGAGCAGAGAAAAGGTCTTCTTTAATAGAGATCCTGAACTAGCCTCAAAGAGGTTCAGATTAGTTTCCTTACATAGAAATTCACAACCTTCAGATTAGGGTCACATTTCTTCAGACTTCGGATCATCTAACATTTTATTTCTAACTTGAGGCTTCAGTCTCAGATCAACACAAATTCTATGCATAAAACAGAGATAACTCTGATTACAAAGCTCGGATCACATTGGATAACATCTGTAAAATAGCAATATCACAAAGATAATAGTATCATTGTAACACAGATAGAGACTTCTATAAGAGTAAGGCTCAGATCTTCTTAAAGAGTAAGCCTCGGATCTCTTCTCCATAGCTCGGATTAATATACAGTCATAGGACCCCTTCCACAAAGATATGTCAAAAGATCCCAGAGCTCACATAAATTGGAGACAACCATCCACAAAACCTTGCATATATTCATAGTGATAAGGTGCTTGGGGACCGCGTGAATTCCACAACGAATTAATGTCTCAAATAGCTTGAATAAGTGCCACAGAGATGCTCGAAAACATGACACAGGAAGCTCACAAAAGTCAAAGAATACATGCCACAGAAAGCTCGCATAAGTTAGAGAATACGTGCCACAGGAAGCTCGCATAAGTCAGAATATAAATGTCACAAAGACTAGTGCCTCAAAGACACTGATGAACTGAAAACTTGCATGAATCATAATGATGAGGTTACATAACTCACAAAACTTGCATGTTTCCATACAACACCTTGCTACAAAACACAAACATTTTGCCTCTTAAAAAACTTAAGAATCTCGGTCCAGAAAAAAGAATGTACCACAAGAATTCAGCCTAGAAACAAGAGTAAATTGGGATGCCTTTTCCACAACTGCTCTTCAACTCTTTAGCTTTGATACCATGTTGATATTTCTAGGGCACGAGCTAGAACAATTTTCTTCAACATGATAACTACTTCTAATGATCAATTAGCAGACTAGCATTAGTTCCACATAGTATTCATTCAATATCATTAAGTTGTTATACAAAAGAAAATATCAACCAATAAACTTGAAAAAATAGTAGAAAATAAGCATGACACGGTGAGACAAGAGACACAAAAAATAGGCAAGGGGCCAGGGAAAAACCCACAAGGGGAAAACCCAGAAATGTCTTTCCTTATGAGAGGGAGAGTTCAATTCATCAATACATCCAGAAAAACCAAAAACATAATAGCTAACGAAAACACAAGTGTCGAGTCTCCTTATATTTTCGCCCCCCTCCTTTCCTTTCTTCGTTGGAACAAAGCTCATCATGAGATAGATCGATGTGCCAAACGACGAGAGGTGGTCTCCTTTACATAGTCTCCAAAGGGGGTCGAATGGGTGCCTCTTAGGGGCCCAATCGACTTGGATAATAGGAGGTCGACTTGATTAATTGAGGCGGCAAATATTAATTCAAAATTCCCATTTCTTTTCAAGATGAAAATAACAACCATGGCTACCATATTTCGAACAGAACACATGGTTAAAGAGATCAGCCAAAGAACCAGAAGATGAAGATCATGTTTTAAGAAATTCCCCTAGAAACCATCCTTGTTTATTAATTTGATGTTGTTCATCACCCACACAACTTCTCTATGTTCTTAACTGAGAATAAGAGGCATGAAGAATTTGAAGATGTAACCTAAATTTGGGGTTGCCCAAGGATATCATAAAGGATAGAGCTATGCATGAATAGGGATCCAAGGTTGAGGTCAGATGGGAGGGGGAGTGACTAGGGAAGACGATGCACCAAAAATGTTTAAGGGAGTGAATAAATGGGTTACACAAGTCTCATCTCCTTTGAGAGACAAAGAGGTGTTTCTTGCAACCAAGAAAATGACAATAGGAAGCTTTGATGTTAGTGTGAAATTTTCAAGAGGAAAATATTTCAGCAATACTTGGTTTATTTCTCCTACTTATGAGATAACTTATTTAGAGATGCTTCAGTAAATTTTGAAATAAACACATTTGCAGATCTTCACTATCGTTAAGAGCATAAGAACAGAAAGATAATTTACACAAGTAGCACAATAGAAACAACCACATGAACACAGCTGTTTTTGGACAATTGTCCCCAAAAAAACCCAATGTGGGAAAACCGGTGTAGCAGATGAGGGTTTTATATTTATCTTCAGAAATGGAAAGTACATTTACAGGAGTCTGATGAGCAGAGAAAAATTAGCAAACACCTGGCTGAATTTTCTAAACCTTCCAAACATATTTCGAACCCTTGGGGTGACCTCCTTCACCCTCTGAGTCATCCAGCGTGAGAGCTCTACGCAGTCCCTCTCTGGACTGCGTGATTCTGCGTGGAGGAGTTCTTGCTGCTGATCAAC
Organism: Pinus albicaulis; assembly: GCA_034641835.2. Taxonomy (NCBI): domain Eukaryota; kingdom Viridiplantae; phylum Streptophyta; class Pinopsida; order Pinales; family Pinaceae; genus Pinus; species Pinus albicaulis. The sequence goes on along the minus strand of CM076579.1, from coordinate 445,451,364 downwards.
TCACCCTTCCCTTCATCCTCCTGATTACTGCTTCTCGATAATTGACTCCTCCTTCCTCCTCCTACTTTTGCAACCCAGCCTCTACAAACTCACCCACGGAAATCGAATTATCTTGCTTCAGAATTGATTTCCTTTGGGTACTAAGAGTGTCCCCGCCTTTTTTTTCCAAATGGCCGTCAAGTCTCTTCTTTTAGTCTTCCTGCTGATGAATCAACAACCAAGATTAAGTTGTTAATCAATGGCTCAGATTAAAAGATGACTTGATCCTTGTTTTCTAGAAGATTCACACTCTACTCTATTAATATCCTTTAATTATTTAATTTCCCTAAGTTTAAACTTAGGGTCTGCATTAAAATGATTAATTATTTTAATAGAGTCATAACCGAGTGGAATTTCCACAAATGATTTATGGGTTCTCTGGATAACTGATGTCCAAGCCTCTCTACCAAAAATGAGACTTAGAACGCTTTTCGATGTTATAGAAATCAACAGTTAGCGTAAGAGGAATCAACATGGGTGAGTGTATTTGAAGCTAGTGGTGGAGACCCTTTCAAACAGCGGTTTTAGATGAAGATTTTGGACATCACTATATAAAAATTGAAAATTGAGAACATTGATAAAATGGTGCTCTCTAACACTCAAGGGGGGAGTACACCAATGAAGACAAAATTGAACTCTTTCACCTTCAAGGGGGAGTATGCTGTAAAAATGGTTAATAGTCAACCAAAACGAGCACATTAATCAAGTCAAAAAGGTTAGCAACCAACCAATAAAACCACCAAATACAGTGATGAACAATTAAAAAACAAAGGAATCCAACTTCGCATCTCACATATGACAGGCACAAATATCAATGATGATGGTCAAGATTCAAGTTGCAAAGTCCTAATATCAACGATGATAGTCAAGCTTAAATTTTCGAGTCCTTTCCATCAAAATTTAATAAGAATTTGAAATTTCCAACATGGCAATTAGTCTCCTCAACATTTCAATAAATCAATTGTTGAGAATTTGGTAGGGCAGAGTTTAATTCAATTCTCTTACTTGATAACTGCTTGTGTTATACTTGTTATACTTTTATTACTTAGATCTTATCTTCATTAGCTTATTATGTCTTTCATCAAGTCAATTATCAAAACACAAGAGACACAGAATTTTGGCTCTTCAAGCCAGGGCCAAAAACTCTCCCTCTTGGAGAGGAAAACCCGAAAATAATTCTTCTTCTAGATCTTCAATCGAGAAGTACCATGACCATGACACAGACCCTTGACACCAGTATGCCTCCAAGACCCTTGTCACTACTCTTCTCGGCTTCTGTAGTTGATCTCTCCTTTCTGGACTGCTTTGCACCGTACTACACTGTCACCTAGAGAATCTCGGTCTCTAGCCTTTGATAAGATGCTTCCTCCCTTTCGACCTCTAACAATCTCCTACTTCGGTCTCCTTCCAACACCCCTCTACACTTCCAATCAGCCCTATACCGAATTGTGTATGCACATGACGCAACATTTGGTCTTCACTATAATTACAGTGATAGAGGTGCAGACTTAATCCGAAACAAAGATAGACTTCTTTGCATACCATATAAACTTTACTCCTTGGTGTATCACCCTTATTCTTCACATTGTAGCGTCCTCATCCTTCACAATGTAGCACCCTTCTTCATTCAGTCCTCTAATACGCACTGAGATCATACTTTAATCCTTGTTCTAGTAGGTCTCGGTCTCCTGAGCTATGCAAGTACTTTATGACAGAGATGTCAACCTTGTAACCCAACCCAATCAAGATACCCTTTACTAAGATACCTTGACTCCTCGCACTGTATTACAGACTCTTTTCTCCGCACTGAACTTCAGCCCTTAACCTCGCATAATATTGCAGAGTTGATCTGAATTGCTTGGATAGGTATGAGGCCGCAATCCTCGTTATATATAGGGACTATCTTTCCTATTTTGGGCCGACATGTCCTCCTGTGTGTAGGTTGACTTCACCAAGGGGTATTTACAACATATTTGAGCCGACCTTCATGGAGCATATTGACAAGGTCTTGGAGCATATTTTACATCAACAAATTTGTTCTTTACAAGTGTAACAATACTTCACATACATGACTCTGAATTATATATTTATGACAAGATGACAAATCCCTAAAAGACATCAAGAAGAAGTCTTTGACCTATAATAAAAACTTCCTTGCTCATTGAAACACATGAGGCAAGCATTACAAAATACATTTTATTATCTTTGTCTTCTTCATTACATAAATTCATAATTACTAGTCATTATGAAGACCGAACCTAGTTACACTTTCTAACATCAATCTCATCAAATCTGTTGAGATTTTGTGTATTTGGGGTAGCATTGGATGTGCTCTAGCTCCCAAATTTTGCAGAGAGACTAGAGTACACTTGATCTACAAGACCCAGAAAGGGATTTGGAATATTTCATCTGGTTTGGGAGTTATTTAATTAATTAATTATTTTAATGTATTTCCTAACTCTCTAAACTTAGGAAAAATAAATAATTAAAGTTAATTAAATTAAACATGTGATAAAATTGTCTAATTCACACGGATCAAGCTCTCTTTTAATCTTATCCATTGATTCAAGATCTCATCATGGTCGTTGGTTTCCCAACGAGAAAAGTATAAAGGAAAGGCTTGGGGTCATTTGTAAAGAGGCAAAACACTGAAGCTAAGCTGAGATTCTAGGGCAGGGTTTGCTAAGAATACTCAGAAGTGTTTGAGCTGCAGAGAGGGGTGTTTAAACAAAGGGGATGATCTGATCCTAGTGTCTAGAATCAACAAGAGACAGAGAGCAGCTTTAGAAAGGCAGCGCAAAGAAGAAAGGGCTTCAGCAGCAAGAGGGTAGCAGCGCAGGGGCAGATTTAGCTATGCAGGTGTTGCGCAGTGACTCCTAGGGAAGCGTAAGGCAGCTGGAAACCCTCAGAGGTTACGAAGAGACCCTTAGGGGCAACGTAGGGACTGCGTCACCCAGTCTGGGGTAAAGCAACCCTTTCCAGGCCAGCGCTGAGGGACACAGGGGTTGGAGAGGCTGACGCAGGGGCTTCAGGGGTAGCGTTGGCGTTTCTAGGGCCTAATTTTGGCCGAGTCCTGTAAATCTCGTTTGAGGGTGTGGATCAGATAATATTTTGGCTTCAGAACAATCGGTGAATTGCAAATCCATATTTTCCCGCATTGGTTTTTTCCGGGGACTATTCTTCGAAAAAATCACTCTGTCACTTTATCTGTGTGCATGTACTTTTTCTAGATCTGAATTGGTGAAAGTCTGTTATGTGTTTTGCTTCGATATTGATTTGAATTATTTAGTTAATAACTTAATTAAGTAGGAGGAGCATAACCATATCTAACAATAGATTTCTGCATAATTGTAACATTCAGAAATTTTCACATGGTATCAGAGAAATTGCAGATCTAGGAGGGTCTCCAACAGAAGACTGAAGGATCTTGCTGCAAAAAGTAGCAGGAAGTGCAACAACAACAACAGCAATAGAAGGGCATATCTAAAGAGACAACGCAGTTTTCAGAGAAGCAGAGTTACGCAGAGGGCAGGGTGACGCAGTCTAACGTCGTCTCCCACCAGGCCCATGCACTTACTGCGCAGAGGCAGTGCTAGGATTGTTTGAAGCCAGCAAGTGTGACGCAGATCTGAGCCTGTTAGATCTAGAAGAGCATGAAGCAGAGCTGCAACAATTCAGAAGTCGCTGGTGGGGTTAAATTTTTGAAGTTTTCCGAATTTTAGCCTAAGCACTAGTGACAAAGAGCGGGAGGAGATTAGCTTCTCAGAGAGTTTCTAGCCAAAGAAACTTGCAGATTGATCAAAGGATCAAAGAGAGCTTAATCATTATTGATCTGGCAGATTTCCAAGAAGGGAAATAAGTTGTCAGAGGGAGCAGAAGGTGATTGTTTCGCCAAGGGCCTTAGATCCAGATCTCTAGCAAAGAGAAATGGAGCTCCGACAAATTTCTAAGCAGATGAATCCTCATGGACTGCATGATCAAGACAGATTGGATGGCTTATCCAAATTTTTGGTTTGGAAGGCTAGGATCCAGATAGTCCTAGAGGCATATCATCTAAGGGACCATGCAAAACAAGTTCTGGCCACACCGACTGATGCAGATCTCCTAAGGAAGCATAATGAAGTAGTTGGACATGCCAAGCGGCTGATCATGGATGGAATTAAGGACCATATTGTTCCACATATTGCTGAAAAGAAGACAACTAATGAGATGTGGAAGGCCTTAACATCCCTATATGAGGGAAAATCCGTCCAAAGGAAGATGTTGTTGGAGACTCAGATGCGGTCATTTATGAGGACCAACGGAGAAGACATGGAACATTTCCTCTTCAGATTACAGTCGATCAGAGATAAGTTGACTGCAACGGGTGCTAAGGTGGAAGATAAGCTGATGGTCAAGACTGCTCTCAATGTAGTCACAGATGAGTGGGAAACCTTTGTCCAAAGTATACTGGGCAGAGCGGACCTCCCAGATTGGGACAGCTTGTGGGCAATTCTGCGTCAAGAAGAACTTCGTAGAATCACCAAGAAGCAGTACAGCTCTGGATCAAGCAAAGTGAAGAAGGAAGATGAAGAAGATGCAGCCTTGGCATCAAAGAGGCAGCAGGGAAAGAAGAAGAAGGATCTATCAAAGATCAAGTGCTTCCAGTGTGGTGAATTAGGACATTCTACCAGCAATTGTCCTCGGAAGAAAAAGGACAAGGAAGCTTCTACGTCCAAGGTTGTTGTGGTGGATGATGGGTCAGAAGATGATGTAGCCATAAGTGCTCATGAACCACGAAAGTAGGGTGACATAGATCTGTAGAGGAGCTACAGAATGATGGCAAGATCCTTGAGCAGCTCATCTCTTGGATCACATCCAAACTACGGGAGCCTTAAGACAGTAGCGAGACAAGTGAAGCAGTGGGTGCATAGATCACGGATGAAGCAGAGGCAGAGCTGAAGGCTGGAAGGAGCAGCGCAATGCAGATGCAGCAGCAGTGTAGAGGTAGCAGCAGCGTAGGGGCTGATGTGACTTCAACAGCAAGAGAAGAGTTGCTTACGCAGAGCAAAGCTGCAGCAGCATGGAGGCTTCAGGAGGACAGCGCAGCACAACAACAACGTGAGAGATTTCAGCACAAGAGGCTGATGTGACTTCTGCAGTGCAAAGGGAGTCTTCTTACGCAGTGCAGAGTTGTTGTTGTTCATCATCCTCCAGATGACAACAAAGATCAGCAGCCTATGGAGCTTCAATGATGAGGACGCAACCCAACTGACTTGTCTGTTAAAAATTGGGCAGGAGATTCAGCTGTTTCTCTCAACAACTGAAGTTGCAGTGCAACAGTTAGCAGTGGCAGTACTATGGGCCGCACGGATGCAACAAATTGAGAGGGAGCTGCAGTACAGATGTGGCAGTGGCAGTGATAGCATCATGGGCAACAATACAAAATGGCAGCAACAGTGTAGAGTTGAGTGGCAGCAAGCCAAGCATCAACAGCACAGAACCAGTGCCCAAAATCTTGTAATGCATGGTGCGATGTATTTCTAGAGCACACTCCGTGCTAAGAAGGAGTGTTGAGATTTTGTTTATTTGGGGCAATGTTGCACGAAGCGGGGACGAAGCGGGGACGTTTTTTGGAAGCGGGGATGCGGAAGCGTCATTTCCAAAAAATCTAGGAAGCAAAGCGTCTCGGAAGCGTCTACTATATATATATATTTTTATTTTTATTTTTTTGCATTTATATTAAAAAAATATCCAAAATACCAAATTAATTGTAGAAGATATGGAAGCATGCATATTTGTACATAAATCAAGATAGATATGACATCCATTGTACATTAATGATTAATTATTTGAGCATCAACCATTTAGAATAGATGCATCAACCATCTATAATCTAGATTCTTCTCCTCTTATCTAGCCTTTGCCTCTATCTCGATTATCTAGGGACATTAGTCAAAATTGCCCAATTTTGATCAAACCCTAATGCAAGCCTTAAAATATGGTAGAAAGAACTTAACATGCTTGATCGATTATTTTGACTTGATTGAAATGTAATTTTTTGCTAACGAAATGACAAAGGAGTTCAACAATTAACACCACCAACACTAGGGTACATATAGGGCTTGGTGCTCTTGATTAAATGCTAATCACATACCCTCATACATGATATAATCTAATGACATGCCACCATACCACTGATCCTGAATTCCTGAAAACTGTTAATTCTGCTGAATTTTGAAGAGGATATGAAATTCTATTTTCTCCATATGAAGTCCGATCAGGCTGGAACCACTCTCAAACATCCTGAGTCATTTCATGGTAATGTTAAAAATTTAACATTTTCATCCTTTTACTTTAAGAATTTAACATTACCATGAGGGAGCATCTAAGAAATATCTAAGGAGGTAAAAGAGAGCTTATATTTTTTTCCTCCTATCCCTAACTCAGCACTAACTCACCTACTAACCCAACCAAAGACAAATTTAAAAAAAAAATCAAAAAAATCATTTTTCTGACCTACATTAGTCGGATCCGTACAGCACTATACGGAATCGTTCGCGGTCCGTACGGATCCGTCCCAGAATCGCGGCGGTTCCGTACAGTGATCCGCCGTACGATCCGCGGATCCACTGTACGGAATCGCGGATCCGGGCGTACGGATCCGAAAAACCAGGAATCGCAAATTTTTTTGGGATCCGCATTTCCGAAAATCGGATCCGCGATTCCGGGTACGGATCCCATACGGGACGCGGTTCGGGCCTTGGAGCCGCGAGGGGGGGGGGGGGACGTTTCCTGCAACATTGATTTGGGGTAGCATCGGATGTGCTCTACCTCCCAAATTTTGTGGAGGGACTAGAGTACACTTGATCTACAAAACCCAGAAAGGGATTTAGGAAATTTCATCTGGTTTTGGAGTTATTTAATTAATTAATTATTTTAATGTATTTCCTAAGTTTAAACTTAGGAAAATGAAATAATTAAAGTTAATTAAATTAAACATGTGATGAAATTGTCTTAAGTCACACGGATCAAGCTTTCTTTTAATCTTAGCCATTGATTCAAGATCTGATCATGGTCGTTAGTTTCCCAACGAGAAAAGTATAAAGGAAAGGCTTGGGGTCATTTGTAAAGACACACAGAGGCAGAGCACTAAAGCTAAGCTGAGATTCTAGGGCAGGGTTTGCTAAGAATACTCATAAGTGTTTAGCTGCAAAGAGGGGAGTTTAGACAAAGGGGATGATCTGATCCCAGTGTATAGAATCAGCAAGAGACAGAGAGCATCTTTAGAAAGGCAGCACAAAGAAGCAAGGGCTTCAGCGACAAGAGAGTAGCAACTGCACAGCACAGGGGCAGCTTTAGCTATGCAGGTGTTGCGCAGTCACTCCCAGGGCAGCGTAAGGCAGCTGGAAACCCTCAGAGGTTACGCAGAGACCCTTAGGGGCAGCGTAGGGACTACATCACCCAGTCTGGGGTAACGCGGCCCTTTCCAGGCCAGCGCTAGGGTTCCTAGGGCCTAATTTTGGCCCAGTCCTATAAATCCTGTTTGAGGATGTGGATTAGCTAATATTTTGGCTTCAGAATAGCCGGTGAGTTGCAAATCTATATTTTTCTCTGTCGGGTTTTCCAGATCTGTAACCCAGTATTGTTGTATTCAGAAAACTCTTAATAATAAAACCCTCCAAGAGCCAGAGACCGGTTTTCACGCATTGGGTTTCTCTGAGGACTATTTGTCCAGAAAATCACTGTCACTTTGTCTATGCGTGCATGTACTTTTTCAGATTTTTAGATCTGAATTGGTGAAAGTATGTTATGTGTTTTGCTTCGATATTATCTGAATTATTCAGTTAATAACTTAATTAATTAGGAGAAGCATAACTAGATCTAACAATAGATTTCTGCATAATTGTAACATTCAGAAATTTTCACAAAATCAATATATATGGGAAGGTCTATCATGGAATCTAGAATCCTCTCATCACTCTTCAACCATTCAATTAAATGTTGTTTGACACCTAATTAGTTTCATCTCACCAAATTATTTGATCAAGTAAAAAGGGAATGCTCAAACATGGTTGTTCATTTTCAAAAATTCGACTATCTTTCAGAGCTCATTTCAAATGAACCCGTCAACATCCATATTGGAGATTTTCAGGCATATCTTCATTGAAACTCAGTTCAAGAAGTTATAAATTGAAGAATAAATATGGTACCAATGTTTGCACTAGCTCATTTTGCCTCACTAGCATTTAGACTTGTGATTGAGAGGGCGAAAGTTAGAGTATGAGTCCAATCACAAAGTCCAAACCACCTTCCTTTGAGTTGTCATCCTTACCTACTGATGAGGTCTTGTCAGTATCCACTATAGTTGTCAGTGAAATCTAGACCTACAAAGGTCAAATACATGTGGAATATATTGACATCATGAGATGAATACATGAGTTGAGAATGGCTTAAAGCCTTTTCCACCGAGTTATGGTGTCCTAACATTCACCAAAAAAAGCATTTTGTGCCATTTTTTAATTTGGTTTTAGTATTGCTAAATAGGACACAAAAAGATGAAAGCTCTTGTAGTAAAATGCAAGGATGGGAACACTTAGAAAATCCTACACATTGCCAAATACTACTATTGTGGCTTAAACAATTGCGAAGTCATAAATGTCATTCAAGAATATCCAAAGAGATCATGGATTCCTAACAAAGATCCTAGCAAGCAAATTCGATTTGAACTCCCACTTTTACCCTAGCCAAAAACATTTGGTGTCTAACCCTACAAAGATAACAACCCCTTTGAAGATAGCTACACAAGAGTTGTTAGAGTTGTGTAGCTTCGGTCGGTGTTCATAACAACAAATACAATTAATACTTCAAGTCGGCTTCAAATAAAGGAATTTTGAATTTTAAATTTAAATTTTGCCTCCAAAGTTTGTTAAGTTCAGCCAGCATAAAGTCAGGTCGGCTCCAGGCAAGGGTCACACCCATTTGGATCATTTAACCCCTATATATTGCTAATTCGTCCTTCACTTTTGGGCATCCAATTCAGATCATCTGAGGCTTATTTCGGATCATCATAAGGAAGAACTTGAGGCATAATCTTAAGCAAAAAGAGGGCGAAATCTGAGGCAGAGAGAAGAGGAAAAAGATCTGAGACAGGAGGCCGAAATTTCAGGAGGGTGTATTTTATCTCTGTTTGATCACTGGTCAGTTTGATTTGTTTTCACGGGAAAATTCAGATTGCATCTCTTGTTGAATGGACAAATTTCTCTAAGAAAAGGTTGCTGGGTGTTTCCCAGGGTAAATACTAAATTCTTTGTTTCTTTTGTTTGGCTGTCTCTTCATGTTTTTACTGTCATCATTGTTTTAATGTTGAAGATTTCCTATGTATAATTGCTTAATGATGAAGGAGCACAAGATAAACAATGAAAAAAATCACTGGAAGTAATTCTGTTAAGGAAATCCAAAAAAAAATCAAGAAGAACTGTTTCTCATTGATTCTTTCCTTAACAAACATTATGTCATTATGAGAGCTACTTTGAAAAGGCCATATAATTTGAGGAAAATATCAAAAAACCAGAACATAACCAATAGGCAGCATCTCTTTGCAATTAAAATAGTCATGCATCTTTTAAGTCTTGGAATACATTCCCTGGGTGATAATTATGTAGCCTCAACTTCACATAAAAACTCGTAAGAGACAAAAATGTATTCCAATTCTTCTCATGTGGTGACCATAATAAAATTGTATCCTTCAATGACTTCACTTGTGTACTTTAACATGGTAGAATCTGATCCTTTGTTTACTTGAATATACAAACTATTTTTAGTACATCACAAGAAAAATCAACAAGACACCTTGATGATGCTTCAAACTATAGAACATTCAACATAAACTTCAAAACAAATTATGATATACCTCTGCAACCGCTCCAGTCATTCCAATAACCAAAACACGAGATTTGCTTAATCTGTAGAAACACAAAACACGCTCGACTATAAGTTTTATTGGAATACTATTTCAACGGAACACTTTAAATTTTTTGAAAATCACAGCCAATTATGAACCACAGGTCACAGTAGTATAAAAAATAATCTTTATTGATAAAGGAAATGAAAGGTAGCAGTGCTGTGTCTAAAACAACAAAATTTGTATCGATGCATTGACCATTATCTGATATTAAGTATATATCCAGTCAAGAACCAAAGCGTTCAGTACTAACACTCCAATAATACTTAGAAGTGATAAAATTTTCTATAATGGACACTTTAATGCGGGACATGTGACCTATGTAACCCCTTTGGAATATTACAAATTGTAATGAGACATGATAATGGTGGTGCAAGACGTATAACTACAGCATTAGTAACAAAGTCATTCTTTTTTTCTCTCTCCACCATCATCTATGTCAATATGTGAACCCTTAGTTCTTACATGGTATCAGAGAAAATACCTAACTTGGAGCCAGGAGATCAGAATGTAGGCATCTAGACTTCGCGTTTGAGAAAGGTTGACACAAAGATTCAATGACACGCAGATTATAATGCTGCATCGAAACTTATGAGGCGAGAATTCAAAGAAAGTAAATTTTATGGCATTTAAATACTGATTATGAAAGTTTAGTGTATTTTCAATTTAGGAAGTCTGATGGAAATTAAGAGGCCTCCTGCGTAAAGAATTGAAGTATTCCACATAATATATCACTATAATATAAAATGAAATAAAAGATGTACAGGACTATTGCAGACAAGGAATGCTAAACAGAAATTCAAGGACACCACACAATACATGTCCCTTTGCACTTGAACCAACCCACTGACAATGAGAAATCAGCAATGTGATGCCATCAATCTTATTAGATGAAGTGAAGGAAATGCAGCAAAGAGAGAACACGTGATGAACATAAAAAGGTAATTTTTAAGGCAAATGGCAGACAACAGGCATTGAAGCAGAAAAATGTCTGCAGCTGGAAAGCATCCAATTACATCCAGCCCCTAGAAAATGACACAGAAAATTCAAAATACCCAAGTACACCAAACCGTAGCACATCAAGACAATCTGCAAAATGACCTACAGAGGTGCCACCCACCATGACAGCATATGGGGAGCGACTCAATAAAGTTTGAAAGCTCATATAATGCAGACACAGTAGTGAATGAACAGTACAAAGAAACAACAGAAGCTCGAAGTGAGATTGTATACATGTTCTGCAACATGAACACACCGAGACCTAGGGCACTACAAACACCCAGAAATTAGGGCATAAGAAACACAGTGGAGAATTCCACTCCATGCACTCTACAAAAGCACACAGACAATTCAAACAGAACAAGCATACAGATCCAGATAAAATAAGACATTGTAGGCGACCATAGACCAGCATGTAAATATATGCAAGCAGAAAATTTGTCCGGAATGATCATTTCAGATCAAAAGTTACAAGAATGAGATGCCTACTGAAATTAGGAGGTATTTAACCCATTTTTTTGGAAATATTTACTTCTTGAAGTTTTTGTTCATGAAATAGGGAATTTAAAAACTTTGGAAGTTTTTTTGGCACATCAAATCTAATCCAGAATAAACATTTAAATATACATTGGTCTGTTTACCCACCTAACACGGAACCAGAAAATATTGCTCAGAATCTTTATAACTATACCCCTGTGTTCTGCCAGAGATTATCTAAGTAGTAAGAACATGAGAATACACTTCGTGTATGAAGAAAACAGTTTGAAGATTGATATAAATATGGGCAAGTATGTTGGAGTTTAACCCCATGATTTGTTGAAACCCATAAAGCCTACCAGTTTTAATTAGCAACTCAAGTAAGTCTCCATACAAAGGTATTATGCCCATATGCTGCACAGGGCTGGAAAGAAGTGGAGAGCCATATTGGTGTCAAAGATGCAAAGATCAGTGCTTGATTGAAGGATTGTGTGAAATATTGTTGTGAAAACCCCTTGCTTGAGGAATTCAGAGCACTACCTCTCATTATAGCATGGAGAATTTCACTATTAAGGAATAACTGTCTTTCTGAGAACAAATGTATTTCTCCTATACAGGGTCTCCTAGGGCCTAATTATTATGCAATGTTAAGCATTCAAAATCTCCTAAGCCTCGCAGGCCAGTGGTCATGAAGGTCATGGATAAATCGGCAGCTTGTGCATGCTTTCATAGCACACTGCTCAAGGACTGCCTCTGATCAGTGGAGCAGGAGATGTTATCTATCTTAATGACTCTCACAGGTTGGAATTCAAAGCTAGCTTAGGTTGTGCAACTAATAATCATGCGGAATTAATCACTTTGAAACTAACCCTCTTGCTTGCTTATGAAAAAAATGCCCAGATTATTCAAATTCTTTGGGATACTATGGTCGTCATTAAATGGATGAAAGGGGAATACATCTTAAAAGATTTCTTGTTCGGGCCTATGTATGAGGATATCATGTCTATGGTAAATGTTTTTGATGACGTTTCCTTTCATCATATCTGCAGGGAGAAGGACAAGAAGGCTGGTGGACTTTCCAATGCTGGATTATATCTGGAAGCAGGTCATTGGCAGATCTATGAAATCAAGGATGGGCAAGCTGCTGAGTATATTCATGAATATTTTCTTTGAATAAATCATGTACTGTGTTTCTTGGTTCTGACAATGACACAAAAAGCTGATGATAGGAGGCTTTAAAATTTTGTTTTTTCTTGTTGGATCACATTCCTCTGTAAATAAGCTTTTTAAATAGCACAGAACTCTATGTAGAATGTTATATGGATATATGTTGAGGCACAGAACTCTATGTAGAATGTTATATGGATATATGTTGAGGCACAGAACTCTATGTAGAATGTTATATGGAATATGGATATAAGTTGCGGCTAATAGGTATACTGGCCGTACAGCAGCTATGGTTTTGGGTGAGCATGAGGGTTTATGCTTTGCTTTTGAGAATGGGAGATCTCATGGGGTTTTTTCCTTTGTTATATTTCCTGTATCGGGAGGTTTGATGGAGGTTATAACATAAAAGCTACTCTGCAGATGAGGATTAAAATTTTGTTTTTACTAATGAAAGTACATTTTTTTTCCGAAGGAAGAAAACGTCTCCATACAAAGGGTATAAAAGTAGGAATGTTCAGTTTGATAGACAGTCAAGGGGAATCCCATTGAATCCAACCTTCAATAAATGATGTATCAAGGTGATGGAAATCTTATAGAGTTGGAAGATTCTCTAGGTAGGTTGGTGGAATTCTGCCTTCAAAATGCGGGAGATGGCAATCTGATAGAGCACCAGTAAATATATCGCATCTGAAGACGTAGAGAAGCCAAAGCTATGGCATGTTATCAGGTTATTATCCTAGAGAATAAGGAAGCATCGCAGATGGCTACTTGAGTGCCTCAATCAATGGTGGATGGTTTCATCATCTTATATTATTTATTTGTAAATTTCCTGAGCTGTAAAATTGCTTAACTTTTGTATTAAGGGGGAGAGGAGATAAAACTGAGAAATATTGTTTTCATTTTACAGGGACCATTGGAGTTTCAACTTTTAACACTCCAAAATATTTAGAAGTGATTAAAAGTGGTATAATGTTCACTTTAATTTAGTGACTTGTGACCAATGTAATGCTTATATATTGCAGCTAAGTGTTAGGTGGTTAAGGATATTGTAAAGAGACATGACGTGACAGTGTATTGTTTCCATGTTTTGGACTGTACTGTGTGGCACTACCACTTTGTACCAACACTGGATGTACGGTCTCTCTCTTTGACCTACTTTTGATATCTTTCATTGGACATCAATATAATTATCTTATCTTATCTTATATAAGCTGATGTTTTGTGTACTCAACCAATTCCCATCTTAGTTGAGTACCCAAAAACATCAGTTTAAGATAAATATCCCACACGGTACAGTACAAAATCATGGAAAAATAAACAGACTATGAAATCTTAAATGATAATGTGACATTGTGTGAGAAATGTATAGCTGCAGCATAGATAACAAAGTGCCTTAATTCATCTCCCTCACCATTGGTCATCACACTCAAGAGCCCTTGACATCTTCAGTCATCAGACTTAGGGGCCTTTGATATCTTTAGCTCCATTGCCAGATCTTCGTATCTTCATATCTCACTCATTCCTTCTTCAAGCTATTGATTATTATGTATCATTCCTTGGTATTTTATATGTGTGTCATGGTAGCACTATCGCTTGTTTATTTCCTTCTTTATGTTTGTTAAATTTTCAGATTGTTCCATGTTGTTTCAATTACTTCAGCCCAATTCAATTCTTCATTAAGCAATGCATTCAATTATTAACAAAGTTTCCAATCATAAGCAGTAACTAAAGATAGAACTATATATGCAATTACAAAGGAGACAATAGCACAACCACAAGAGACACTAGATTGGTCCAAGACCAAGGAAATACCCCACTAAGGGGCAAACTCTTTCAAATCTTCTTCTTATTTGAATGTCATAAAATGTTTCAGCAGAGAGTACAATGAGCCAAATACATAAACTTCTAGCAGAGGTTTACCCAATACAAAATAGAAGCAGACTTTCAGAATTATTGTAAAGCAGAGAGAAACCTTCCAGCCATCAGACAATTGTAGTCAACTGCGGTCAACTGTAAAACCCTAGCTCAGAACCCCGGTTGCACTCATCAAGATATTTTGCGTTCAATTGTAACTTCCTGGTCTCTCCCTAAGACACTGTATGCAAGCAACTGGTCACTCCCTAAAGAGTTGTAAGCGTGTGACTAAGGACAAAATAACCCAGACCAATTTCAAATCCCAGTCACACCCTTCAAATGTTTGTGCATGCGAATCTGCCTTCCCAGTCGCACTGTGAAGTACTACAAGCGAGCGAGTGGGGACAAATTCTTCTGGATCTGCCTCAAAACCCCAGTCGCTCCCTTCAGGTCGTTGTGCCTGCGATTTTAGCTTCCCAGTCGCACTCTAGAACACTGTGTGCGTGCGACTGTGATCGAAAATGCCCAGTGATGTGCGTGCGACTGAAAATAAAAAACCCTAGAGATGTGCGAGCCTTAGACCTGTAATTTCGGACCCTTGCGCAAACTTCCTCTGTCAAACCTGTGTGAACCAAAACAATAGAAGAGGCGAAGCGATTGTTTGATGAGTGTGTCCAAATGAGCTTGAGGTCTCTTCTATTTATAGCCTTTCATGAGGGTCCAATTGTACATGTGCATAGGGCCGACCTAATCCAATATACATGAGTGGGTACATAAATTCAAAAACCAAACTTTTGTTTGTCCAAATGAGGTTATCTTTAGGTCAGTTTTGGTCCTCTCGAAAAGAGGAATTCAATACAATCATCATCTCTACCATATGAGTTGTCCAAGGTGGAATTTGACCCTAGTTGCAAAAATTAACACTCCCTCTCAACTAGGAAGAATTCTACCAACTAGTATATGTTTGTTGATCATCACATCATCTTGTCATGTTGTCGTCGTGCCTTGACCATCTCTGCTCAACTCTATTTGCTGAAACATTCTCGAATCTAAAAGAAGAAGAATCGGGGAGCATTAGTTTCCACCCTCTATCTCATAGGGGAGTCACATATCTCAACCCCATACCGAGCAATAGAATATCCAAACTCACAGGGGAGCATAGCTCAACCCTGGTATCTCATCGGGGAGCTCATTCTCAACCCAGAACCATGAAGGGGAGCAAATCTCAACCCAATTTTTTTGTGTACTGATCTCCCCATCAATGACCCTCAAGAGTCATGAGGTAGAACACCTGCATCATAGTTGACTTGGGTTGCATACCCCGTTGTCGCACAGAATGTCTAGGCACCGCGACAACGACTCAGATCAGGGGTTGTCACTCCGATCCCCAATCTCTCTATTTAAGTTGTCTCCTTATAGCAGACTAAGGGGGGTAGACCCTATGGAAATGGAATGAAGGAGAACTCGTTAGGAATCAACCAGTTCGGGAGACACAGTTAAACAACCAAATACTTGTAAAATATCTAGCAAGATTAAATGATTTGATTGAATTGGAAAGATTGATACCAGTGCCTTATGGAGTCAACTATCCTACTAAGGAAATTACAACCAAGTACTTGCTAAGAAACTATTGCTATGCAATGTTAATCTAGAATGCAGAATGCAAGGAAAACGATTTGAAGAAGGAGCGAGATGAAGCAAGCTTCGAAGATGAGAGTTACTGTTAAAAAGCCTAAAGCACTAAGATTATAAATACTCTGATCTAACCACTAAGTACTTAAGCGAGAGCGTCAATTATGAAGATGCCAAAATTACTCGATTAAAAGATATACAGATCCACAATAGAGCTCTCAAAATCAGATATCAATAACACTTACTTAAAAAGATTTCCCAAACATTAGTATTCAATAAACATCCAATAATTCAAGTAAATGAAACAAAAGTTAATTAAACATTAGGCAATTTTAATTGATAGAACACGTTCCAAAACTCAGATGCCAATGATCATCAAACCCAACTGAAACATATGAAATTTACTAATACTTAAATCTCAGTAATTATTCATCCAGATATACCATGAAAGTATAATGCTAATAAAACCACTTCATCAAGCAATTTATGGATTAAATGATGTTCTTAAAAATGCAAATCCAAAAATTAAATTTTCTCTTATAGTCAAACTTAGGATATATTTTTCAGCAAGATTTCAGATCTGAAATATAAATTAAAGCAGTAATTTAAACCATAGATCAGCAAACAAATGATACCGGCACCAATGCCCAAAATAACTAAAAATAGTAAAAATTGTTGAACTTGAAGAAAAATCAATTTTTAGGGCTTGATTAAGAAAAATTTCAGATTTGATATTTTTTTCAGCAGTGAAACAGTGATAGATCAGCAAGATAATACTGCCCAAAATCGCTGCCAAATACTTCCAGAAATAGCAAAAAAATATATTAAAACTTAAAAATTTCAATTTTAAGGCTTTAAAAGAGTTCGATTCAGTAATTTTCAAAACTGATAAGTTTGTAACAACAGAAAATTGATAACAGAGTAGCAAACTGGAAATACTGAAAATGATTCCCACTATGTCTAAAAATAGTAAGTTTTGCCGAAAAACTGAAATTTCAGATATTTTGGACCTTATTTAGGATATGCATTAGAAATGTTTAGATCTGATTTTTCACAGTTATGCAGTAATTTCCAGCAAGTTTTAAAGTCAGATCTAGGCAAAATTAAAGATGCCCAAATGGCCAAAAATTCTGAAAATGAAGATTTTGCAATTCTAAACAATTTTAACCATATAAAATGTGTTTTTAGGGCCTAATTATTTGTGATTTGCATACTGTAATAAAATTTGCAGAAAATAAAGGTTTAGAGATCAAACTCTTAGCCCAAGGCTTTGAAGATCCCACCGTTGAAAATCCTTGAAATTTTGGGATAATATTGCTGCTTGAAAATTAGAATTTTGAATAACAAAATCTTGTAAAAATAGCCTCAAAACCCTATACGTCCTCAAGGGTCTAGATTTGGCTCAGATCTGAAGATTTCCCCGGTTGATTTTTCAGATCTATTCCTGCAAACAAATATTGAGCTCAGATCTTGCCCTCCAGGGTCTAGATCTGGCTCAGATCTGAAAATTTCCTTGGCTGATTTTTCAGATCTATTCCTGCAAACAAATATTGAGCCAAGATCTTGCCCTCTAGAGTCTAGATCTGATTTAAATCTGAAGATTTCTTTAGCTGATTTTTCAGATCTATTCCTGCACAAGTGAAAAAAGAAAAACACAATACCCAATATGTACAAAAATATATAAAATCTTAAGAACCCAAATGTTAGAATTCAAAATTATGTTACAAAACTTCAGATCTACACATGTAAATTACAGATCTATACAATATATTTACAAATCTATGCACAAGAGTTGCAGATCTACCAGATTTGAGGAGTATAAGTATGACTTCGTTCCCAAATCTGAAGATCTAAGGCTCTTACTAGCCAGATTTAACTTTAAATTCAAAAAAATTAAGATAAATTTTTTTATTTAAGCACAAGCTCTAGAAAGACCCTGCAAAAAATATTCCGTAAGATAACCATAGAAATTAGGAAACAATGGACTTTTTCAGATTTTCTGAAATCTGAGAGTCGGCTGATTTAACTAAAGATTTCCCCAAACGCTCAGACCTTGAATAATGATCTTTGCGCACTTAGATCTGAATTTTAGATTGATAGATATTTTAAAAAATAGCCATGAGACCTTTTCAGAAATATAGATAACTGATATTTCTGTCAAATCAAAATGCAATTTAAGAAAACCCAGAAAACTGCACAAGATACCTGTATGTAGATCAATCCATAAAGGCCATCAACCATCAAATGTCTATAAAAGTAGCAGAGTTTAGAGACAATATCACCACAGATCTAGAAAAGGAACACCAAAGTTTGTAACCCCAAAGTCTTTATGCTTTATTGATCAAAAATTTACAAGAGCTTCTGAGAACAAGTGCACGATCCAAAGATCGGATGCAAATGACATACAAAGACCTCTAATTTATAAGATAAAACCTCCAACGGCTAGTTCGGTTGATCTTTGTCAAAATAATCTCGATCGTCGAAAAGATTTAATTATCTTTTAATTTGGACCGTCAAAATTATAATTTTGAAGAAATTCGAATTTCTCATTTAATTCTATTTTAATTAACTTTTAATTAACTCAAAAATAATATTTTTGAGTTAATTACCTCAAAATTTTGACTTTGACTTAACCACCAAGGCCCAAAGGTCCAAAATTTCTTGAAATTCTCAATATTCCCTTGGCCTAGAACCTTTAAAAAATTATTTTTTAAGGACCCACGAATTTTTCCTTTGAAGAATTTTAACTCACCTAGGACTTAAAATTAATTAAATTTCTGCTTAGGAATTTTAATTAATTTGGCCAAAAAATTTAATTAATTGACTGAGAGGGGATTTAATTATTTTTCCAACCCTCTTTATATAAGATAAATACTATAGACACATAAAGGGGGAATACCCATTCGTATAGACCCTCAAAAAGCTACCCAATTCTGCGACTCAAAACATGATCTAGTAAACCAAGTAGTTTGTAATAAAATAATCTAACCAATTAGCTAGGATTATTTCCAAACTACTTTTACAAAGACTCGATAGAAAACACTAGGACTCACTTAGCATCTTGATGACAAAATCCACCTTAGCTTTGGGGTGAGGCTAGAGGGGAAAACTCTGTCAATCACTTGTGTCAAGAAACACAAATGAATCAGTGAGACAAAAAACCTCCTAGGATAGAAATCATCACCAAAATACTAGGCTTACCTTGGTTGTTACATACATGGTGGTCTTACTTAAATCATTTACATCATAAACATGCAAAATGGGTTTACATCATTTATAAAACTGTCGACTGATGATGAAATCTGAATGGCTTGAACACGTCGAACATGATGAATCCCATTTGAAAAAATGGGGGTGTACTGCTATGAGGTCGTTGACAAAGTGTGGTCAACACACCCCAAGTACACTCTCAACCCGTTGGCCAAATGGGGAACGGTATTCCTGACAAGCTTGACTTGTGGGTATGATGCCAACTGGGGTATACTCTGCAAGGAGCAGATGGGAGCAACGACTCCGACCATATGAAGATAGGGTAGCAGCATCTCCAACCCTATGGGTAACAAATAGAGTGATACCCTATTGTCCAGAGATCCCTCAACCCAGGAGCCCTCTATCTCAATTCCTCACCCTGGTAGCTCAAACAAGGTGGGAAGAGTTGGCTCAGTGTCATCGATCAACGCTGCCCCTTATCCATAGGGGTCACATCCATCAGTCCAAGTTGCTCTCTGAAGACCAAGAACTTACCTTTCGGTAATGCCTTGGTGAGAATATCTGCAATCTACTCATCTGTCGATATATGACAGAGTCGAACAGCTCCTCTTTGTACCATATCTAGAATATAGTGATATTGAATGTCAATGTGCTTGGACTTGTCATGAAACACGAGATTCTCTGCCAAATGAATCCCACTCTTATTGTCACAATATATCACTACATAGTCTAGGACCTGCTCAAATAGCTCTCCGAAGAGCTTCCTCAACCAAACTGCTTCGCAGCTAGCCATGCTAGTGGAAATATACTCTGCTTCGGCGGTGCTCAATGCTACAGACTTTTGTTTCCTACTCATCCAAGATATCATGGCAGATCCAAGACTAAAACAACATCCAGATGTACTCTTCCTGTCAATAACATTTCCTGCCCAGTCAACATTGGTGTATCCATGAAGTTGAACATCTCCAACAGAATATCTCAGAGCAAGTGTGATTGTCCCATGCAAATATCTCAATATATGTTTGGCAGCGATCCAATGTGCATGGAGGGGCTCGGTCATGAATTGACTCAATGTGTTCACTGCATACCATATGTCTGGACAGGTGTTTACAAGGAACATCAGAGCCCCGATCAATTGTCTATATTCGGATGGATTCGCCAAATCGAGTCCTACAACTTCTCCACATAAGTTCTTGAAGTTCATTTCCATCAGTGTAGCCATGGATTTGCATTCTGTCATTCCAAATCTTTCCAGCAACTTCACAACATATTTTCCTTGTGTCACCCTCTGATATGGTGGTGGGGTCAACAGACCCACCACCTCACACAACATATATTCATTGTATAATGTTATGGCCCATAGGTCGTTACCTCTGAAACCGGATTTGTCCCCCAGGGCCCAAGAAACCCGAATCCTACGTATCGGATACGATATTGTAGGATTCGTACCCAATTCACCGAATTCGGCCATATCCATACAGTGTACGGCGAATCCCGACCGTACCCTGTACGGATACAGCCGAATCCTGTACAGCTGGATTCGTTGTGCCAAAAAGTGCGATTTTGGGTTATAAAAAACCGATTTCACTCATTATTTCTCACCGATTTGTGTTTGTGAAGTGAGCAAGGAGCAAGGGTTGGCAAGAAGAAAGGGAGTTTTTTCAAAGAGATTCGAGCATCCAGTAAGTGCACTGTCCCTCTATATTTTGCATTTAGTTTGCTGTTAGTTTTTGCATGTACATATGTTTTATATATTTGGTCATTTTTGTTTAATTTTTACAGTATTCATGGCTCAATCAAAGGCAGCAAGACAGGGGCAAAGAAAGGGGAAGAATGTCCCCATTGGAGATGCCCCTCCTGCCCCTGTTTCATTAGGGTCTGCAAGTATTCCATCTATTGGAAGTGGGGTTGCAACAGCAGCTTCAAATGTGCAGGGAAAACAAACTCACGACCCTAAATAACTATTGTGGAAATATGTGACAAGAGAGGGAGGGGCAGGCAAAAAGGGAAAGGGAGGAGGAAATTGTTCATGGAAATGCAATATATGCGATGGCCATTTCACTTCCACATATTTCTGTGTGAAAGCTCATTTGTTGAGTTTGCCAGGTTGTGGCATTAAATGTTGTATAGCAATTGACTTGCCACAGAGGAGGGAGTTGGAGAAAGAGGCATTTGTTGGTGCGGCAAATGTGGCATCAAAATCAAAACAAAACAAGAATGATGACCCCCTTCCATTCTTAAGGAAAAGCAACAACAAGTTCCCTTTTGAGAGTTTTAGTAGGGGACAATCGGCAAAGAAAAAGGCAACTGCAATTGCTCCAATGGACAAGATTTTTCAAAAAGAGAAGAGGGAAGAGCTTGATCTCACCTTGCATTTTTTTCCTATCAGAACTTCATATCCTTTAATGTTGCACAGTCACCTCTATTTATTGAGATGTGTCGAGCTCTTAGTCATGAGGCTCCATCAGGGTATGTGCCTCCTGGGTCGGAGAAGCTCAGAACGACATTGTTGACAAAGGCAAAGAAAGAGGTGGGCAAAATGCTTGAGCCTATTAAATCAGCATGGCCAACATCTGGGGTTAACATTGTTTCTGATGGATGGACAGATCCAGCACGCCACCCCCACTCATCAACTTCATGTTGTCATCCTTGAATGGTCCAGTTTTCTTGAAAGCAGTGGATGCACTTGGACAGTACAAGGATGCACAATATATGGGTGAGTTAATTATTAAAATTATTGAAGATGTAGGTGTCGATTATTGTGTGCAAATCATTACAGATAATGCACCTGTTTGGAAGGTTGTTGGCATGATTGTGGAAGCAAAATATCCACAAATATTTTGGACACCTTGCATTGTCCATTCATTGAACTTGGCACTGAAATCTATTGCCTCTGATGTGCTTTGGATTGGAGCCATTATTGAGGATGCACGGCATATCCGCAACTTCATACAAAACCATACACAAATGCCCTCACTATCTACAAGGAGTACAGCAATCTATCATTGTTGAAAATTGTGGATACACGGTTTGCCTCTTCATTCATCATGTTGAAGAGGTTGAGGGAGGTCAAGACCGCTCTTGGGGCCATGGTTATTTCATAGTTTTGGTCTTTTTGGAGAAAGACGGATCAAGCAGCCTCAAAGAAAGTGAAGGACACAGTGTTGGATGATCTATGGAGGGAGAAGGTAGATCTAGTTATTCAGATCATGGAGCCTATCATTTCCTTGCTTCGATTTGCAAATACAAACCAATCCATCCTAGGAGAGGTTTATGAGGGATGGGATTCCATGATTGAGTCTGTGAGGACCATTGTTTTACAGATTCAGTGCCCAGAGTATGAGACATCACCAGAGGCCTTCTTCACCGGCATATAGGATATTCTTGTCAGCAGATGGGACAAGAATTGCACACCTTTACATTGTTTGGCTCACTCCTTGAACCCAAAATACTACAGCCATGAGTGGCTGGATGGTGGACCTTCGGTCAAATTCCCTCCTCACATGGATGGTGAAATATCATAGGGGAGGAAAGATGCATTGAGGAGGATTTTTCAGGAGAGGGCATCCCTTGATGAGGTGGAGGATGCCTTTGCAGAGTTTTCCACTGGCACTGGGTGATTTGTAGGCTATGATGTGATTCGAGACAAGGGGGCTAAGAAGCCCTATTCTTGGTGGGCAACTCATGGGGCAACAAGCCCTCCTCTACAGCAGTTAGCCATGAGGCTCCTCTCTCAGGTGACTTCATCCTCTTGTTGCAAGAGGAATTGGAGCACATATGGGAATTTGTATAGTGTGAAGAAGAGCAAGCTTGAGCAGTCCAGGGTAGAGACAATGGTGTATATGCACACCAACCTTCGTCTCATCTACAGGCAGAGGGAGGATTGGTTGAAGGGAAAGACAAAGATGTGGGATGTCTTTCCTGATGATATGGGTCTGGACAGCAGTGTTGAGTTGGCATTGGCTAACTTGGATCTCAATGCGCCAGTGCTAGATCCTGTCACATTTGATGATGCCAATACAGTAGAGGCGTCATCCTCCACACCAGCAGATGCAAAGATGGCAGAGGAGGAGGATGCATCAGAGGAGAGCAGTGGTGAGCATGATGATCAGGATGAGGACAGTGATGCTGATTATGATGATGAGGATTGATGACTCATTGACTCCGACTCATTGAGGCTTCAGGCTTGTAGTCTTGTAGACTGTAGTTTTTTTGTATTTTCTATTTCTATTTGCCATTGGCATTGTACTTATGTAACACATTTTGATTCTGATGACTTAATGAGAAAACTACAGTATCTTACTATCTTGTCTTTCTGAGTAAATTTGACAATTGTATGATGTATCAATGTATCAAATTTCAATGTATCATGTATGACTCATGAGTAATAAGTATCTAAGATCTTAAATCTATGTTTGAATCAATGAATTTGTATGAATTTATGTAAAAAATATCTAATTTTTAATATATTAATACATATTTTTTTTAAAATATATATATATATTTTAATAAAATAATATATAACGTACCGTATCCCGGAAGTGTCCTGATCCGGGGGTCACCATATCCCGAATCCGATTCTCGAATCCCCGTATCCATCGAATCCTGAATCCCCATATCAGGTGACTTAGGCCGTTACAAAAGCGCATTGATGGATTATGATAACCAGTCGAGGATATGGTGGAGCTGCCAGATATGGTGGGCTCCCGCCATATCCCTTCCCCCCATCTTGTCGGCGAATAACTTTAAATACATAACAAGCGACATCAATGGCTTAGTGGTAGAGCACCAGATTTGTGGCCAACAGGTTTGGGGTTCGACCATCGCCGAGTTCATTTCAATAAATTTTGGTCCGACCCACGGGGCCATGTGGCCTCCTTGGATTGGGCCACATGTCACCCTCTGATTGGGCCCGTTGTGGGTTTTTCCTTGGTCTTTGTACAAATCCTTGCGTCTCTTATTGCTCTTGATTGTCTTTTTTTGTACATGTTTATGATTCTATCTACAATTGCTATTGATCATTGGAAGATTAATATGTTTTGAAAGATTTCTAATTGAAGAAAAGAATTGACCTAAACTAATTGGAATTTGGAACAACATAGAACAGTGGAAAATTAACATGGAATTAGGGCCAAGTTGAATACAAGCCCAACGAGATAAGAGACAAGAGCAATCATCTTTGAAAGAAGTTGAAGGAACCTATTTGACTTGGTCAAGATGTCGGAGAAGTTGGGTGATTCATCAAACTTTGTTGCTTGAAAGATCAGGTTGCAAGTGATATTGGATGAAAATGATGTCTCGGAATAAGTGGAAGTAAAAGTTTTTGTACCTCCAGAAAATGGTCTTGTTACTACCAAATCCAAGTATAAGAAAGGTGAGCTCAAAGCCAAAAAAATTCTCATTGATGGTTCGCAAGATCACCTACTTATTTATGTTGGAAGCTTGAAAAAGTCTAAGGGCATTTATGGCAAGCTGGTTGGGGTGTATGAGGTCAACAATTTAAATCATATCCTCTCCTGGAAAAATCAACTCAAGGATATGAAGATGAACAAAGGTGAATCTATGCAATCCTATGTCATGAGGGTATCCCACCTAAGGGATCAATTGCAAACTGCAAGAGAGCCTATATCTAATAGATTGTGGGTGATGGTAACTCTTCAAGGTCTTCCTCCAATTTGGGAAACCTTCATTACCACTATAAGCAACAATAATACTCTCCCGGCATTTCATGAGCTCGTTGGTAAATTAACTCAATAGGAGACGAGGATCACTGCCAAAGGAAGGATTCAAAAGCATGAAGATGGAGAGCCCTCTGCATTTGTTTCTCAAGACAAAAGGAGGAAAGGAATAGGGAGACCATCTAAAAGGCCTCTCCCAGATTCCAGGGACTCCAATAAAATATTCAAAATGGAATTATCAAAAATTGAGTGCTACAACTGCCACAAGCATGGAAACTAGGCTCGAGAATGCCCAGAAAAGAGGAATGCTCCAAGGTCCAATCTTGGCTTCAACAATAACTGGTTCGAAGATAGAAGAAGAGGTGATGATCGAAGATGGGATGATAGAAGAAGAAGAGATGCTCTGGATGATCATGAAGAAGGCCATCGTCCACAAAACAGGTCAAGGAACTTCCGGTATGAAATGCAACTGCTAGTCAATCTGAATATATACTTATTTTTGCTCTTTGTAGTTCTTCCCCTCTAGATTCATATGATAGTTGGCTGGTAGATAGTTGAGATTCTAGACATTTCTCTGGATATCAAAAAGTCCTCTCAAACTTGGTTGAGAGGGGGACAAATTTGAAAATCATCCTTGGAGATAATACTACTCATCCTGTGAAGGGTTTTAGTTATGTCAAATTTCATTTATACTTTGGTGAGTTCGTTCTTATTCATGATGTGATGTATGTTCCGGGACTAAAGAAGAACTTGGTATCCATATTTGCCTTGGATGGCAAAGGAATCAGAGTAGCTTTCATAAGAGGAAAAGTCCTCCCCTGGCCTATGCAATCTTGCATCAGGGATGCTTTACCTTAGGATCTAGTATTGAAGGACTCTATAGAGTCAAAGGAAGACCTCTACTAGCAATGGTCCACGACATCAATCATCAAAGTGAGTTATGGCACCGAAGGTTGGCACATCTACATTATGAAGCCTTGACGAAATTAAACTAGTCTCTAGAATGCCTAATGTTCAAGCTAGTCTTGATGGAGTATGTCCAAGATGTGTGAGTGGAAAGAAGACAAGTGGTCCATTCCCCTCCAATAAGAACAAGACTGATGGTATTGTTCAGCTCATTTATTTTGACCTATTTGACCCATGCCAGTGCACTCTTTTGGTGGCCATCTCTACTATATAATCTCTATTGATGACTTCTCGAGGAATACATGGATATACTACTTGAAGCATAAAGATGAGGCTTTTGATATGTTTAAGGACTTCAAGGCACTAAAAAAGCAAATAGGGAAGAAGATCAAAGTCTTCAAGTCCGAAAATGGTGGAGAATATACGTCAAATGAGTTTGTTGACTTTTGCAAGAAAGCAACACTGATGGAGATGAACTTTAAGAAGTTGTGCGGAGATGTTGTTGGCCCTAACTTGGCGAACCCCTCTGAGTACCGACATTTGATAGGGGCATTGATGTTCCTTGTGAACACCTATCCAGACATATGCTTTGCAGTGACCACTTCGAGGCAATTCTTGACTGAGCCCCTTCATGCATACTGGATTATTGCCAAGGACGTACTAAGATATTTGCATGGGACGAGTAAGCTTGGTCTAATATATACTACCGCAGTTGTACGACTTCAAGGGTACGTTGATGCTGACTAGGCCAGAAATTCTATTGACAGGAAGAGCACATCAAGATGTTTCTTTAGTTTGGGTTCCGCCATGATATCTTGGATGAGCAAGAAACAAAAGTTTGTAGCTTTGAGCATGGCAGAGGCGGAGTATACAACTGCTAGCATGGCTAGCTGCGAGGCAATTTGGTTGAGGAAGCTCTTTAGAGAGTTGTTTGAGCAGGTCCTAGATACAACCGTCATATATTGCAACAACAAGAGTGGGATCCAATTGGCAGAGAATCTCGTATTTCATAACAAGTCCAAACATATTGAGATCAGGTATCACTATATTCGAGACATGTACAAAGAAGAGTCGTAAGACTCCATCATAGTTCGACTGATGAGCAGATTGTGGATATACTCACTAAGGCTTTGCCGAAAGGAAAGTTCTTAGTATTTAGAGAGCAGCTTGGACTGATGGATGTGACCCTCCTGGGTAAGGGTCCCCGCTAATCGAGAACGTTGGGTGTGCTCTTCCTCCCTGTTGAGCTCCCAGGTGAGGAATGGAGCAGTAAGGGTTCCTGGGGTTGATGGAACTCTGGACAATAGGATAGTTGTGATCCTTACCTCACGGTAAGTAGTATCCTGCCTATTGTCTGGCAATAAGATAGTTGAGTAACTTACCACATGATAAGTAGCATCCTACCTATTGTCATATTTTTGGACTTGACAAAGTATACCCCAGTTGGCATACTACGCACAAGTTGGGCTTGTTGGGATCGTTCCTCCCCATCTGGTCAATGGGTTGAGAGGTGACTTGGGATAGTTGCAATACTTATTTATCCTTAAGTAGTATCCTACCCAAATGAGAAGATGCAGGTGTTCTATGACTAACTCTTGAGGGTCAAGTTGGGAAGATCAACGGACAATAGGATAGTTGTGATCTATTGATTTTTGGTAGCATCGGATGTGCTCTAGCACCGAAACTTTGTGGAGGGGCTAAGACACATGAGATCTCCAAGACCCAGAAATTCTTTGGAGAAATTCCACCTGGTGTGCAAGTTATTCAATAAATTAAT
Source organism: Pinus albicaulis (assembly GCA_034641835.2). NCBI lineage: Eukaryota > Viridiplantae > Streptophyta > Pinopsida > Pinales > Pinaceae > Pinus > Pinus albicaulis. The sequence goes on along the minus strand of CM076579.1, from coordinate 445,423,682 downwards.
TATTTTAATGAAAACCCTAAGTCTAACTTAGGGAAATTAGATAATTAAAGTGAATTAATTAAAACATGTGGGTGAGAATGTTCTAAGTGACGTGGAACAAGTCTTTTCTAATCTTAGTCGTTGATTAGAGATTAGATCACGACCGTTGATTTGTCAACGAGAAAGTATTAAAGGAAGGCTTGGGGTTAGTTGGAGAACACACACAAGCGGTAGCACTTGAGCTAAGTCGAAATTCTGGGGCGTGGTTTGCTGAGAATTTTCATTTGAGCTTGCAATGTTGGTGAGGGGCAGATCGACGAGGGATTATTTAGATCCAAGGCTGAGAATACATAAGCAGAGAGGCGGATCCGTACCAGATAGCGCAGAGATCCAGCAGGAAGGACGCAGCCCAGCCAGGCTCACGCAGAGGCAACACAGAGGCTGACGCAGGGCATTCAGGGTGATGCAGAGGCAGCGTTGAGCTCAGAGGGTTGACGCAGGAGCAGCACAGGGCTAGAGAAGCTGACGCAAAGGCTGGGAGAGGCAACATTGGGGTTCCAGTAGGCCAGAAAGGGCTCATTTTCAGCGTTTCAAAAGTATTGAAGCGGCCACACGAAAGGGTGACGTAGTGACTGCGTAGGCACCGTTGGGGTTCTTCATCCTTGGCTAAATCAGCCATATTTTATGTCTCCGAGTGATAGAGGTACATCTATCGTGATTTCTCTATTGGGCAAACCACTAATGGTGCCCTTGATTGTATTAAGACATTTTGCATAATAAAAAAACCCTCTAAGAGTTGTTGAACCAGTTTTCACACATTGGGTTTTTCCGGGGACATTGTCCAAAAAATATTGTGTGTCCTTTGTCATGTGTGCTTCATTCTTCAGTTCTTGATCTGTATGTATGTGTAGACTACAGTTGTATTTACTTTGATGTTTTACTGAATAATTCAGAAAATTAACTTGTTAATTAAATCAAACAAGTAGGAAAAGTAAATTAGAATACTGCAGTAGGGTTTCTATAATAAGGATTCAGAAATTTTCACATGGTATCAGAGCTATTGCAGATCAAGGGGAGTTGAAGCCATCAGCGAAGAGACGAAGTATTTTGCTGCAGGAAGGCGGTTGAAGCTGCACAATTCCAGAAAGAGGCAGTGCAGCACCAGAGGGACATCGCAGACCCTGCATGGGTGACACAGAGCTTGTCTACTCACACAGAGTTGACGCAGAGGCTAACGCAGGCCCGAGAGGGTGACGCAATCCAAGAGAGGATGACGTTGTGCCGGTTGTCGTGGCTGGAAGTACAGTTTTTGATATTCGAAGTTGTTGGTGGGGCATTGTTTCTACTGGTGCAGAACAATGTCTAGCGGGGTTGACAAAGTAAGGGGAAACAGTCCTCAACAGAATTTCTAGCCAAGAAGTCTGAGATCCAATCAACGGAGTGATTGGAAAGGGTTGATTCAACAGATTTGGTGAAGGATTTCTGAGAGGGAAATCAGTTGTCAGAGGGAGCGTATTCTCTAGAGGGTTTCTATCGCCAAGAAACCTAGATCGAGTCTCTTACTGAGAGTAGCAATAGTAGAAGGGAGAAGAGCATTCGCTTCGATAGTTTGAGCAGAGATGGCCACGCATGGATTGAGAGATATGGACGGCTTAGACGGTGTATCTAATTTTGTCATCTGGAAAGCCAGGATCCTGACAATCCTTGACGAGTATCGTATCAGAGACCATGCTTGTGAAATTTTCAAACTGAAACACTACTGCAATGATAGATTTATTTTGCCTACTTATTTTATGATAAGTTATTTACAGATTCTTCCAGTAAATTCTGAAATAAACACAACTGCAGTATTCACTTAGCCATAAGCAAAAAATAGAACAGAATGCATATAACGCAATAGAAACAATCACATGAACACAGTCGTTTTTGGATAATTGTCCCCGGAAAAACCCAATGCGGAAAAACCGGTGCAGCAGATGAGGGTTTGTATTATTCTTCAGCAAGGAAAATCATTTACAAGAATTTGACGAGCAGATTTCTAGAATACACTTGAGATAAATTCCCTGAATCCTTCAGGAAAATTTCTAACACCCGGGAAACACCCTAGCTCCCTCTGTGTCACTCTGCGTGGTCTTTTGTGCAGTCCTTGCGCTGGACTGCGTCACTCTGCATGGGGATTTAGTGTTGTTGCTCAGCACTGTCCCCTCTACGTCCTCCTCCTGCCTTTCTTTGCATATGTTGATTTCCCCTTCCTTCTTATGCCTCTACAACCTCTCCCTCTGAAATTGAATTCTATTCCTTCAGAATCGATTTCCTTTGGGCATTGAGTGTGTGCCCAGCTTGCTTTCCAAATGAACCTCAAGCCTTCTCTTATAATCTTCTCATTGATGAATCAAACGGCCCAAATTAGATCTCTAATCAATGGTTAAGTTTAAAACATGACTTGATCTTCGTTTTCTATTCTCACTTTGTTTTATTAATACCCTTTAATTATTTAATTTCCCTAAGTTTAGACTTAGGGACCACGTTAGAATAATTAACTATTTTAATAAAACATGAACCTAGTGGAATTTCCACAAACGGTTTTTGGGTTCTTTGGAATACTGATGTCCAAGCCTCCTCACAGAATATGAGACTTGGAACACTTTCCAATCAACACTTCCTCTTAGCGAGGAAAGTGTTCAAGCAAAATACCAACTACATCTACTCTAACCTGAAGCATCTACTACACTACTAATATATTGGTTGTTGCCCCTCATCTGCTGCATTGCTGCCTTCTGTATTGTTGCCCATGACACCATCTCTGTCAATGCCTCATCCATACAGCAGCTCCCTCTGAATTTTGAGCCCATCCATTCCTCTACTGGAATGGATTCTTGACCATCCCCATCTTTTCTCTAAAATAAGTAAACTTAATTTTACCCAGAGATTTTGTGAGGATATCTGCCACCTATTCCCCTATAGGAATGTACTTCAAATGTACAGCTCCCTGTTGGACATAGTCTCTGATGAAGTGGCACCTGCTGTCAATGTGCTTTGACCGATCATGAAACACAGGATTTTCAGAGAGCTTGATGCAACTTTGATTATCACACAAAATTCTGGTCGGTTCCATGATCTTCTTGAGTAAGTTCAAGAGCAACTTACGAAGCCATATGGCCTCACACAAAGTTGTGCTGGCTGCCATATATTCAACCTCGACTGAGCTCAGCACCACAAATTTCTGTTTTCTTACTGCACCAGGAAGTCTTTCCTGATTCGACACTAAAACAATACCCACTGGTACTTTTCTGATCCATTGGACTTCCAGCCCAATCTGCATCAGTGAACCCACTCAACTGCATTTCATTGCCCTTGTCGTACCTCAATCCAAACTCGATTGTTCCCTTCAAGTATCTGAGAACATGTTTGGTTGCTGCCCAGTGAGCCCTCCTTAGTTCTACCATGAACTAACTGAGGGTATTTAGGGCATAACAAATGTTTGGTCTAGTGTTGACCAGGTACATCAATGATCCTATGAGTTGCCTATACAAGGTAAGATCAACCTCATCATCCTCGGACGTGTCAATTTTCTTCCAATTTGTGATCATTGGCGTAGCCATGGGTCTACAGTCCTCCATCTGAAATCTCTTCAGGATCTCTATAGTATATCTTCCTTACCCAAGGAAGATTTCTCCCTTCTGCTGCCAAACTTCCAACCCCAGAAAATAGTGCATCCGCCCTAGATCCTTCATGTCGAATTTTGTAGCCATATTTTCCTTGCAGTCTTTGATGAGCCTAAATGATCCAGTTAGAAACAGATCATCAACATATAACACCAATATCAGAGGCTCTTCCCCTACTCTCATATAGTAGAGGTTGGGATCTGCGTCACTCTTGACAAATCCCATCTTTTGTAGGGAGTTGTCAATTTGCCCATAACAAGCTCTAGGGGCTTGCTTCAGTTTGTACAAGGCTTTCTTAAGCCTGCACACATGAGTTTTCTTTCATTTGGTTGTTCTATATACACTTCCTCTTCTATCACCCCATACAAGAACACATTCTTGACATCCATCTGGTGAATTTCCCATCCCATCTGCGCTGCAAGAGAGATGACGGATCTTAGTGAAGTATATCGAGCTACAGGGCAAAGGTTTCTTCATAATTGATCCCTTCCTTCTGTGCATACCAGTTAGCCACAAACCTGGCTTTGAATTTCTCTATGTTGCCATCTGCAACATATTTTATCTTGTAGATCCATCTCGAACCTACAACTGACCTGTTCGGAGGTCTAAGAACTACTTCCCAGGAATCATTAGTCATGATGGAGTTGTACTCCTTCACCATAGCATCTACCCACACCTGATGTTGAGCTGCCTCCTGAAAGCTAGAGGGTTCTCCAACCTGTGCTACCAATGCATGTGCATGTCTGGCTGTCTACGTTCCCTCTTCTCATTTCTAGGAGCTCCAACAAACTCCTTTGCATCCTTTAGAATTTGTTGTAGTTCTTTGCTCGTCCTTCCAATGGTGGTGGGTGGATTCACCTACTCTCCTTCTTGCACTTCCTCGAAAAAACATTCCTTAGGATCCTTGTGCCTTGAAGAAGCACTAGAGCCATCATCCGTAGGTCGCTGTGGCTGGACCAACGGATCCTCCTCAACGTAACTGAAGACATTTCTCGGGATTTCCTAAAGGCCCTCTCCTCCATGAACTTCATGTCCCGTCTCACTACTATCTTCCTACTCTCGAGAATATATATGCGGTAAGCCTTTGCATTCTCACTATATCCCACAAGTTACCCTTTTTTAGCAGACTGATCCAACTTCTTCCTCTTCTCATTGGGTACATGGCAATACACTATACTACCAAATATCCTAAAGTGGCTCACTTCAGGTTTGCTGCTAGTGAACACACTCTCAGGAGTAACCTTACCCAATGCATTATGAGGCACTCCGTTCTACACATACACAGTTGTATTACAAGCTTCAACCCACAAAAATTTGGGCATGCCTTGATCATACAGCTTCCACAATAGTCCTATTCTTCCTCTCTGCGACCCCATTTTGCTCCGGATTATTTTGAGCATTCCACTCTCTCTTGATGCCTTCCTTTGCACAGAACCTTGTGAAGTCCTTGTCAATGTACTCTCCACCATTGTCTAATCGCAATATCTTGATCTGCTTTCCTGTTAGATTCTCTACCAGAGATTTAAAATCTTTGAATTGCTCAAAGACCTCGTCTTTGGTCTTCAGAAAGTAGATCCATGTCTTTCTGGAATGGTCATCGATAAAGGTGACAAAATACTTTGCACCATTGAGAGAATTTGAGGACATTGGTCCGCAGATGTCCGAGTGTATCAATCCCAACACACTCTTGGCGTTATTGCTGCTTTTCGGATATGTTGCCTTGGCATACTTCCCTAATAATCACCCCCTACAGACATTGTCTCGCTTGGTGCTAAAATCCAGAGCTCTCGTGACAGTCTTCTTGAGAATTCACAAGGCTCCATGATGTAGATGCCCCATTCTTCTATGCCATAATTCATTCAAATCTCTTTCCTCGGTACTGCCTATCAGTGCCATTGGGGACTCGAGCTGTAACTTGTACAGTTTATGGCTCCTTACTCCAATTTGCGCCTTCTTTTTCCGACTAGGATGTTTGACATAAACTTTGTTGCCAATAAAGTATACATCATAACCCTTGTTCTGAAGCTGAAACACTGAGAGCAAGTTCATCTCCAATCCTGGTACATGCAGTACGTTGGTGGCCTAAAGCTTGTTGCCAGCTTCTGTTTGAAATATTATGGTACCTCTTCCAATAGGGGTACATTTTTCCTTGTTTCCCATAGTGATTTGAAAATTCATCTGCTCCTCCTGTTAGCTCGAGAAGCATTCTCGAACTCCTGTCATGTGAGCAGATGCTCCACTGTCAATATACCAGATCTCTGGAGAGGCCATGCTTGACACACAAGAAAAATCCTCTTCTAGTCTGGATGCCAGAACTGAAATGTCATGATCCCTCTTTTCCTCCATACATTCTGGAGTACTGCGTGAACCCTTCTAAGCTAATGTTGCATCACTGTCAGACCTTCGTTCCATTACAAAACCTCCTCTTCTATTACTCGTCTTTTGCTCTGATACCATGTGAAATTTTCAAACTGAAACACTATTGCAGTGATAGATTTATTTCGCCTACTTATTTTATGATAAGTTATTTACAGATTCTTCCAGTAAATTCTGAAATAAACACAACTGCAGTATTCACTTAGCCATAAGCAGAAGATAAAACAGAACGCATATAACGCAATAGAAACAATCACATGAACACAGTTATTTTTGGACAATTGTACCCAGAAAAACCCAATGTGGGAAAATCGATGTAGCAGATGAGGGTTTGTATTATTCTTCAACAAGGAAAATCAATTACAAGAATTTGACGAGCAGACTTCTACAATACAGTTGAGATAAATTCCCTGAATCCTTCATGAGAATTTCTAACACCTGGGAGACACCCTAGCTCTTTTTGCATCACTCTGTGCGGTCTTCTGCGCAGTCCATGCGCTGGACTACATCACTCTGCATGGGGATTCAGTGTTGTTGCTCATCGTTGTCCCCTCTATGTCCTCATCTTGCCTTTCTTTGCGTCTGCTGACTTCACCTTCCTTCTTCTGCCTCTGCAACTCTGCCTCTACAACCTCTCCCTCTGAAATCGAATTCTGTCCTTCAAAATCGATTTCCTTCGGGTACTGAGTGTGTGCCCGATGTGCTTTCCAAATGACCCTCAACCCTTCTCCTATAATCTTCTCGTTGATGAATCAACGACCCAAATTAGATCTCTAATCAATGGCTAAGATTAAAACATGACTTGATCTTCGTTTTCCAGAATATTCTCACTCTGTTTTATTAATACCATTTAATTCTTTAATTTCCCTAAGTTTAGACATAGGGACCACATTATAATTAATTATTTTAATAAAAAATGAACAGAGTGGAATTTCCACAAATGGTTTCTGGGCTTTTTGGAATATTGAAGTCCAAGCCTCCTCACAAAATATGAGACTTGGAACACTTTGCAATGCTACAAAATCAACAATGCCGAGAAGGTTGTGGTCGTTCTGGTCGATGCTGATCCTCTAAAGAAGTATGAGGAAAATCAGGCACGGGCTAAGTGCATGATCATGGATGGAATGAAGGATCACGTGGTCCCACATATTCCCGAGAAGAAGACGGCAAATGAGATGTGGCAGGCACTAGACACGTTGTATCAAGGTAGCTCGGTCCAAAGGAAGATGCTCCTGGAGAATCAGATGCGACTGTTTCAGATGCATAAGGGAGAGGAAATCGATCCTTTCCTCTTTAGATTAAAGGCAGTTCGAGATTAGTTGGTTGCTATGGAGGCAACTCCTGATGACAGTCTCATGGTGAGGATTGCCCTAAATGCATTCACCGATGATTGGGAGAACTTTGTCCAAAGTATTTTGGGCAGAGCACAACTTCCAAACTGGGAGGACATGTGGGAAATCCTTGGTCAGGAGGAGATCAGTATGAAAATTTCTAAATTTACTAAACAGAAACCCTACTGTTAAATTCTTGATTTACTTCTACTTACATAAGTTATTAATCTGAAAACTTCAGCATTAACATCGAAGTAAATACATTAATAACCTACATATGCGGATCTAAACTGAATAACATGCTCAATGACAAAGTGATACACAAGGATTTTCTGGACAAATGTCCCCGGAAAAACCTAATGCGGGAAAACCAGTGCTTCTAGCTTCTGGAGGGTTTTTATTATTAAGCGGATTCTAAGTACAACAAATCTAGGCACCAAACCGGTTAACCCGACAGAGAAATATAAACGACAGCAATACCTCTATCCGGAGACAGAAAAATCTGACTGATTCACACACTCAAACGGGATTTACAGAACTCAGCCCTTTTTCGGCCACTGGAAACCCCAGTGCTACTTTGAAGCCCTTTGCGTCAGCCTGCCTGCCCTGTGTCAGCCTTCGCGTTGCTCAAGAAGGGCCTACATCACCCTAGACTAGGTTATGTTGCCCCTGCACTGCCTTAGTTGGGCCTGCGTCAGCCCTCCTAGCTTCCTGCTGCCTCTGCACTGCCCCTGCTGGGATCTCAGCTGCTCTGCGTAGTTGCTACCTCTGCACTGCCCTGGTATGCTCCTTCTCTGCCCTCGTTGTACTCTTGGTCTAGGACTAGACCATCCCCCTCGCCAATACTTCCCCTCACTGCAGTTGAAACACTTCTGAAATTCTTAGCAAACCACGCCCTAGAATTCCAGCTTAGCTTCAGCACTCTGCCAGTGTGTGTGTCCTCCAACTAACCCCAAGCCCTCTTCTTATACTTTTCTCGTTGAAAAATCAACAGTCGTGATCTAATCTTGAATCGACGACTAAGATTAGAAGATGCTTGATCCGTGTCACTTAAGTCAATCTCATCACATGTTTAATTTAATTACCTTTAATCTTTCAATTTTCCTAAGTTAGACTTATGGTCCTTAATTAGAAAGATTAATTAATTAAATATCTCTTAAACAGGATGGAATTTCCCAAAACACTTTATGGGCCTTGGAGATCTTATGTACTCTAATCCCTCCACAAATTTTGGGAGCTAAAGCACATCCGATGCTACCCCAACACCCCAAAATCTCAACACTCCCTCTTAGCAAGGAATGTGCTCTAGCAAAACACTTCACCCCGAAGTTCTGCTCTGATCTCTTGTCTCGGTCTCTGCGCTGATGCTTGGCCTACTGCCCTTCATCACTGCGTTGTTGCTGCTCTCTGTACTACTGCCCATGACTCTACCACCGTCATTGCCACATCCGTACTGCAGCTCCCTCTCAAATCGTTGCAACGTGTTTCCCATACCACTGCCACTGCTAACTGTTGCACTACAACTCAATTGCTGAGAGTAAGGAACTAAAGGACTCTTGCCCAATCTTTGACAGACAAGTCAGTTGGGCTGCATCTCATCATTGAAGCTCTACAGATTGCTGCTCTGCGATGTCCTCCTGAAGCCTCTGTGTTGCTGCAGCTCTGCACTGCGTAAGCAAACCTCCTCTGCGTTGTTGCCTCTACACTGCTGCTACATCTGGACTGCACTACTCCCTCTCCAACTTTTCAACCTCTGCCTTTGCTTCATCCGTGATCTTTGCAACCACTGCTCCACTTGTCCTGCTACCATCTTAAGGCTCCCGTAACTCGTATGTGATCCAAGAGTTGGGCTACTCAAGGATCCCGCCCCCACTCTGTAGCTGCTCTACAGATAAATATCCCCACTTCCGTGGTTCATGAGCGCGCTCATGGCTACGTCATCGTCGGAGCCATCGTCTCCTACAGCAGCCTTGGAACTAGAAGCTTCCTTGTCCTTCTTCTTCTGAGGACAATTGCTGGCGAAATGTCCTAGTTCGTCGCACTAGAAACATTTGATCTTTGACAGATCACGCTTCTTTTTCCCTTGTTGCATCTTTGATGCCAAGGCTGCATCTTCCTCTTCCTCTTTCTTCACCCTGCTCGAACCAGTGTTGTACTGCCTCTTGGTCATCCAACGGATCTCCTCTTATTGGAGGATAGCCCACATATTGTCCCAGTTAGGAAGATCCACTATGCCCAAAATACTTTGGACAAATGTTTCCCAGTCCTATATGACAGCATTTAGAGTCGTCCTCACCATGACATCATCTTCTACCTTGACCCCCATGCCAGTCATCCGATCCCAGATCGACTGCAGTCTGAATAGGAAGGGATCGATTTCTTGTTCCTTGGACACCATGAATAACCCCAGCTGGTTCTCCAGAAGCATCTTTCTCTGGACAGACCTCCCTTGATACAATGTGGTTAAAGCTTCCCACATCTCATGAGTCGTTGTCTTCTCGGCTATGTGTGGTACCACATGATCTTTTACCCCGTCCATAACGAAGCGCTTGGCATGTGTCGCTGCTTCATTGTGCTTCTCCAAGAGTTTCACATCGATTGGTGTAGCTAAGGCTTTCTCTGCATGCTCCTGTATACAGTAGGCCTCTAAGACTACTAGGATTTTGGCCTTACAGATAGCAAAGTTGGACAGTCATCCAACCTATCCTAATTACGCAGTCCGTGTGGTGCCATCTACTCAGAAATTTGTCGGAACGAATCCTCCTCTCTATACTAGAGACTCAGATCTAGGGTCCTTGGCGAGAAAGGCACCCTCTGCTCCCTCTGACAACTGACTTCCCTCCCTTGGAAGTCTGCCAAACACAACGAATCAGCTCTCTTCAATCACCCTACGATCGATCTTCAGATTTCTTTGGCAGGAAATCTACTGAGAAGTTGTTCTCATTGCGCTCTTTGTCAACTTAGCTTAGGCTAAATTCTACACCGGCAAAATCTTCACCCCACCAGCAACTGCTGAAGGTCTGCAGCTCAGCTTCCGGTTCACGGCACTCTACATAGCAATCAAATTTGGACTGCATCACCCTGGCTAGCCTCTGCGTGATCAGACTGGCTCAGCGCAGGCTGCTCTTGCGTCCCTCTAGAATACTTTGCGTTGTCTCTGCATCACCCAGCTGGGACTGCATCAGCCCCTCCGTGGCTCTTGCTGCCTCTGCGCCCTTCTGCTGTCGCGCTGCCCTCTCCAGTTTATCTGCTGCTGCTACAACAAATTTCTTTAGCCTTCTTGCTGGAGATCCATCTAGATCTGCAATCACTCTGATACCATGTGAAATTTTTTGAATTTACTAAACAAAAACCCTACTGTTAAATTCTAGATTTACTTCTACTTACATAAGTTATTAATCTGAAAACTGCAGCATTAACATCGAAGTAAATACATTAACAACCTACACATGCAGATCTAAACTAAATAACATGCTCAATGACAAAGTGACACACAAGAATTTTCTGGACAAATGTCCCCGGAAAACCCAATGCGGGAAAATTGATGCTCCTAGCTTCTGGAGGTTTTAAGCAGATTCTATGTACAAAAAATCAAGGCACCAAACTGGTTAACCCGACAGAGAAATATATATAAATGGCAGCAATACCTCTATCCGAAGACAGAAAAATCTGACTGATTCACAACCTCAAACGGGATTTACAGAACTCGGCCCTTTTCCGGCCTCTAGAAACCCCAACGCTGCTTTGAAGCCCTCTGCGTCAGCCTGTCTGCCTTGCGTCAGCTTTTGCGTTGCTCAGGAAAGGCCTATGTCAGCCCTCCTGGCTTCTTGTTGCCTTTGCACTGCCCTTGCTGGGCTCTCGATCACTTTGTGTAGCTGCTGCTCTCTGCGTTGCCCTGGTATGCTCTTTCTCTGCCATCGTTGTACTCTTGGCCTAGGACTAGACCATCCCCCTTGCCAATAGTGCCCCTCGTTGTAGCTGAAACACTTCTGAAATTCTTAGCAAACCACGCCCTAGAATTCCAGCTTAGCTTCAGTGCTCTGCCAGTGTGTGTGTCCTCCAACTGACCCCAAGCCCTTTTCTTATACTTTTCTCGTTGAAACATCAACAGTCGTGATCTAATCTTGAATTGACAGCTAAGATTAGAAGATGTTTGATCCGCATCACTTAAGTCATTCTCATCACATGTTTAATTTAATTACCTTTAATATTTTAATTTTCCTAAGTTAGACTTAGGGTCCTTAATTAAAAAGATTAATTAATTAAATATTTCTTAAACTGGATGGAATTTCCCAAGACGCATTTTGGGTCCTGGAGATCTTATGTACTCTAGTCCCTCCACAAAGTTTGGGAGCTAGAGCACATTCGATGCTACCCCAACACCCCAAAATCTCAACAATCAGGAGAATAACCAAGAGGGGAAACAGCAGCAAAGGAGCCAAAATCAAGAAAGAGGAGGAAGATGCAGCTCTCGCATCTAAGACACAAAGGCAGCAACAAGGGAAGAAGAAGAAGGACCTCTCAAAGGTCTGATGCTTTAGATAGGACCTCTCAAAGGTCTGATGCTTCAGATGTGGTGAGTTGGGACACTTCACCAATACTTGTCCTTTGAGAAAGAAAGGCAAGGAAGATTCAGATTCCAAGGCAGCAGCAGCCAAAGGGGATCATGGCAGTGATGATGTTGTCGCCATGAGTGCTCATGTGCCTTGAGAGAAGAGGTGGGGCGACATAGATTTGTAAAGAGAGCTACAGATGGCAGAGAGGGCAAGATCCTTGAGGTGCCCAAACTCTTGGATTACATACAAGCTACGAGAGCCCTTAAAGACAGTAGCAGGATGACTGGAGTCAGTTGGTGCAGAGGATCATGGAGAGGCACAATGGCAATGCAAGGACATTGAAAGATGGAGCAGCGCAGAGCAAAGGCAACAGCAACACAGAGGAGCAGTCCAGAGCAGCAGCACCAACGCAGAGGCTCTAGAGGGACGCACAGTCCAGCAGCAGAGGGTACTTCAGATCGAGATGCAACCACACTGACTTATCTGTCAGTACTTTTGGGTGATGTCCTTCAGTTGCTTACTTATTGACAACTGAGTTGCAGTGCAGTAGTTAGCAGTGGCAGTGCTATGGGCAGCATAATGCAGCATTTGAGAGGGAGTTGCAGTACAAATGTGGCAGAGTCATGGGCAGCAGCGCAATGGATGAGGGGCAGTGGGCCGAGCATCAGCAGTGCAGGGGACCGATGCTTTGGATCTGGGTGATGCTTCAGGATGAAGTATTGCTAGAGCACATTCCTCGCTAAGAGGGAGTGTTGATTTTTGGTAGCATCGGATGTGTTCTAGCTTCGAAGCTTTAAGGAGGGGCTAAGACACATGAGATCTCCAAGACCCATAAATCATTTGGAGAAATTCTACCCGGTGTGAAAGTTATTCAATAAATTAATTATTTTAATGGAGACCCTAAGTCTAACCTAGGAAAATTAAATAATTAAAGTGAATTAATTAAAACATGTGGGTGAGAATGTTCTAAGTGATGTGGATCAAGTCTTTTCTAATCTTAGTCGTTGATTAGAGATTAGATCACGGTCGTTAATTTGTCAACGAGAAAAGTATTAGAGGAAGGATTGGGGTCAGTTGGAGAATACACACATAGCGATAACACTTGAGCTAAGTTGAAATTCTGGGGCGTGGTTTGCTGAGAATTTTCGAGTGAGCTTGCAGTGTTAGTGAGGGGCAGATCGGTGAGGGATTATTCAGATCCGAAGCCGAGAATACATAGGCGAAGAGGCAGATCTGTATCAGGTAGCACAGAGACCCAACAGGAGGGACGCAGCCCAGCCAGGCTCACGCAGAGGCTGACTCAAAGCCTTCAGGGTGACGCAGAGGCAGCGCTGAGCCCAGAGGGGTGATGCAGGAGCAGCTCAGGGTTAAAGAGGCTGACGCAGAGGCTGGGAGAGGCAGCGCTAGAGTTCCAGTGGGCCAGAAAGGGCTCGTTTTCAGTGTTTCAGAAGGACTAAAACAGGCACACATAAGGGTGACGCAGTGACTGCGTAGGCACCCGTTCGGGTTCTTCATCCTCGGCTAAATCAGCCATGTTTTCTGTCTCCGAGTGATGGAGGTACATCTGTCGTGATTTCTCCGTTGGGCAAACCACTACTGGTGCCCTTGATTGTATTCAGACATTCTGCATAATAAACAAACCATCTAAAAGTTGTTGCATCGGTTTTCCCGCATAGGGTTTTTCCGGGGACATTGTCCAAAAAATATTTTGTCCTTTGTCATGTGTGCTTCATTCTTCAGTTCTTGATTTGTATGTATGTGTAGGCTGCAGTTCTATTTACTTTGATGTTTTACTGAATAATTCAGAAAATTAACTTGTTAATTAAATCAAACAAGTAGGAGATGTAAATCAGAATACTGCAGTAGGGTCTCTGTAATAAGGATTCAGAAATTTTCACATGATCCTTACCTCACAGTAAGTTGTATCTTGCGTATTGCCCTAACGATAGGATAACTGTGATCCTTACCTTCCATAGTAAGTCATATCCTGCCTATCGTCCTTGGGATAGAGGGTGGTAGCTTTGGCTCCGCTATGATGGCAAATTCTTCTTCTTTCAAGAGTGTTCAAAAGAGATATGCAAAGATGAGCAGAGACGACATTTGACTTGATGATGACGAGAAATTTGAGATGGGATAACTGTGATCCTTACCTTCCATAGTAAGTCATATCCTGCCTATCGTCCTTGGGATAGAGGGTGGTAGCTTTGGCTCCTCTATGATGGCAAATTCTTCTTCTTTCAAGAGTGTTCAAAAGAGATATGCAAAGATGAGCAGAGACGACATTTGACTTGATGATGACGAGAAATTTGAGATGGGACATATGATGCAGTCAGAAATTTCTCCCTGACTGAGAGGGTGTTACTTTGGCAGCTCGAGGACAAATTCCCTCCTTTGGACAGCCTTTCTCATTGCGAAAGACCCCTCCTAGCCCTTGGAAGAATTTAATTTGGTTAAGGAAAAAAAAAAAAAACTGAAAACCGACATGTGCCCAAAAGTACAGGTCAACTTTAAAGACAAATTGGGTCTCCTCCAACACCTATAAATACAGCACATTAGCGCCTAATTTGGACACACATCACACATTCATTTCTTCTCTTGGAGGTTTGTACATCTGAAAAATTGCAAGTCTCTTTCACACGTGCAAGGAGGAGAGAGGAGATTTTGACTGGGCCGAAAATCTTCTTTGACCAGAACTTTGACCAGCGTTGACTTTGAAGATTTTGGCATAGTTTTGACTTGGTTGGACCAGATTTGGATATGTTTGAGGTCGCATTCTTTGGCACAAAAACTGAGGAATTCTAGGCAATTTGACTTCTGTTGACCGCAAGCTTTGATTGGAGATTTGAATTTTGGACAACAAGCTTTCTCTCCGTTGACTAGATTTGACCATGATTTTTGGGACTCTTTTGACTGATCTTCGACCAGCTTGGAAGCCCGCATTGATTTGCAGTTTGACCAAGACTTTTGGAGGACTATTGACAGTTGACTTGTGATTGGTTAGGGCATCTTTGACTGTTGCTGACTTTGACTAGATTTGAGAATTTGACCAGATTTGACTTTTGGGCTCATCTCTTGGATTTTTTTGGATAAAGGTTACCTTTGACTCATGGTTGGTTAATTTGATCATTGTACTCTCTCCGCTAAACATTTTATGACAATCTAATAAGAAGAAGAATTTCAAAGGGTTTTCCCATTATGGGTTTTTCCCTAGTCTTTGACCAAATCCTTGTGTCTCTTATTGCTCTTGATTGTCTTCTTCTGTACATTGCATTTATTGTTCTATCTATAATCGCTATTGATCATTGGAAGATTAAGTTGTTTTGAAAGATTGTGAATTGAAGAAAAGAATCAGGCTAAAGTAATTGTAACTACTAACAACATAGAACAATGGAAAATTAACACGAGAAAAGTCCAAGAACGCATAGATAGTCATTTGTAAATTTCTATAGAATGGGATTTCGGCAAACTCACACCTACCATATATAATCATCTAATTCTAGGAGACTATCAGAGAATGGTTACCTTTGGTAAACAAAGCTTTCGCATGTAAAACAGAAGATTCCAACATTATAATTTATACCAATACTTTAAAGGTCTGAAATACAATTTTGAGAGCACTGGGGTACCTTCTTTGTGCATCAACACCCCAGACACGGATTTGACGATCATAGACAGTAGTTTCCTGGTCAGTCAACACCTCTTCATCCATGTTGAAGGCAACAACCTGCAACAAAAAAATCTCTGAAACATCAAGCTAAGAAATGAAAGCCAAAAAAATTAACAAGAAAATGCCTTTCAGAATATGACTCAATTACAGCTTAATGCAAGAAAAGATGGAAATTCTCGAGTTTAGACTCTAAATAAAAATATTTTAAGGAAGACAACATATATCACCATATAGCCCAACTGTTTTTGTCGTTCACCTTGCCAATCTTTTCAATCAGGTTCTTTCTTTTGGCTTCCCCCAATCTTGGACTGCTAATTTCTTCAATCCTATCTAAGAGTCTAGGACTAAAACAATCCTCGTAATTAATTGGACTTTAATAGAGTTATCCATACAGTAGCCAAGTTTTTCCTACAGTTCTCAATGTTTACGTCACCAAATGGGACAGAGCTAAGAAACTCCAAGCAAAGGGTCAAGCTGATTTCGGAAGGAATAATTGGACTTGTGATCATATCTTCACCCTTACAGCCATGATGAAGCAGGTTGTAAGCCAAGAAGCATAAATTTTACTGAAGTTTTGTAACTTACATAAACTTTAAAATTTAAAGCCTTTGATGCTATTCCTAGGCACATCTTATTCCAAAGCCTCAAGGCTTGGGCTATCATGATTGGTGATCTCCTTCGTTATGACAATACAAGAGATGATTGTGGGATCTCCAAATGGGGAAAAGCTAAGAAACTCCAAGCAAGAGGGCAAGTTGATTTTGAAAGGAGCAATTGGACATGTGATCATATCTTCCACCCTTACAGCTGTTGAAAATGTAACTAGTGTTGGTCTTCATAATGTAATGTAATTTTATCATTAATGTATTTATCATATTCATTATTATTATTATTATTATTATTTTAATTTTTGTCAAAGCATGTTCTTCATGCTCAAAGAGTCGAAAGAATTTAATGAGTCAAGAAAATTTGTATTTGAGCCATGTCCCATTTGGACACTCAAAAGAAAAGAAGAATTTTATTTTTGAGTCAACGAGTCAAACAAAGACCAAGTCGGCCTTCCTTAGACAAGTCGGCCTATGTGGCACCTATTCAACCCTCCTGGAAAGCTATATAAACAAGTCAACTTGACCTCTTGGGAGCTCATTCATGCATCATCATCACATCATCATTTCTATGCCTAAACAAGAAGAAAAGCCAGCTGAAGTCAAAGGAGAGAGAAGGAAGTCAAAGGAGAGAGAAATAGCTTTTTATGCCCTAACTTTTCTCACATGTGCGAAATTTTTGTGGTTTAGGGAGTAGGAGTTTTGTAGGAGTGCGGGCATCAAAAGGGAGTACATTGTGCCTTATAACCCCCAGTAGAATGAGGTGGTGGAGAGGAAGAATAAGGCCATAGTAGGAGTAGCTAGAGCTATGTTGCATGACCAGAGATTAACTTTCTTCTTATGGGTCGAGGCATGTAACACTGCAATGTACTTGCAAAATAGGAGCCCACACAAAGTCTTGGCAAGCAAGATTCCTGAGGAGATGTTTACCAGCAAGAAGCCAGAGGCAAGGCACGTCAGGATTTTTTGGTGCATTACATATTCACACATTCCCGAGGAGAAGAGGACAAATTTGGAACCATTACAGAGAAGGGTATCCTAGTGGGTTACAGAGAGACCAGCAGGGGCTATTGTATAGACATTCCTGTTGTTGTATCTTAAGAAACAATCCCTTGGTTGTGGTTAGGAATCAGTGCTCAAGACATATATATATATATATATATATATATGTCACAGAAATATTATATCAAATGGTCTTTCCTTAATCACCTTCAGAAATTAATTATTAAAACCCTCAAGAATCCGATGCAATAAATGCTTCACAATGCCATTATCTGCTGATATTAATTGGAGTGATAAGAAGAACATGAAGGAAGCTCAAACTCATATGCTGATAAACAAGATCTATCACTTTAAACTTCAGAAGGATTTTATGAAAGAGGAATAGTTAAAATGAAGGAGCGCCCATTAAGGATATTTAACTCTTATTCACATATGTAAAAAGAGACCTGCAGCTACATTACTCCATTTTATTCATAGAAGGAAAAATACAGAATGGAAACTGGGAAACATATCAATAACAACTGATGCAAGAATCTTGATCTTCATTCGTTAATCATCAGAAATTGAGTACAAAATTTGCAGTAGTCCAAAGGTCCAAAACTCGGAACCTTTTCCTTTCTTCTCTTTCTCTTTAAATACAATGTGAAGCAGTTTGTAACTGCTAAAACTACTCCTAACTGCTTAAACTACTTGAAACTGCTTAAATTACCTATTACATGTCACCTAAATATCTCATTACAATTGAACTCTCTTAATAGAGATAAAATAAAACTTTAAACTCTAATCTATTTGCTGAATATGAATTGGCCTCGCTGTTGCTACATTCTCCTGATTGGCTGACTTGTCTTTCTTTGAAGATGAGGGATCATTAAGTAGAACAGTCGTCCAAGCTCTGCATTTCTTCCACACTTCAATGTTTGTCTTAGGAGACTTAATTAGTTTATGGTACTCCAGTCTAAAGGCAGTGATCCTGTTGAATGTTGATCGCTCTGTAAATAAAGTCTTCACCATCCATAATAGCTGGAAATGCCTCTGAAGAAAATTAATAACCGTTGCTCCTTTCAAGATCTGAGTCTTCTCATGAGTATTATCCACCTTACTTTTTGCCAATACCAATAATGGTTCATAGGAATCCCATGATAAAAGACTTTCTTTAAGGTCCTAGCATGATGGCAATCCTGCCCTGGCTATTTTGACATACAGATTGTCAAAGTTGGTCACTGCTTCCTTAATTTCCGTCAACTTTTTCT
Organism: Pinus albicaulis; assembly: GCA_034641835.2. Taxonomy (NCBI): domain Eukaryota; kingdom Viridiplantae; phylum Streptophyta; class Pinopsida; order Pinales; family Pinaceae; genus Pinus; species Pinus albicaulis. Next base: position 445,405,251 of record CM076579.1, on the reverse strand, counting down.
CAATGTTCCACCAAGACTCCGGTGCGGGGAGACGCGGGTGCGGGGAGACGCACAGGGGGGACGTGTGGGAGTACCCTGAAATTTTAGGGAAATTTTGGGGGTGCGGGGAGTCGTCGGGGTATATAATTTTTAATTTTATATATATATATATATATAATAATTCAAGTTCATATTCATTGTTAAATAATAAATAAATTCATAATTGAAATGAATAATGACATACATTGATCCATCCTCATCATTGACAATTTGACATTCATTGAATCATTTTGATACATAGTACATACATATTACAATGTACATCATTCATATGACATACTCAGTGTTCTTAGTTCTAATTTCTAAATTCTAATATTCATCCATAATCAATGATCATTCAATAAATAAATTCAATAATGAAATCTCAAAAATTAAAATACTAAATGGTAAAATACATTGAACCATTATTCCATATCATTCATCATTCATCATTCTACAATCTACAATGTACATTGATTTAAAAAATTAAAAATTAAAAATTAATTTCATCATTCATCATTCTACTATTCTAGAATCGAAATTGAAAGCAAATTGAAAACAATGAACATGTTAAAGTCTAAATAGTAAAAGTCTAGAAGTAGATAATATCATGATTCATAATAGATAAGTTTCACACTCAAAAATTTTAAAATAGTTAAGAGTCAAGAGTCTTCAGTCTAAGGTCATCAACTAAAAAGTAAATACTATAAATGGATAATGAGCACTGAAAATAAAATCAATATCAAGGACTCAATCTCAATGATTGGTCCTCGACATCCATCTGCTGCATGAAGTCATCGGGACCATCAATGGGAATGTCGGTATCTGAGTCACAGTCACTCTCTTGAGTAACCAACGGAACTCCAACCAAACCATGTTGCAGCTCATCTGGTCCATCCTCATCATCTATCTGTGCAGTATCCTCTGGATCCACGTCCCATCGTGTTGCCGGTCCCTTCCGATACTCTGGTGTCTTCCTATGTGCAAGACGTAGAGAACTGTGCACTGCAACTAGCTTCTCTGCTCTCCTAGAGGAAAGTCTATTCCTCTTGATAGAGTGGATGAAGCTATATGTGGACCAATTCCTCTCTGCTGCAGAGGAACTAGCAATCTGAGACAATAAGCGAATAGCAAGTTGTTGGATCTCTGGAGTATCATCCCCATGAATGGTCCACCAACCAATGGGGTCAAGCTGGCCTAAATCATTGCGATCTTCCCTTGCATCATGCTTGTTGAAGGGACCACTGAGACTTGCAAATTGCATCCATTGTCTCTTGATTGTTTTCCCTTCTTCTGAACTATACATCTTTGTAATGGCAGTTCGAAATCCCTTTTTGACCTCAGGATCTTCAATGGGAAGAATTCTACCAGTCCTTGGCACATACCATTTTGGGTTGAGAGCATATGCTGCCATGTGCAAAGGTGTATTCATTTGATCCCACCTACGCTGAATGATGGGTCGAATCTGGGTCGTATAAAACTCTAAGGAAGGGTCTTTCTCACGAATGGCCACCCTTACTTGATCCAACATACTATCAAAAGTCTCATAGATTTCTCCAAGACTAGGAGAATCTGTGTCAGTGTAGCGAATGACTTCAACTACAGGACGTAAGAGTGACACCAAATAACCACAATCTGTCCACCAATCATTATCCAATATCTGAATCCTGATTTTCTTCCCTTCCTCTGTTTTGGATTCTGCCCATCTATTCCAGTCTGAAGTCACAACCATGGCCTGCAATGCTAACTGCACCTCCAACATCCTCTCTAATAAAAGAAAATAACTTGCATATCTGGTATCAGTAGGCTTGAGGAATTCCTTCCTCGAATGAGACCTGTACATGGCTAAAGAGGTGTGGTGATTGCAAATAAACATTTGCACATTTCTTGCAGCTGTCACCAAGTTAGATACCCACTCAATTTTGCCAATGTCTTTCAATGCATTATTGAGCACATGCACACAACAAGGGGTCCAGAAAATATGCCTGTATTTACTTTGAATCATTAATCCTGCTGATTTACACACTGCTGCTGCATCTGTCACAACTTGTACCACATTTGTAGAGCCAACCTCCTCTATAGCATCACGAAGAAGCTCAAATTGGAACGCTGCATCTTTGCGCTTTCCAAAACAATCAATAGCTCTAAGAAAGAAAGGCCCATTTCGGCAAGTAACTATGATGTTGAGAAGTGGGCGTTTGGCAATGTCTGTCCACCCATCCATAACAATAGAACAACCTTCCCTCACCCATGTCTGCTTCAGTTTTTCCTTTTCCACATTAATATTGCTCACTTGCCTTTCTAATATCACTGTCCTCAACTTATGTTCACCCGGGGGCACATATGAGGGTCCTGCTGCTGCAATTTCCTTGACCATCGCCTTGTAGTAAGGAGAACGAGTAACATGGAAAGGAATGCCATTAGCAAAAAGAAATTTGCCAATGGCATCATCTCTATCATCACGGTTCAACTTACTATACATCCCTGCAAGAGTTGGTCCCACTGCACAAGAACGGGAACTCTTAGTCCCAATAGGAGATGGTGGAGGCATATTGATATTTTTCCTATTTCTTTTGGAGCTTGTGGCTTCATCAAAATTTTGTTGAGCTTCGTCCATGAATTTTCTACTTGCAAAGGTGCCCTTTGCATCTGTTGCCATTTGCATCCTCAAGAGCTCTGATTTTTGCAACATGGTTAATTTTGTGCATATGTTAACCCCTTTGCCACCTACACCCAAAAGATGCATCTTGATCCGACTATAACTGCCAACCCAAGAATGACCACAAACATTGCATTTCCAACGGTGTGTCCCACCCCTTTGTTTCCCTGGTTTTGGTTGGGTTGAATAGTCAGTCATTTTGCTAGCATATAACAAAAGAGGTTTCATTGGATTAAATGTGCCATTTGCATATTCTGCCAAAGCCCTTGATGGGGTTGCACTTGCAGGTGATGTGGATGTGGGTGTAGTAGGAGTAGCTGGACTACTGCCATGGTGATGGGTTTCATTAATCGCAGATGCCAATGGACTTTCTTCATTATCACTGTCAGTGTCACTGTGGCTGCTCATGCTGCCCTGATCACTCATTATACAGTTGTTGCTTGCTGTGTTATAATTTATTTTGCAAATTTTTTTACCCTGCATGAAAGATTTTTTTAAAAAATTAAATTTTAAAAATTTTAATTTTAATGGAATACAATGTTATGTACATCTTCTGTTTTTAAAATTTAAATTTCAAACAAGAAAAATCATATCAAAATGAAAAAATTTAAAAATATCTAAGTTCTGTTTTAAATTTTAATTAAAAAATTTTAAATTTAATGTCAATTTGTAAATACCTATTATCAGTTATCACTGATCAGGCTGAGTTGGTGGCGGAGAGGGCAGACAGGCTGCAGGCGGCCGGGCGGATGGGCGACCGGGCGGATGGGCGGCCGGTCTGCAGTCGATCGGTCGGGCGGGCGGCCGGTCTGCAGTCGATCGGTCGGGCGGGCGGCCGGTCTGCAGTCTGCGGGCGGGCGGCTACACGGCGGAAGAGCTACCGGCCGGTTTAACCACTGGCGGCGGTGGCGCTGTGGCGCTGTGGCGGCGGCGGAAGAGCAGCAGACTAACACTGAACAGTTCCCGCGGGCGACTTCGGTTTAACCACTGGTGACTGGCGGCGGTGGCGCTGTGGCGCTGTGGCGGTGGCACAAAGTTGAAACTTAACAAACAATGAACAGAGTCGAGACTTCACTGTGGCGGAGAGTCCAGACTTCACTGTGGCGGCACGGCGGGAGAGTTGAGAGTCGAGCGGTCGATTTGTTAAATGAATATTGAATGGGTCGATAGATAGGTTAGATAGGTTAAAAGTTATTTTAATTTTAGTTTAGGTTTTAACTTTTAATTTGTTTAATTTTTATTTTTAATTTAATTTATTTATAAAATTTTTAATACACATAATAAAAAAAAATTTTACAGGGGAGTCGCCCAGAAGCATGTTTTTCAGGGGAGTCGCCCAGAAGGTTGTTTTTTGGGGAGTCGCGACTCCCATACTGGGGAAACGCACCCCTCTGCGACTCCCCAAGACTCCCCAAAAAGGGTGCATGGGGAAATGCACCCCCTTGAGACTCCCCGTCCGAGATGCGAGGGGTGCGAGGGGTGCGCGCACCCGACCCTGGGAGTCGCGACTCCGTGGAACACTGCTTTTTCTCAGTGGTCTTCCTACAAGTATTTTTAACAATCAACTTGTTAATCTCTACAGCATATAGGATTCTATCTTTAATATCATTTTCTTCTAACTCCTTATTAGTCTTTGAATCAATGATATCAATAAACTTCTTTGCCCATACGGCTATGTTAATAGTCTTCTACTTATCTGCCATAACTTTCTCCTCAAAATCTTTGACAATGCTTTTCTCTTCTGATACAATAGTCAAAGATCCCCGGGTTGCTTTCATCTCTCCAATGATTTCATTCCATATGATATCTTTAGCCTGTATCAAAGTTATGTTTCCTTTCAATTTCTTCTTCACGCTCTTGATTTCAGCATTAGCTGTTTGACAATCAGTCCTGTGTTTATCAATTTCTCCATCTTTGGCCTGCATTATTTTTGTTACCGTCTCCAGATCATATCGTGCCTTTTTGAGATCTTTCTCTGCCATTTTCAGTTCAGTATTTAATTGAGATAGCTATGCTGCTGGATCATCATTTCCAGATTGAAAAATGATGGTACAGGAATGGTAATCAATCTAGTTTTGCAGTGTCAGCACAGTTTCCTTCAACTTAGAAATTTCTTCTTCTTTCTGTAAGAGCTGTTGAAGAAGGATTTCTTTTTCACTTTTCACTTCTGCCACCTCTGCTACCATAGAATACTCCCCTGTAGGTAACTTCAACTTTTTCTTCAACATAGAAATCTCTGATTTTGCACTTTGTAGCAATTTCTGCACAACAGACCTGTCATTTGGATCTACTCCAATCTTCACAATTATCTTCTTGAGTTCTTCATTTTGGGTTGTTAAAGCTCTGGAGTTGGCTTTCTCCAATTTCAACTGCGTGATCACCTTCCCTAGCATGTTCTCTGCCTTAAGAGCCATTGCATTAGTTTTGGTCAAATCATTCACTATAAATTAACCTGTTTGCATGTGTAAATTTACTTTATCAAGCAAAGGAATCTTTCTCACATCAACAGTTAAATCTACAGTATTAAGATTATTTGATGACCCTATAGTTATATCAGAAGGGTGAGAGAGAGCAATCTTAAACTGATATTTTTCTAGATCCATGGCAGTCAACAATCTTGTCTGGTTTGGAGTTACTTGATATTTGGCCTGAGCCTCCATGCTAGCCTTCATCTTTTGATTTCTTTCAGCAATTTGAGCAAATACTTGTTTAATCAAAGGTATTTGCTCCTAAGCATCTCCATGTCTTCTTGGTGAGACTGAAACGTTCTGTTCATCTCCCAGTTGAAGCAGAAAACTAGGCTGAGCCCCTGTTATGTCTTCATTGAATTTTGTTCTCTTTTCAGCTCTTTGCTCCTCGTCTTCAGAATCTATAACTGCTTCTTTACTCCTCTTGCTTGATTTCTCAGATATGATAGGAGTCTGTATATTAGAACCAACAGAACCTGCAAAACCCTTATTTGCTAGCTTCTCTATGTCAGGTCTGCTTTCATGAACAAATGTTGAGTAACCATTTTCAACTCTCTCGTTTGAAATTACTTTATGGGCGTTATAAGCCCATTTATCTCCTAACAATAAGTGCATTCCATCTAACATCATATTAACCTCATCAGCTGCTTGTCTCATGTTGACTATAAACGAACCCACAGACATAGGTAATTTAAGCATATGACCCTTTTTCATAGGTACAAAATGTATTTGGTCAACATTCAAACTCTGCCTAATGAATTCTAAGGCAAATAATCTCATAGGAACAAATGTAGGAAGCCTATATGGTTCTACTCCAGCGCCATAAAGTCTAATCTCTGATTAATCTTCATAAGCATACCAATCTCCAAATTTACAATCTATCCCCAACTGCAAAAATTCTTGAGCCTTTGGCAAGAAACATGGGGGAGAAACCCCATTCAAAATTTTGTAAGCAGTAGACATGAAATGATTTGCAAAATCAAACAACCCTTCCTCATTTTGCTCCTCTCTTACTACATCAATCCAAAACACTACTCACTGCCTCTTTTCATTTATATCCATGATGTTTAACCCCAAATGCAAGAATTCTTCCACATTTTGATATAAAAAGAGATAAATTATAAGAGAAGGGAACCTGAAAGAGCCAGTGAGTGATATACTCATGAGTTGAGTATTGACAACCTCCTGCCAATATGAAGGGATATGCAGTACTACTTCTGGCTTCATCATCAATGCAAATAGTCCAAGAACTTATTTGTCAATTGAGCTGTCGTCCTCCTTTCCCAATATCTTTAGTATACACCTCAGCACCGACCGAACTTCTGCATCAAAAACTTCTATGGAGAATTCTTTACTGTCAGGTGCACACTGCTTCATATCTGGCCTCAGGAAGAAGGCAAACTGGGTGAATTCTTGACCTGGAAGACTATCATAATGCGTTGCCAATGACTCGTCAATGAATTGAACATAAGATTCTAACTCTAGATAACATAAAGCTTGACAAATTAACTGGGCTGAGACTTGCAAAACATTCTCTCCTAGACAATTCATTACAAAACACTTGCTAGGATACATAACAGATACCAGCCAATGCACAAACTCAGGAAAAAGATGAGTTTTGGGGATACATGCAGACAGTACACCTGACATGGCCATGGGAGAGAAAATAGGATATGCTTTGTCATTCAGACAGACCTGTTGATAAAAAGGAAGGTGTTCTAGAGAGAAAACAGTATCTCGGATATCCCTCTTAGTGTCCATGAGAGGAATATGACTGGATGAGCCAGAAAGGGATGAACGTTTAGCCATGATACTGCTCAGGGTGGCAAACAACGATAGGGTGGCGAACAACAATGGCAGACACAGGTGAAATCAGGTTAACAAATACAGAGGAATAACATTTAACTTGTGAAAAGAAGAATCGGTTTAAATAGATGGTGCGGGGTCTAGAATTTAAATGCTGAGTTGACGCGCTAAAGACCGTTAAATGGTACCGTGACGTGGCTGAAAGTTGTCACCAACCAGCAGCTTACGTCACTGCGGGAGGCCTCAGGGGTACGGAGCACTCATCGGGGCCCTGCTCCTGCAGTGAATCCAGACCGTAGATCTTGATCGGCATATCAGTCAACGGGGTCAACTGCAGAGGTACCCTCCCCGTTAACCCGTGTGTCGAATGTGCCCGCGGGTTGTTGCCTTTATCTTCTAACAGGAAAATCTTCAGATCCCTCTCGCATACTTGCTTGATCATTAAATGAAGCGTTAGGACCCACCTTCTCAAATCTTTTAAAGTATTGAACTTTAAATTTACAAAAAACATTACAAATTTAGTTAAAGTATGAGAAGCGCTACTTTAACACATATTTTATATATTTTTCCATTTTTTTTTTCAAAAATTTAAAATAAAGGATATTGCAAATGAGCCACAACACCTGCAAAGAGGCAGGATGTGAGATTTGAGGAGAAGAGGGCCTTGAGGAGGTATCAGGAGCTTGATCAGGTAGAGCAGCAGGCTCATTAGCACGGGGCCACACAACAATTTTCAGGAGCATCAAGTGGTACATCAGGATCAGAAGGGTCATCTACTACAGTAGTTATAGGGTCTCAAACTCTAGTATCGCCTGGTGCAGGATCTCAAATTCCAGGATCTCCATTGATCATTGCAGAGCCTTCCTTGTCGGGAGGTAAGGCCGCAATTGAGGCTTTCCCCATACCACCAAAGGAGGCTACTACAAGAAAGAGGAAGCCAAGATGGCTCCATGAGACCCTGAAGGAGGCTCAGGAGGTTGTGGGGAAACTCGTGTGGTCAGTGAGGGAGAGTAGACCACCAGAGAGGTTGGGTGGTTGTGGCAGATGTTGTAGAGACAAAGTCAACTAGTTTTGAGGAGGCCACTAATCAGCAGAGCTGAAGGGATACCATAGTGTAGGAGTATGCCTCCATCATGAAGAATGATGTCTGGGAGGTAGTGTCGTGACCTAAGGGGAAATCAGTGGTGAATGTGAAAAATTTTGAATCTATTATAGAAACCATAGTGCAGTATCTTGATTTACTTCTCCTACTAGTTTGATTTAATTAACAAGTTATTTTTCTGAAATATTCAGTAAACATCAAAGTAAATACAACTGCAGCCTACACATACATACAAATCAAGAACCGAAGAATGAAGCACACATGACAAAGGACACAGTATTTTTTGGACAATGTCCCCAGAAAAAAACCCAATGCGGGAAAACCAATGCAGCAGCTCTTAGAGGGTTTGTTTATTATGCAGAATGTTTGAATACAATCAAGGGCACCAGTAGTGGTTTTCCCAATAGAGAAATCATGGCAAATGTACCTTTATCACTCGAAGACAGAAAATATGATTGAATCAGTTGAGGAAGAAGAACCCCAATGGGTACCTACGTAGTCACTGCATCACCCTTCAGTGGGCTGCTTCACACCTTTGGAAAAATACTGAAAACGAGCCCTTTTTGGCCCACTGGAACCCCAGCACTGCCTCTCCTAGCCTCTCCTGCCTAGTGTTGCTCCTGCGTCACACCTCTGGGCTCAGCGCTGCCTCTGCGTCACCCTCAAGGCCCTGCGTCACCCTGGCTAGGCTGCGTCCCTACTGTAGGGTCTTTGCGTTGTCTGGTATGGATCTTCCTCTCTGCCTTAGTATTCTCAGCCTCAGATCTAAATAATCCCTCGTCGATCTGCCCCTCACCAGCACTGCAAGATCACTCGAAAATTCTCAGCAAAACACGCCCCAGAATTTTGACTTAGCTCAAGTGCTACTGCAATGTGTCTGTTCTCTAACTGACCCCAAGCCTTCCTTTAATACTTTTCTTGTTGACAAATCAACAGCCGTGATCTAATCTCTAATCAATGGCTAAGATTAGAAAGACTTGATCCACCTCACTTAGAACATTCTCACCCACATGTTTTAATTAATTCACTTTGATTATTTAATTTCCTTAAGTTAGACTTAGGGTCTCTATTAAAATAATTAATTTATTGAATAACTTTCACACCGGGTGGAATTTCTCCTAACAATTTATGGGTCTTGGAGATCTCATGTGTCTTAGCCCCTCCACAAAGTTTCAAATCTAGAGCACATCGGATGCTACCAAAAATCAACACTCTCTCTTAGCGATAAATGTGCTCTAGCAATACGTCATCTTGAAGCATCACCCAGATCCAAAGCATCAGTTCCCTACGTTGTTGATGCTTGACCTGTTGCCCTTCATCTACTATGCTGTCCTCCTGGAAATTTTCACCCAAACACAATCGAATAATACTCTCCGATCACCCTCCTAATCGAATCTCAGATCTGTTTGGCTCAGATCTGCTACGTAGCTGTCTTGCTCCCGCCTTTGTTGACTTAGCTAGGGACAATTATGCACCGGCAGAATCTCCATCACACCAACACTGTTGAAGATCTGAAGCACTGCTTCCAGATCTTGGCAAGGCTTCTCTGCAACAAGAAGAATGACTGGACTGCGTCTCACTGACTGGCCCAGCGTAGCCTCAGCACTGCTCAGAAGTGGACTCTGTAACCCCAGACTAGGTGATGCAGTCCTTACGTTGGCCTGGGAAGGCTTTGCGTAAGCCTGATGACCTTCTGTAGCTACAATGTTGCTCTTTCCTGGGACTGCGTCCTCTTGTTGCCAAGCTGCCCCTTCCGGATCTCTGCTACTTCTACTGCTGTCCTACAGAAAAAATATTCTTCAGCTGATTTGCTGGAGATTCAGTTTGATCTGCTATTGCTCTGATACCATGTGAAAATTCTACTGTAGTATCATGGTTTACTTCTCCTACTTGAGTAGATTAGACAATTTATCTTCTGAAATAAAATTCAGAAAATATTGAAGTAAACACAACTAACAGCCTACACATGCAGATCATTTACTGAATATTACGCTCATTCAAACAAAGTGACACACTAAATTTTGGACATAAGTCCTTGGAAAAACCCAAAGCGGGAAAACCGGTGCAATAGATATGAGGGTTTATTATTATTTAGTAGATTCTGAGTACAACAAGTCCGGGCACCAGATCTGGTTCACCCAATAGAGAAAAACATAGATCTGCAGCTAACATGTTGTTTTGTGGCCAAAATTCTGACTGATCCACACCCTCAAACGGGATTTACAAGACTCAGCCCGGATTTGGCCCTAGAAACCCCAAGACTGCCCCTGAAGCCCCAACATCAGCCCTACTAGGCTCTGTGTGCCTTTGCGCTGCTCAGAGAGGGACTGCGTAACCCAGAGTGAGTGATGCAGTCCTTATGCTACCTCTGGAGGCCTCTGTGTAACATTGAAGCTCTCTGAAGCTGCAGCGATGCCCCTTCCTCAGCCTGCGTAGCACCTGTGTAGCAGCTGAAGCCTCGACACTGCATAGCTATTGTTGTTGCCCTTGCTCCTCTGCATTGTCCCTGAAAGCTGCTTCTCTGCCTCTTGTTGTCTCTTAGCACCGGGATCAGATCAACCAATATTACCCCTCGCTGCAGAAAACTCCTCCGGAAATTCTTAGCAAACCCTGCCCTAGAATTCCATATCAGTCTCTCAGCTCTACATCTGTGTGTATGTCTCCAACTGACCCTCAAGCCTTTCTCTTATACTTTTTCGATGATCTCATCAATGTTTTTAGATATCCTCCTATGACCAATACTCCTTACTTGTAATGCTTCTATCATGATGCTAATTTAAACTGATGCATCTATCTAATATACAATGCTTCCTAACATACTATTTTACAACCAACAAATACGTCTTAAAGAGGCAGCAGCGCAGTGGCAACGCAGGGATAGGCTGGCAAAGGGGCAGCAAAGTCAAGGTGGGCCCAAGGGAACGTTGGAGGCTCAGCCTAGGTAAAAGAGGATGAGAGCAGTTCATTCCTCATTCATGGAATCACTGATTTTCTGTCTGATAGACTATAGCACGCTTGAGTTATTTAGCCGAGTCTACAAGTGTTGTTTAGCATAGAGATTTCTGAGCGGAGATCTCAACCTCTAACTTGGGGGACTTCGAGTGCCCGCTCAGCAGAGGAGTTCCATTAGTTTTCGAAGGGAGATTCAAAGGGAAGCATTCAGGCATACGCAGTCCCTCCAGGACAGCTCAAAGGCCACACAGGCAGTGTAGGGAGTACGCAATCTAGCTGAGGAGAAGAGTTGGGAGATAGGGAGAGAGAGCATATTTCAGTCCGGAGCTTCGGGGAGGAGGTTAGCCACCTTCTATTAGTGTTTTGGGCAAATTTCCAGTAGTTCCTTACAGATTTGCAGCCAGAGAACCAGATCACCCAGCAGAGCAACGTGCCAAGCCCAAAGGGGCTAATTTCCAGGGTCAGGATTCCTGGAAACCCTTTATCAGTTTTTGTGGGATTGTTGAGGAGAGTCTGGTGTTCAATTCCCGGAATTTTCTGAGCAGGGGATCAGCCTCGACACTCAGTCCATTTCCAGCCAACAGCAGCAGTTCCAGCACTGGCAGCGCCGAGGAGAAGCCACGCGGCGCAGTAGGGCAGCAAAGTTTCTGTCTAGGATTGAGGGTTATTTCAGCTTGTCTTATGCAGGCGCAAGTGTTGCCTTTCTGAGCACCTCATTGTACTTTTTCCCAACAAAAATCTAATAAAATGGCTCAGATGTTTTGGCTCATTCATGGTATTTTTAATAGCTATTTTTGTTTTGTTGTAGTTTTAGTCTTGCATGCTTTATATTATTGTTTGTTCCCAATTTGGGATATTACAGTGGTATCAGAGCTCATAGACTTGGCTCAACCTGTGGAGCACGCGGTCTATGACACCGGAGGATAGACAAAACATCACATATCAAAGGCAGCAGTATAGAAGCAAAGAAAGAGGCTTGAAATTATACCAGACCAAGTAGACAGTGTTCCGATGGAAGAAGAAAGGGGAAAAGCACCGATGGTAGAGGAAAGTGACGATGGAAAGGAGTTTGCTAGCCTCCTTCTAAAGTCAATGCAGGAGCTCACTAAGAGGATAGAGGAGATGGGGCAGAAGTTTGTTGGAGATAACAAGTAGAGGGAGATTCCAAGGGAATTCCAGATCGGAGAAGGATCTGGCACCTCCCATTACCCATCTAAGCCTAACACTACACAACAAGTGGTGCCACGCACTCCACCACGTTCCACCATGCCCACATTCCTGGCTTCAGGAGTGGGAGCAGGAGGGCCACAAGAGCCGAAGGTGGCTTACTATGGAGAGTACTTTGTGGAGTATCAGTCTTACGGGTCGGAGTTTAGAGATGCCCTCACCTTCAATGAGTTTTGTCAGCTGAAGAACAACAGCAGACCACGAGGCCAGACCAGAGGAGGAGGGTACACGCAGGGCAATGACCCGCAACGTACAGTGGGTAGACTTTTCTTGCCTACTTTCAATGGGTCATTGAAATGTTCAGCCAAAGCTTAGGTGGAGAAGCTGGATATTTTTTTCCAGCTTAACCAGATGGCGGAGTTGGAGGCCATCAAGGTGGTTGCATTGCATCTTGAGGGAGAAGCCCGTGACTGGTGGTTCCATGGGATAGCTACGTTGGGTCACTCAGGAGTGACAGCGTATTATGACTTCACCCAGAGATTGATAGAGAGGTTTGATAGGAAAGATCCAGAGGAGCATTTTGTTGAGCTAACCACGCTCAAACAGACTAGGAACCCGGGAACCTACATCTCTGAGTTCTTGAGACTTTCAATGATGGTCCCAGACTTATTTGTGCCTAGGAGGATATATATGTTCATTGACGGACTGGTTGAACCCTTGCATGGGATAGTGAGGTCTACTCGACCTACTACGCTGCAGGATGCAGTAGGGAGAACCAGAGATTTGCAGGACGCTTTACCAAGGACGAGGGCTCCCTTACCCAATAGACCAGTGTTCTAGCAGAGAGGGAAGGACGTGAGAGCCCCAATTCCGAGAGGGAATCAGGGCCGAGGGCCTTTGGATGATGACACCCAGAGAGATTTGAAATGGAGGAAGCTTTGCTTCACCTGTCAGGAGCCATGGGCATTGGGTCACAGATGTGTCGGAGGGAAGGCACATTACATTGAGGTCTTCTCCGACAGTGAGGGAGAAGAGGATACATATGATGATTTGGAAGGAGATGTCGGCACTAGAGCACCAGGAGAGGAGCATCCACCACCACGTTCCCTAGCAGTAGGAGGATCAGTGTTTGCTCCAACAGGAGGAGTCCTTGCATCCTTGCGAGGAGTACCCAAGTAATTAACGCTGAGGGTTCGAGGGAAAATTCAGGGGCAGCAAGTCTCAGTGTTGGTGGACAGCGGGGCCACGCACAATTTTATTGATGCCCAGTTAGTGTAGAGGAGGAGCATACAGACAGAGAGTTTTGATGGGTTTTTTGTGTTGGTTCCAGGGGCCAGGACCATGCAGTTCATGCGTTATGTCCCGACATTCGCATTGACCATGGGGACGTACACATTGACAAATCACATTTTCGTGGTCGATATTTCGTACACCAACTTAGTGTTGGGTGTTCAATGGCTTATCACCCTTGGGAAGGTCACTACAGATTGGCAGACACTAGAGATGGAGTTTGTGGATAAAAAGAGTGGGAAGCATGTGATGCTCAGGGGCATGCACACATACCCTCCTCAGACAGTTTTTACGCATAAGATGGAGGCAGATTTCCGGAAGGGAGACATAAAGTGGGTTGTGGAGCTTAGGTTTTCAGATGCAAGTGTCTCGGGCCAGCCTACGCATCCAAATGTGCAAACTCTCCTAGACCGTTACTCTACGATTTTTGGGGACATTCCACCAGGACAACCACCGCATCGGGGTTTGAGCACACTATTGAGCTGGAGCCCGGCATTCAAGCCATGATCACCACCCCCTACAGGCATCCCAAGGCCTATAGGGATGAGATTGAGACAACTATACATGAGCTCTAAGCATTGGGACACATCAGGCCCAGCACGAGTCCATTTGCTTCTTCAGTGGTTTTGGTGAAGAAGGATGGCACACTGCAGATGTGCATAGACTACAGGGCCCTGAACAAGAAAACCATGAAGAACCATTACCCTATTCCCAGGATCGATGAGTTGATGGATGAGCTGAGGGGAGCACAGTTCTTCTCCAAGATCGATCTAAGATCGGGGTACCACCAGATCAGAGTGAGGGGCAAGGACGTCCCCAAGACTACGTTTCGTTGTCACTATGGCCATTTTGAGTTCTTGGTGATGCCCTTTGGGCGCTCCCGCTACATTCCAGTGTTGCATGAACCACATCTTTCGTGGTCAGTTGAGAAAATTTGTGCTGGTATTCTTTGACGGCATCCTCATATACAGCCACACATGGGAGGAGCATTTGTAGCACATAGAGGTTGTACTGCATATCTTGGAGGAGCAACATTTCTATGCCAAGCTGTCCAAGTGGGAGTTTGGGTTGACAGAGATGCTCTATTTGGGACATATCATTGGAGCGGACGGAGTGAAAGTCCACAAGGAGAAGATCAGGGACATCTGGGATTGGCCAGAGCTGAAGAATGTGACAGAGCTCCAAGGGTTTGTGGGTATTTGTACCTACTACCAGAAGTTTGTCAGAGGGTTTTCACAGCTTGCAGCACCCCTCATAAACCTCACCAAAAAGGGGGCTTTCAGCTATATGGAGACTGCGCAGAGGGCCTTTGACAGGCTCAAAGAGGTAATGAGAAGTTGTCTGGTATTAGCCCTGCCAGACTTCACACAGCCATTTGTGCTAGAGTGTGATGCTTCAGGAAAGGGGGTAGGCATAGTACTGATGCAAGGGGGACATCCTATAGCTTTCGAGAGCCGGAAGCTACTGCCGCATGAGAGATTGTACCCCATCTACGACAAGGAGATGTTGGCCATCATACATGCGTTGGCCAAGTTTCGGCAGTATTTTGTGGGGAACAGGTTCTGGGTGAGAACAGATCACAATAGCCTTAGATTTTTCCTCGAGCAGAAGCAGCTGCAGGAGAGGCAGCAGAAATGGGTCAGCAACATCCAGGCAGAGGATTTTGACATATATCTCAAGGGAAAGAACAATGTAGTAGTAGATGTGTTGTCCCGGAGACTCGCATCTCTATCTTTGATGAGCATTAACGCAGATTGGAGGGCTCAACTATTGGTGGAGTACTCCAAAGACTGGTTTGCATGCGAGGTACTGGATGGGCAAGTGACAGATGACCGATACAGGGTGATGGATGAGGTCATCTACTACCATGACCGGATCTTTTTGACAGACCTAGAGTATCTTATAGCTTTCGAGAGTCGGAAGCTACTGTCGCATGAGAATTGTACCCCATCTACAACAAGGAGATGTTGGCCATCATACATGCGTTGGCCAAGTTTCAGCAGTATTTTGTTGGGAACAGGTTCTGGGTGAGGACAGATCACAACAACCTTAGATTTTTCCTTGAGCAGAAGCAGCTGCAAGAGAGGCAGCAGAAATGGGTCAGCAACATCCAGGGATATGATTTTGACATATATCTCAAGGGAAAGAACAATGTAGTAGCAGATGCGTTGTCCCGGAGACCCGCATCTCTATCTTTGATAAGCATTAACGCATATTGGAGGGCTCAGCTATTGGTTGAGTACTCCAAAGACCGGTTTGCATGCGAGGTACTGGATGGGCAGGTGACGGATGACCGATACAGGGTGATGGATGAGGTCATCTACTACAATGAACGAATCTTTTTTACAGGCAAATCCCAGCTAAGGGAGAAGATTTTGCCTGCAGCCCATGACTCACCGCTTTCAGGCCACCAGGGATTCCCCAAGACATACAGGGCCATTAGAGAAAGGTTCTCTTGGAAGGGCCTCAAGGAGGACGTACTCCGGCATGTCAGGGAGTGTGTAGTTTTCCAGAAGAACAAGGGGGAGCTGAACCATCCGGCGGGGTTGTTGCAATCGCTTCTCATTCCGAAGGGGAAATGGGAAAGCATTTCTATGGACTTCATCACCGGATTGCCCATGGTACAGTGCAAGGATTGCATCTTCGTGGTGGTTGACAGGTTGATGAAGTATGCTCATTTCTTCACCATTTCAGCTAGGTACACTGCTTCACAAGTGGCTAAGCTATTTTTTAGGGACATCTTCAGACTCCATGGTCTTCCAAAGACCATAGTCAATGACAGGGACAGCTGGTTCATGGGAGGTTTTTGGCAAGATCTGTTCCGTTTGGTGGGCACAGAGTTAACACCCAGCACTAGCTACCACCCACAGTCAAATGGGCAAACCGACATAGTGAACAAGTGGCTGGAGGGCTACTTGAAGAACCATGTCACAGGGCAGCAAAAGGCTTGGCTACGCTGGCTTCACTTGGGGGAATACTGCTACAACACGACATTCCACATGTATATCAGTATGTCTCCATTTTATGCTTTGTATGGTTATGATGCTCTGACTTTTATTGATGTGATGTTTGGAGCTAGCAAGGCCCCAGGGCCAAAGACTGCATCCAAGAGAGCCAAGAGGCCGCGTGGAGAGGCAGTTTGAGGTGGGTGACTTGGTGTACCTCTGTCTTCAATCGAACAGGCAGTCCACGCTGAAGCAGAAGGGAGCTAAAAAGCTCAAGCCACACTTTTATTGGCCATAGAGAGTGATTCGGCGAGTTGGAGAGGTGGCATACGAGCTAAAATTGCCACAAGGGAGCCAAATTCACAACATCTTCCATGTCTCATGCCTGAAGAAGGCTTTGGGGCAGCAGGTGACTGCAACGACGGAGCTCCCGCCTACTGATGATGAGGGGCATTTGGTGCTATAGCCGGAGGCTATCTTAGACACTTGGGAGAGACAGTTGAGGAGCAGGGTACTAAAGGAGTATATGATCAGGTGGAGGAGCCTTCCAGATGAGGATGCCACTTGTGAGGGGGAAAAGATCCCGCAACATCCATCTTTGTAGTTGCTTGAGGACAAGCAACGTTTTGGCGAGGAGGACTGTAATATTCCAAATTAGCAGTTAGCTAATTGGAATATTAATTTTTTTAATTTTTTCCTTTCTAATGTTCAGCAAGAAATAAAGTGGGTAAGGGGACCCACAAATAAACCATATAGTTAGAATCACTTTCCTAAAGTCACTAAGGCAGATATTAAAGTTGAAGTGGGGCCTATGAGACCAACCACTCGAAGGAGACAGTGTCCCAGTGGTAGCGTAGGAGAGGCAGCAGCGTAGGCAGTGCAATGGCAGCGTGGGAGAGGCAGCAGCGCAATGGCAGCGCAGGGATAGGCTGGCAGAGCGGCAGCGCAGTCAAGCTAGGCCCAAGGGAACATTGGAGGCTCAGCTTAGGTAAAAGAGGATGAGAGCAACTCATTCCCCATTCATGCAATCACTGATTTTATGTCTGATAGACTGTAGCATGCTTGAGTTGTTTATCTGATTCTGCAAGTGTTGTTTAGCACAGAGATTTCTGAGCAGAGATCTCAACCTCTACCTCGGGGGACTTCGAGTGCCCACTCAGGAGAGGAGTTCCATCAGTTTTCGAAGGGAGATTCACAGGGAAGCATTCAGGCATACGCAGTCCCTCCAGAACAACGTAGAGGCCACACAGGCAGGGTAGGGAGTACGCAGTCCAGCTGAGGAGAAGAGTTGGGAGATAGGGAGAGAGAGCATATTTCAGTCCGGAGCTTCGGGGAGGAGGTTAGCCACCTTCTATCAGTGTTTTGGGCAGATTTCCAGTAGTCCCTTACAGCTTTTCAGCCAGAGAACCAGATCACCTAGCAGAGCAGCATAGCAAGCCCAAATGGGCTAATTTCCGGGGTCAAGATTTCTAGAAACCCTTTTTGGGTTTTTGTGGGATTGTTGAGGAGAGTTCGGTGTTCAATTCCCAAAATTCTCTGAGCAAAGGATCAGCCTCAACACTCGCTCCATTTCCAACTAGCAGCAGCATTTCCAACATTGGCAGCACAGAGGAGGAGCCACGCGGAGCAGTAGGGCAACAGAGTTTCTGTTAGGGATTGAGGGTTATTTCAACCTGTCTTATGCAGGCCTACGTGCTGCCTTTCTTAGCACTTCATTGTCCTTTTTCCCAGCAAAAATCTAATAAAATGGCTTAGATGTTTTTGGCTCATTCATGGTGTTTTTAATGGCTATGTTTGTTTTGTTGTAGTTTTAGTCTTGCATGCTTTATATCACTGTTCGTTCCCAATTTGGGATATTACATTCCAATCCTAAATGCAATTCACAACATAGGGACATGATTTCAACCAGTACACAAAAGCTTCTAAAGGGATTCATAAAGAGATCTATAAGACCTACCTAAAAGTAACTTGATTAATCCTAACATGGCCCTCAATCCAAAACTTCAAAATTATGATAATCGCTTTCTCTATATGCAGAATGCAATCATTGCCATCCTGAGATGCATCAAATTAGAATTATCATTGAATTGAGATTTCCAATGGCCAAGCTTCAAGTTTGCTCTCCTTAGCTTCATATTAAGTTAAATCACCCACTCCCACAATAAAGTCAAAGGTGTAGACTCTTCAACTCAAAGCATGGGACTGATAATATTTTTGTTTTTAGTTGTCCATCTACTATGAGGTTTGCGGTAGAATTCATTGTCTTTTGGTACATCAAAATGGCTTGTTGAGGAACCGTTACCCCTCTTTCAATGGGGGTACATATGAGCAGACTCATTTTTAGCAACGCCATCATAAGCCTGAGGAATGCAAGTCTAAAGCCCTATAAAAGCCCTATGGGATGATTTTTATGTTAAAATGTGACCTAGTCCCTAGTGTGGAAAATCATGGCAAGTCTTCTTAGCTTCATTTCCATGGTGCTTGGTTTTATGGCAATAATGACATCCCCCTGGTGGGCGATAACTCCCTACCTTGATGGGCATCTTTATGTCTTGGGGTGGTATGCAAGCATCCTAGAGGTGGATATATTAGAACTTATAATTTGTGGGATCCACTCAATGTCTAGTCGTGTAAAGGTGATCGACTATTGTACTTTTCCCCTCATTCTCCCTTTTATCCCCGCGCACCTACTATTTCCCCACTTGATTGTCTTATTTTGTAGCAGTTCTTCATTATGGCATTCTCACATTCTAGTTTCCAGTTTCACAACACATGTGAGTTTCCAAAGGCAATTTGGAGGTCATTCCTTTGTTAGATGGGACAAGTGAGCAGGCAATTGGCATCTAATAACTTTTTCCAACAAAACCCAAGTTTTGGATTTTTCATGCAAGCAAGGGTATTGGAGATCTACACTTTGAGACTACTTTTCTAAGGGATCGACCAAACATGTGAAGGCTAGGAGACCCTTCCAAGCATCCAACAAAGTCAGGTTTATCCAAAGTAAAAGGCAAGATACCAAGAAAAAGCAAGAAAGCATCTCTTTTCAAGCAAAAGGGACCAAGTCAAGAAGGGAACATTGAGCCTTCTAAGGCTTTTAACATTAAAGGTTTGAATGCAAGTTAAAGAAACGTTGGCCATGGACAAAATATATCCATTGAAGTTTGAGTGAGCGTCTTCTCCAAGCAAAGAACATTTCTTCAAGTCAAGTCATCCTCCTCCTATGTTTGACATAACTTTATTTATTATGGATTTTATGACCCATTTTTTAATTTGAAAAGTCATTTCCATGATTCATGCAAGTGCCTTGACCTGTAGTATGGGCAAGGGCCTTCATTTAAGGCATGTTTTGAAAGATAATAAACAATATTTGAGGCTTTATTGGATTCGTTTTAAAGGTGTCAGCCCACTTTTGACTTGGTCTCTAAGTATTTTGTGGATGACAAATCACCCACTTTGGAGAGCAATTATGAACAAATGTTGAGAACCTCATCTATAAATTTATAGCTATCTCTCCTTAGACAATCATGTTGTGAAAATGTGAGATCATAATGCCATAGTAAAAATTTCTTTGATGCAAACAACTTGTCTTCAATTTGTGGATTGGCTCTTCTAATCTTTTTCTTATTAGCTCTTGCAAATATTATTGTACTTCATAAGATATTTAGCTGGTTTTTGTTTAAGTTAAGCAAGTTAGTGGATCAATCTATTTAGGAGATATTTAGTCACTTAGAGAAAAAGGTCAAGGAAACTAGGCCTCTCCTTTCTCTTGTTGAGTTAGAGATTTTGAAATCTAATTTTTGGACAAACCCTTCTCAAGGTTCCTCCTCAAAGGGTTAAATCTCTATAGTCTCATAGTTGGTGCATTGGTTGAAGATGTTCCACAGTTCCACTAAAGGAACTGCTCCTAGTTGGATTTTGGCAGCAGGAGGAGTCTTCGATAAAAGTGGAAGCAACTAGTGGAAACACTCCAAATTCACTTATTGTCCAAATAAATTCAAGGATTCATTTAGGGAGGGTTGTCCTCACAACCCAGCACAAAGAGGTAATTAGAGTGTCTTCGATAAAAGTGGAGGCAACTAGTGGAAACACTCCAAATTCACTTATTGTCCAAATAAATTCAAGGGTTCATTTAGGGAGGGTTGTCCTCACAAACCAACACAAAGAGGTAATTAGGGTGGTACAAGGCAAGGCATATCTTCAACTCATCAAAGATATTAAAATCCAAAAATATTTTCTATATTTACTTGTCTAATTATATTTGAAAAAGAAAATCAGAAAAATAATAAAAGCAATAATATTTTTCATTTTATCTTGAGTTTTCACTGGAGATAAAATTGAAAAATATCTTAAGTTTTTCATCTTTAAGCTAGCTTGGCACTTGGGTTTTGCTACAAAGGCTTACCTAATTGGCCCAATAAAGGTATAGTGACTTGTTTTGTGCAGATAAAGCTAAATTTCATTAAAACAAATTGTTGACCAAGGGTTTGCAAATTTGCAACAGCAAGTTACAGCAACCTATTAAAAGCACTTCAAGGGGATTTGGCATCCAAATTTATATCTCTTCACCTCAATTTTCTTACTTCCAGGAACTATGTGAACATTATTTGGATGTAGAAAATCAATCCCAAGCTTGCTGGGATAAAAAATATACAAGATTAAAAATCTAGGTTTTCGCCGTAGTGGGAATTTGACTCCAAAACTGAGTAGTATTTTCCATATTTGCATGTCTCATGGAATATCCAGCGTTCTGAGGTGTTAATAGGGTCATTGGAAAGCCATTTCAGTGTCCTCATATCTCCAACCGATATCTATACTTTAATTGCACATTTTTAGGTTTGTGGACGGTCTTGAAGAGGGCCCTACCTTACTAATATATACATTTTTTGCAAAATTACAAATTTGAAGGCCAAGAACAAGAAGTGAAAGAGTTATTCCCAACCACCTGCTAAGGGCATAATCAAGCGTAATCATCTCCAACTTGGTAAGGGCTGTCTTATCTTGTGTCTTTAAGGGGTCTACTCTTAGGTTTATCGAATGTCTTGATTGTTGGTTTGCATTTTTCTTTGGTATAATATCATTTACAAATTTGCAATCATCTGAACTAACTCCTACACCCAATCACCAAACAGAGATTTATAGGCACTAGTCTACTGATCTTGTGGTGGAGTGTTTGTTTGTGCAGAGAAGACTCCCATGGCTTTTTAGAAGTTAGCCTAAAGAGTGGAAGACTCGTGGTGACAATGGGCACTTGTGATGTGTGGTGTCACTTTATCATCTTGCTAGAACCTTGGCAAGAGCGCTAATCCGAGTGCTAATTGGACCTTCATGCACCACAATGATCAAAGATACTGAGGCATGGCTCACCACTTTTTCTTAATGCAGGAGAGCCTCACAATCAACCTACAAATCACCAAAATAAATATGAAGTAAGCAGAATATTAGACAGCAGCAACTGTATCTGGGTAAAATATATAAAAACCCATTTACGCCACTTTGCGGTGATCTATTACTTTGTATCTATCAATATAATCAGTGTTGGGAAATAAATGCCTATATACATTTTACAAAAACAAAGTTAAGCCCTAATTTGACATTTAAAAATTATTTACTGTCATCATGGAAGTAAGGAGGCAGCTGATAAATTTCCAGTAAAGAACTGCTAAAACAAGAAAAGGGGGTTTTAGAACAGAAGGAACAACCCATACACTGCATCTAAAATTGAAACAAAAACCCATCTATGGGTTTGTTAGGCACGCTCTTTCATTGCACTTGGCATATAGTTTTTAGTAGAGTAGTTTGAAGCCATACAGATTTCTTGGGTTTGTTGTGGCTATTCAGCCACCAAGAATAAGACGGTTGTGGTTATACCTCCATCTTTAGCAAGGGAAAATTTTAATCACCTTATACTTGATCTTCAAAACTGGTCAAGAAAGAGAGGGTGGGAAAATTTCCACTTAAAGTTGATTTTCAGACCTGGTCAAAAAACAGAGAAAGGTAATTTCTGATCGAATCAGCGAAAAAATTCAGAAATATACAAATTCGAAGCGCAAAGAAACAAGCCTCCTTAACTCCAAATCTTTGTAGAATGCTATTGAACAGAAAAAGTATGTCACAATTTTGAAAACATAAAATCCATGATATAGATATAACCTAAATCTAGGCAGCAATGCAACTATTGCTAAAACCAGGCACAGTTTGGCCAAGAAAATGACTGGTACTGTCCTAATAATAAACGAGTGGCGGAAAACTTCTTTGATTTTGAAGAAGTTTAAAAGGAGACTGGTAAAGTTTTTTATTTTAGAAACCCAAAGTCATAAGATTACCAGAAGAGGCGAATCTGAAATGAAGAAGTTTAAAAGGAGACTGGTAAAGGGTTTTATTTTAAAACCCAAGTCATAAGAGTCCCAGGAGAGGCTAATCTGAAAGCCGTAGTCTAACTAGCCGGAGGAATCGCCCTGAAAATCATGAAAATTCCGGTAATATTTTCAGAAAATCCGGCAGGAATTTTTCCAAATCCATGTTATAATTATCAAAGTTTAATATTTTGGGTGTCCTACAGATTTTTGATGGTGCTGAATCCATTTCCAATGTTAAAATCAAGATTCAAGCACTGTTTCTGCAAGATTTTTAAAAAAAATTTGCCCGGATTCCGGCCAATTTTGGCCGTCCAGGCAATTCCTCTGGCTCATTAGACAACGCCTGAAAGAAAAGAGAGTGAGAGTGAGTATAAACTATAGTAGCAATTGCGCTAAAGTGCAAAAAGGAGGCTGATATGTTTGTTAATTCGGAAAAATTATATTATAAAGATATTTATAATATGTATGTCATATGTTTTATAGTTTTATAAAACAGTTTGGTCAACTTTTAAAGATGGAAAGTTATACATTAATTTTTAGCTCTAATTAAAATTAACATTCACACTTTAATTGAAAACTGAAAAAATTATATTTATGTTTGTTTTAATATTTATGCATTTTAATTTAAGATAAAATCATTGTTTGGTGGTGTTATAAATTATTTTATTATATATTATTTTTTCTTTTTTTCACTTTCCAATTTTCATCCTAAAATTTAAGTTTTATGTTATAATAAGTATAAAATATACTTAAAAAAAAACATTTAAATATTTTTTTTTTTAAATTTAAAGGAACATTTACCAAAATTATTATTATAATAATAATTAGCTAATTAACATAATTTATAATTATTATTTAAGTTAAATAGCAAACTCTTTTGTTATTGTTTAAATATGCATCCATATGAATAGAATTTGGACTATAAAGTAACTATTTTTTTTTAATTAAATTTGATTAACACTTGCAACTCTCCTCCATCTCATATTATTTCATACTTCTCATGATGCTAATAAAAATTGATTCGTTGAAACTAGCTATCATAATTTTCAGCGAGCATGTATAACATGTTAATCCTTTTAAACAATAAAGTATTTATCTAGCTAGATATCATAATTATAAATTACAATTAAAAAACTTAAATGCATAAAACTAACCACTGAACTGTCTTTTTTAGTGAATGTTTTGATTCCTTTTTATGTGTTTTTGATGGACATTAACTACTTTTATAGCTTTTGGAGTTTCACTTTGTGTTTTCCAATTACCCAAGTGTCGAAGCCTTTGTAGATTTTATCTCGAAATAAAGGTTGATTATGTAGTTATTATCTGAAGCTATCACTTCGAATTGACTCCTAGATGGTATTAGATCAAAGTGACTCCTAGATGATATTCGATCGATTCATGCTTATTAAATTTTGTTAATGAAGCACGCCCTATGAAACCCACAAATAATGTATGAAATAGGAATTTCACTTATCTTCATTTCTATGGTAGTGACAAGTAATTGATTTGGGGCCTCACTTCACACTCCTTTCCAAACAGGAGTGGATCATATATCGTGTATACCTGGCAGACCTGATGCCATAGAAGGTTATATGTCAAATTTAAATAAAACTTATTAGTCTTAACAGAATTTCTTAATATATTGATTGCTTATTTAATTGAACTTAATTTGTATACCACTTCTTATATTGCCAAAACTTACATTTTCGGCAATATAAAACTTAAAACAGAATGAAATAATGAGTTGATATATACCTTAACGTGTCTGCCAAGTTGGAAAAGGTTGATTATGGCCTTACTGGGACTTCGGGAAAAGTCAACTAGCTTTCCAGGTGCACACTGAAATGTAATAATAGTTGGTATGAAGGGTATAAAAAACTACCTACATTATGTGTGTAGAAATTTGAATAACTGAGATATTATTCACCGAGATTCTCCTAATCACACACTATTTTAGCTTCATGCATAATACAGAATCTCTTCCACCATTGATCATCACATGCGGAAATAAAATCAATTGCATGCATACATTAAAACCACAAACAATCACACATATGAACACAGTATTTAATGGGAAAGCTTAAAGCTGAAAACCCCAACTATCTGTATATTATATGTCATGGAGATCATGTAACAATCATAGTACAAAAAGCTCCTCACAAGCTCTCATGCACACCCTCAATTGCTACACACTATCAAGCTAGATCTAGAAAAACACATGCTCCAATCTTTTGCCACTTGATAGCCAACCTCTATTGCGTAATTAATGCTATGGGATGGCTTCATTAAATAGATAAACCACCTGGCTTGAACTGCGCAATCCTCATGGGCTTCTCCACCTATCTGTGTGTTGCAAATAGCAACAATATAGTCACAACTGATAGTTAACCTGCTCTTTCACCTATTTCTGCACTGGTCTCCACTGAAACTGTCCATGCACTGAATTTAACCGATGCATTCTTTAGTTGATTAATGAGTTTATAATTAGTGAATTAATTAATAATTAATTCACACCACTCTCACTAATTGTATCAATTAGTTAAACTGAATACAAATAGCTCAACTATGTTTAGATTATTTAAACTGAATACAACTCCACTAACTTCCTCAATCAACTCCACCAAACTCTGTCACATGAGTTCTAACTGAAGTCTTCATGCAATAGCTCCACATAACCCTCGGGAATAGCGTAATTCCTTCTGTCAGCTGCATGTTCCACTTCTGTGCACTTAACTGAAGTGCTCCAAGAGAATAAGATAATGTTTAGAGTCCAAATATTATTAAGAGCTAATAATATTCGACATATCTATTTTTAGACTGGCAATCTAAAAATAGATTCCGCCCAATATGTCTAAAAATAGAAGTCCATCTATTTTTCTGACTTGACCAACCATCCACAAATAGCATCCTGCAACTCATAGAACATGATCCATATGTCTAAAAATAGACATAGTCTAAAAATAGACTTTGCGCCAAAAATAGCCTGCGGGCCCACTTAGTGAAGGCGAATCCTTTCCACTAAGCTCATCATCTTGTTGCAATCTCAACAATGTGTACATTGTAGAATGAATTACAGAGTTGTCATCTAGGTTGCTTGGTTTTTGTATAGCTTGATGCTTTGCTCCTTGTAGACCAGATCATCACCGGGAGGAAGATGTTTTGTTGTAATGGATTTTGTTCTTTGTATGTTTAATTTCATCACATGAACAAATACCTGCTAAAGGATAGGAAGAGTATTCTAGATACGTTGAGGATTAATACAGTTGTAGTAAAAACAATGAAGGTAAATTATAAATATGATAAACGACTTAGCTTTGTGGTTTAAAAATTTGACTGTGTCAACGATCATAAGTAGAATTGAATAGATTTAAGAATTAACTAATTCCAAGTTTTTATCTAGATTTACTGGTAAATTTCTCCCCTAAAATGAGTGAAATGCCTTTGAGTGCTAGCTATTTTTGTATAGTACCTTACAAAGTTGTTGTTTTCCATCCCATTCAATAATTACCTTTTCACTTATTTATATATTTGTATGCATGATTGTCACGAATTAAAACTGCCCTTGCAAGTAAAGCTTCTGCAAATAGGCTTGCATGACAACGACCAAAGCCAAAGTGTAAGGAGTATAACTTGAAAATGGGAGAAACTTGGGAAAAACCCAGCACAATTAAATATCATTTTAAATAATTAGGTTGGCTTCATTTTAAAAATTAAAAATTAAATAGATATTGAAAAACAAAAATTTGGCTTGCATGACAACGACCAAAGCCAAAGTGTAAGGAGTATAACTTAACATGGGAGAAACTTGGGAAAAACCCAGCATAATTAAATATCATTTTAAATAATTAGGTGGGCATTGTTTAAAAAATTAAATATTAAATAGATATTGAAAAACAAAAATTTCTTGGAGACACAATAGAGGACTTCCAAAAAGACATGTCAATGGGGGCTTGATTGGTTCATAATATAGGGGTGGTAATATTTTCCACACCAAAGTTCAAATCTCCTAACTCACATGTTCAGCCCTTGTGGGTGGTGTTACTGTGCAAGAGGGTTGTTTACTTCCTTTGGGGCATCTTAGATAAAATATGCCAAGTTGAATGTAGTAAGCTCGTTTAGCTTCATTGAATAATTTCCCAAATTGGAGAGGTGCGTGCTTGCTGAATTGTGATACGTGAAAGCATCTGTCAAACAAAATGCTTTTATGAGATCAAATACCATTGTTGAGTATGTTAGACAAATATTGTTTGTAAATTCTAAACTGTAGGCCTTTGTTGATAAGAGATGAGGATAACACCTTCTTGGGTGTTGGTTTTAATTTTATGTATATTTGCATTAAATATTATCCAGAATGAAGGTTCTAACTTCTATTTGCAAAAAAATTAGTTAGTGCCTTCTCTTCACTGTTTACTTCTCACCAAGGGTTGTATGTTTCTATGTCTGTCTGGTATAGAAATAATTTTTATGCTTTACCATCGTAACATAAAATTCAGTGTAAAAACCCCCGGGAAAATAATTAGGCAATACATAGTATAAAAACCCAAGTGTTAATTTGGAGTTGTAGAAATGGAAAATTTGATGCGTTGACGATGCGATGAAACTGTTTGAGGGGATTTTGGATTGTAATGTTGTTAATGTTGTTTTGTGGACATTGATGATTACATGATATATGTAGAGGGGATACCTTGATGTATCCCTAAAATTGATTGATAATTTGTTGGAATGAGATGAGATTTCATGGATTGCAAGGATTGCTTGGTTTACACAGAAAACTGGAGGTGACTATAGAATAAGATATGCCACCTTGAAATGAATGAAGTGGCAGAGAGAATAGAATTAGATATCCTTTCATACAAAATGATATGTAGAAAGGTTTTCAGTAAAAGAGAATTTGAAACAAATATTACAATGAAGTGTTTTTAATGATGTTAAAGGTTGATTTTATATTTAAAAATTAAAATAATATAATACTATAGCACTTGAAGTGACACAGAAGACTTCCAACCTCCACTGTAGATATAGAAATCACTGTAGAAATTCTTTGTTGTAGCTACAATAAATAAATTTAATCTCTTTATATTCTGGTTATTATGAGACAGAATATTTAGTTGATTGTATTGACAACATACACAATTTCCATGTAGCTCTCCACTCATAAATGGGTGGGCTTACAATGGAAGCCAGCCAGTAATCATTATGACCTATCACTAAATATCTCGATATGTATAAACTTCTTGTCATGCTATTACATTATAAATAATATTTATATATGCATAAAATGCTTGTCATGTTATTACATCAGAAAGAATATTTGTATATGCATAAACTACTTGTAATGCTATTACATATTACATCAGAAATAATATATGTGTATTATATACTGCTTGTCATTCTATTACATCAGAAAGGAGGTTCATTTCCTGTGTGTTCCAGATCATCCACACTTTTGGCATAGAAGTATGATCCACCCATTAGAGGGCTCAACTAATGCTACTTCAAAAAAATATTTACTTTGTAAAGCTTCAAGTCTTCAATAGGGTCCACCATTATCTCTTCCTTCTGCAGATATAAGAAGCCTTAATTTCTTTGAGTGAAGAAAAGCAAGTAAACATTCCCTATGGAATATGCTAGAGTTGAAAACCCACCTACTTGAAGAGGATAAATACATAATGGTGGCAACCTTCGGGTGGGGCTGGACCCATGTATGGCACCAATTCTTTTCCATTCTCCCATATCTCTACAAATCACAATAGTTCAATGACAATAAATGCAATTCTCATAAAGAAGAAAGTTTGTTATCATTTACATATAGAATTTTTGGGGAGATTTGATGCCATCTCATCCCTTTCTTCCTCATAAGCTGCAACATTAGAGGGAATTCAAAAGAATACAATCCATATTGTTCACCGAGATAATAGTCATTATATTTCTTTACATTCAATGTCTAGATATTTTCGTAAGAAAACAATTCAACAAACAACTTCCAATCTCATGTCCAGGTACATTAGGTAGTATTTTTAATAAAATACTCACCAACATTGAGATCTACGCCAAGGGGTTTTTGACTCATCTAGTTCAAAGGTTGTTGCTATAATTCCAGTGTGTAGAAACAGAGCTGAAGCCAGCCAGGAAAAAATCACATGTAAGAAGCAATGCCCAAGAAATCTAGGGAAACATCATAAATCTGTGTCATGTACAAGATAACCCTAAATAGTAAGTAAGCTAATTTTTAAATCCGAACACAGTTGAAACTGGTCATTTTCATGATGGCACATAACTTCCACTTATAAATTTCCTACTACCATATTTAAAACAAAACACCTACAAGAAAATTTTGAAATAGTCATAAAATGTAATGAAACAATAAGCATCTAGCCATGTTTGAATTGGTACCATGTAAGGAGTCAACATTCCTATCTTCACTTCTGGGTCAATCCCTGACTTGGGAAATGCTAGAGGCTCCCCTGGAGCAAATGGAAAGCATTGGTACATAACTGGCTCTACAATACCTGGCAAGGGAGTTTGCATAGGTCTATACAGGTGTCTGCATTGGGAAATTATTAAGTTTAAAAAGGATACTCAAATAAGGAATTCATTCATAGTTGAATAAAAATGGGGGCATACCATCAATATCCCCATACTAACAAAACAACAATAAACATTTTTTAAACATGACCTTCCAAAAAAATCCATCATTTTAAAGGTTATCATTAACTAAACCAACGTTGGAGATATGTTATAGCGTCAATGACACCTATAAGTTAGAGTTGTTGTAGTATATCTTAAATCACTTACTAGGGGGGACAACATTTAATAGGAGTCTCATTTTATTTAGTCACCTCGTAAGGTACATTGAGATCGTGAACTGGGGTGATAGGAGTGTTTGCGCCTCTTAGAGCGGAATTAGATGCATGGTCTATTGGACCTTGTATTGCCCCATTTTGCTTCATTTTTAATTCCCAAAGCTGACAAAATTTAGGAAAAACATAAATAAAACAACAAATCAGAAGCATATGACTCATTTTTATTTCAATTGAACACTCACAGCAATTGTTTTAGTTAATTAAATTGATGTGTGCATGGAAGGAAGTATTTCTAACAAGTAAATTTCAAATGAATGGGAAGTCATTTACTGCATTACCCACTTGTGCGATACCATTCAAAACACTTATTCATCCATGAGAATACATATCCATAAATTGTAGCAACAATTCTTAGACATATTCTTAATCTTAATTTTCAAATAAATCCTACCTCTATAATATAAGTAACCCTTTATACGCACACATAAATGACCTTGTTCATTTTACAAGGGTGGTATACAATCTAAGCGAATCCATACCAAGTAGCTAAAGTGGGATAAATATGAGGCATAAAGGTGGTAGTGTACACATGTCACTTGCAAAAGAAAAGGTTTGACAAAATTATGAGGTAATTTGATTCAAGAGAGAGGTATAGTGGCTTAATTAAATAATTCATTTAGAAACATGAAAATGAGTTCAATAGTGATTATGCAATGATATTTAATTAACATTTATAAATAAACGTTAATTTTCGACACAACATTAATGGCAAAGTTGGTGCTGGTTGATTTCAAATCGAATTATGTTTCAAATCTAAATATAAATATAAATGAGATATAGATCATTTCTATCAATATTTTGCTAATGTAATCAACAAAAATCCATAGCATAGATTTATTTGAAATTACATTGAATGGCATAGTAGCTCAACCGAACATGACTTATATATAGTGAGATTTATAGAATTACTTAGTATTTCAATGAAACATGAATGCAATTGGAGGTGAAGAAATGTACATGTCTACTGTTGTCGACCCTAGAGACAGCCTTGAGTTGTGAAAGACCAGTGCCTAGGACATCTTATATAGCAAGGAGCAATATGATATAACAAGGATAATTAGCAAAACAAGGCTCTCATGATATCCTCTTGTAAACAGGAAGATTAATTAGAATGGGACCAAAACTTCAGAAGCTTGACACAGGGAAAGCAATACTGCAGAGGCAAGATGTGAAGCTCTAACACGAATGTATCAGACAATTCAAAGGAAGCTTACTGCAAAGAGGTCTGGATTCTAAATACTTCACAGAGATGAATAATCAGAAAGTATCTACTGCGTACGTAGAATAAAGAGAATACTAACTGTTGTTGAGACAATATCCAGAAACATATATCAGCATGCGGTGGGCTTACGAAATTAAGAATCCACACATGATAACCGCATTTGTAAATAACATCACATAGCAGCTAATATAGTAGAAGTACGGGTGAAGTGAAAATGGAACAACATATCACGCCTGAGCCATATTTAAAGTGCCAGACAGGTTATGGCATAAGTATCAACTAGGACAAATTCATATCAAAACTAGTGGGCTACTCGCATTCCAGAACATGATACAAGATGAATGGATGTAAATGAAATGAACAGCTAAGCTATAACACATAGGAGAGAATTACACATTGTAAAGCACCAAGACCAGAATCCTCATTAAATATGGAACTCCTCCTCACTGAAACCCAACGGGCTCTGTACATTCATATAAGAGTTCCTACAAAATGCATACAAAAATTATCTCACAGCGTATTTTTTTCTGAAAATATGGAACCCATGTTTTCTCTTTAGTTCTTGGTTATATAGAGGCCTCAGAAACATGAGCGAGAAGATTTTTTTTTTGGGAAAAAAAATCTTCCTCGCGTGCCAAAAATAAATTTGAGGTCTCCATCAAAAATAACCAAAATTCATGATGAGGAATTGGGGCATCTCATCATTGACAGTTGGGCTCACGGTCGTTTTAAACAAAAATATCAAATAACAGTTTCTGATAGAAGGTAAAATGTGGGAGTGGAATGTGAATTCCACTCAAAATTTAAAAGTAACAAACCCAAATGGAAGTAAAAGGCCACTAGGGCCGAATCATGAATTGTTCACTGACGAGGTGTAGTGGAGGCGGTCGCTGTCACAGATGGCGGAAGGTTGGCGGAGAGGAATCAATTTGCCCCTAATGTGACAGTAGAGGTGTTTCTTCCTGTAGATCTTCACGATTTCCTCTAGTTCTGATTTAATTTGGAGGAGGGGCTTTTGATAATCAATCTTAGCCAAAATCCCCAACTTTGTCTTCAATCTTCTGTGTTTGCAGTGGCAAGTCTTCGGCACCGATACTCTGACTGCTGCTATAATAACCTCTCTGCATTCTGAATCATAGTGACCATGATTGTGGAACTTGGAGTGAATTCATCACTCTGTAATAACCCTGCACAATACGATAAACACATCAAGAAATCCAGGGAGTGGCGGAAGGAACGCTGTGGAGGCCTGGAGAAATGGTGGCGCAAAAATAAAACTATGATAGAATGGCAGAAAATGGAGCTGATGAAGACTTGAAGTAAAGATGAGTCGTGAGTTGTTCGATCAGATATGGAGATGGTGACTCAACGGCCAGGATTAATGACAGAGGTGTCAATAGTAAGTTGGACGAAAGGAATAACATTTAGTGCAAAACCCAAAGTTTAACGCTCGGGGAATTTACAAAGGGAAATGATGAAAAATGAGCGAAAGCAGGGACTTTGGATGGTGGGACCCGGCATGGGTGGAGGGCAATTAACTGAGAGCCATTGGATTTGGGTTGAATGAACGGCTACGATTGGCTCAGCGGATCGCAATTAGGGGAGGCAGCGGGGTGACACATTGTAGAACTGGTGACTGCGATTGGAGCGACATC
This sequence comes from Pinus albicaulis, assembly GCA_034641835.2. Classification (NCBI taxonomy): domain Eukaryota; kingdom Viridiplantae; phylum Streptophyta; class Pinopsida; order Pinales; family Pinaceae; genus Pinus; species Pinus albicaulis. Next base: position 445,372,748 of record CM076579.1, on the reverse strand, counting down.
GCGATTGAGTGCCAGTCGTCCGATCTAGAATAAGATCGACGGTGGAGATCAAATCGGAAGGGAGGACAGGCGGCGCGATGAGATTTGGACCGTTGGATTAGAATTGAATGATCGGCTGCGATCTAATTACACTGGAGCAAAGCAGGGGCCGAACTCCGATGGTTTGAGTTGCGATTAGCGCTGGACCGTCAGATCGAGGTGCGATCGACGGTCACGATCAGATCGGGGGATCGCAATCAGAGGGCGCAGGGAGTGGCGCCTCAAGACTTTTGCAATTGCGATTGGAGCGGCGATGCGATGGTCGTTGGATTAGAGTGACAGATCGACAGTTGATACTCCATTGGGGAGGTGAGCAGGGAGAATGACGGGTGCATTGTAGAAGTAGCGCAGACCGTTGGATCGGTGATGATCGACGGCTCAGATCGCGGCGGGAGTCTATGGACCAAACACGCCATCGCATCGGAGGTTTTAAGTTCACAAGGGTATAAGGCGTTCCACTCCGAAACTCCGATGCGATTAGCACCTTTCGACTTAGCGCTTGGTTCTGGCACTTGGGTCATGTGGGGAAGTGGTTTTGAGGGGCTGGCCCTAAAAGGGGCTTAGCCTGTCATAAGGTGAAAGGTGGGTTTTTGGCCCGTTTTTCATGCATTTTAAGGCCAGCAAGGGGTAACAGTAAGGGGGATGAAGGGATTTTCAGCCAAACAAAGGGTATTTGTGAGGTTTAAAGGGGAACTGAATGATCAATGAGGGAATAATGAGGAATTAGGAGAGGGGAAAAAGGTGAAGAAACAGAGGTTAAGTGAGGATGAAATAAGAGGGAAAGGCTTATTTGGCATTCTTCTTCGCAAACAGAGAGGCTTCAGAAACTGGGAATAGCGATGAGGATTCCCCAAGGACAAAAGCACAAGGGGGCTTCGAGGATGATGTGTTTTCAGTGGGAATGCATTCCTTAAAATCTCAAAGATTGTTTGACCCCCTGTTTGCTTGTCAAAAAATGAATAGGGGGCTAACATGATCAACATTGGCTCCACCTGGGGACGACACATTCATCCTTGGGCATGTCGAGAACTTCGCAAACCACCTACATCATCAAATTTTACAAACAAGAAAAATAAACCTATTCTACTTCTACCCTTATTACTCCATGAGACCAGATTAAACTGTTGGTCTCACATTTTCTCTACCTAAACTACATCTGCTAGGATTAAACTGTCTAGCAGATTTCTTCTCTACATTCTAAAATAGAAATTGAAAAATAGCCAAGCCAGGATTAGACTGTCTGGCTTACTGGACTTTGCAGAAATTAAAAAAACCAACTACATGCTCACAGACTGAGCTTTATTGAGATTTTCCTACCTACCCTACTTTAACTGGACTATTTACAAGTCTACTTACAAACATTGTCTTCCAGTGCAACCAGTCCATCAAGTGATCCCATGACTGGTTTTTTCTACCCAGCTCCTTGAGCAGGCTGGATAGGCAGGGCTATTCCCACTCTTTCTGTTCTTCGTCAGCAGCTTCAAAAAAATTTATTTCTGTCCGCAACATGCTGCTCAAAAATACCTTTGATCCTTCCTTAAATGTTTGCAGGAAATGAGCATAAGGATCATGAAAAGATACCTGGTTATGAATATTTGGCAGGCAGGCTTCAACCAGGATCTCTTCTTCTTCCATTGGATTGAGAAGAAGACTCTCTTGGGGTAGAGTGTCTCCTTCGTCTTCTGAACCAGAGGACTCATCGTACATTGCTGTTGAGTCCTCTTGGAGCTCTGACATGTTTTGCGCTGCTAGATAATTTGAGCTAATCCGGGCCTCCATATATTCTGCCACAGGATCAATGAACACATGATGTACACTTTTTTCTTTCAGGCCTTCCATGACTGGTAGGCTATCTTTATCTTGGGCCGCTTTGATTTCTGCATCTTCCACTGCGTTTTCAATGTGGGTCTTGAGAATCAGATCATTTTCTTCTTGTACTTCGAAAGGCAGTGGAATCTCTTCTCTTTTAGGGGGAGGGAGACTTTCCAAAAAGGCTCTCGGGTCTCTGAACTGATATGATTTTTCTTGTGAGTTCATAAATTCGATCTCAGCTTCATATCTTTCAACCACCAATTCTAGAAAGATTTTCTTAAGCACGGGTTTGACACTTGAGCTGAGAAGAAAAATAGCCTGTGGAAGGTCCTCCACTTTCAGTTTTGCCAAGCCACGTGACATTTCATCTCGACACTCTGCTATGAAACTTGGATGCATTTTTGCAAATTGCTCAGAGTCTTCCACTGGTGAAGTGGCTTGGTCTTCGACATGGCTGATGTTGTTCTGCGACATGGTCTCCCAGCGGAGTCTCGTGAAACCAAGATAATCAGCGGCCTACTGATCACCAGTGGAGTCTTTTAATCATTTAGGAACTGTGGAGTCACCAAGGTGAGAGATCTACAACTCTCAACTCTTCATGCTCACCTTTCTGAAGAGTGAATAAAGATTTTGTCGAGGCCCAGGGATTTAACTTTTCTTAACTTCGTATCCCCGGCAACGGCGCCAAAAAGATGTTGTCGACCCTAGAGACAGCCTTGAGTTGTGAAAGACCAGTGCCTAGGACATCTTATATAGCAAGGAGCAATATGATATAACAAGGATAATTAGCAGAACAAGGCTCTCATGCTATCCTCTTGTAAACAGGAAGATTAATTAGAATGGGACCAAAACTTCAGAAGCTTGACACAGGGAAAGCAATACTGCAGAGGCAAGATGTGAAGCTCTAACACGAATGTATCAGACAATTCAAAGGCAGCTTACTACAAAGAGGGTTGGATTCTAAATACTTCACAGAGATGAATAATCAGAAAGTATCTACTGCGTACATAAAATAAAGAGAATACTAACTGTTGTTGAGACAATATCCAGAAACATATATCAGCATGCGGTGGGCTTACGAAATTAAGAATCCACACATGATAACCGAATTTGTAAATAACATCTCATAGCAGCTAATATAGCGGAAGTACGGGTGAAGTGAAAATGGAACAACATATCACGCCTGAGCCATATTTAAAGTGCCAGACAGGTTATGGCATAAGTATCAACTAGGAAAAATTCATATCAAAACCAGTGGGCTACTCGCATTCCAGAACATGATACAAGATGAATGGATGTAAATTAAATGAACAACTAAGCTATAACACATAGGAGAGAATTACACACTGTAAAGCACCAAGACCAGAATCCTCATTAAAGATGGAACTCCTTCTCACTGAAACCCAATGGGCTCTGTACATTCATATAAGAGTTCCTACAAAATGCATACAAAAATTCTCTCATAGCGTATTTTTTCTGAAAATCTGAAACCCATGTTTTCTCTTTAGTTCTTGGTTATATAGAGGCCTCAGAAACATGAGCGAGAAGAATTTTTTTTTTGGGAAAAAATATCTTCCTCGCGTGCCGAAAATCGGTTTGAGGTCTCCATCAAAAATAACCAAAATTCATGATGAGGAATTGGGGCATCTCATCATTGACAGTTGGGCTCACGGCCATTTTAAACAAAAATATCAAATAACAGTTTCTGACAGAAGGTAAAATGCGGGAGTGGAATGTGAATTCCACTCAAAATTTAAAAGTAACAAACCCAAATGGAAGTAAAAGGCCACTAGGGCCGAATCATGAATTGTTCACTGACGAGGTGGAGTGGAGGCGGTCGTTGTCACAGATGGCGGAAGGTTGGTGGAGAGGAATCAATTGGCCCCCAATGTGACAGTAGAGGCGTTTATGCCTGTAGATCTTCACGATTTTCTCTAGTTCTGATTTAATTTGGAGGAGGGGCTTTTGATAATCAATCTTAGCCGAAATCCCCAACTTTGTCTTCAATCTTCTGTGTCTTCCGTGGCAGGTCTTCGGCGCTGATACTCTGACTGCTGCTATAATAACCTCTCTGCATTCCGAATCATAGTGACCATGATTGTGGAACCTGGAGTGAATTCATCACTCTGTAATAACCCTACACAATACGATAAACTCATCAAGAAATCCAGGGAGTGGCGGAAGGAATGCTGTGGAGGCCCAAAGAAATGGTGGCGCAACAGTAAAACTGCGATAGAATGGCGGAAAATGGAGCTGATGAAGACTTGAAGTAAAGATGAGTCGTGAGCCGTCCGATCAGATATGGAGATGGTCACTCAATGGCCAGGATTAATGACAGAGGTGTCAATAGTAAGCTGGGCAAAAGGAATAACATTTAGTGTAAAACCCAAAGTTTAATGCTCAGGGAATTTACAAAGGGAAATGATGAAAAATGAGCGAAAACAGGGACTTTGGATGGTGGGACCTGGCATGGGTGGAGGGCGATTAACTGAGAGCCGTTGGATCTGGATTGAATGAACAGCTACGATTGGATCGGCGGATCGCAATCGGGGGAGGCAGCGGGGTGACACATTGTAGAACTGGCGACTGCGATTGGAGCGACGTTGCGATTGAGCGCCAGCCGTCCGATCTAGAATAAGATCGACAGTGGAGATCAAATCGGAAGGGAGGACAGGCGGGGCGATGAGTGAGGAGCGATGAGATTTGGATCGTTGGATTAGAGCAGAACAACCAGCTACGATCCTATCGCACCGGAGAAAAGCAGGGGCCGAACTCCAATGGTTTGAGTTGCGATTAGCGCTGGACCGTCAGATCGAGGTGCAATCGATGGTCACGATCAGATCGGGGGATCACAATCGGAGGGCGCAGGGAGTGGTGCCTCAAGACTTTTGCGATTGTGATTGGAGCAGTGATGCGATGGCCGTTGGATTAGAGTGACAAATTGACGGTTGATACTCCATCGGGGAGGTGAGCGGGGAGAACGACGGGCGCATTGTAGAAGTAGCGCGGACCGTCGGGTCGGCGCTGATCAATGGCTCAGATCGTGGCGGAAGTCTATGTACCAAACGCGCCATCGCATCGAAGGTTTTAAGTTCACAAAGGTATAAGGCGTTCCGCTCCAAAACTCCGATGCAATTAGCACCTTTCGACTTAGCGCTTGGTTCTGGCGCTCGGGTCATGTGGGGAAGTGGTTTTGAGGGGTTGGCCCTAAAAGGGGCTTAGCCTATCATAAGGTGAAAGGTGGGTTTTTGGCCCGTTTTTCATGCATTTTAAGGCCAACAAGAGGTAACGGTAAGGGGGATGAAGGGATTTTCAGCCAAACAAAGGGTATTTGTGAGGTTTAAAGGGGAACTAGATGATCAATGAGGGAATAATGAGGAATTAGGAGAGGGGAAAAAGGTGAAGAAATAGAGGTTAAGTGAGGATGAAATAAGAGGGAAAGTCCTATTGGGAATTCTTCTTCGCAAACAGAGAGGCTTCAGAAACTAGGAATAGCGGTTAGGATTCCCTAAGGACAAAAGCACAAGGGGGCTTCGAGGATGATGTTTTTTCAGTGGGAATGCATTCCTTAAAAGCTCAAAGACTGTTTGACCCCCTGTTTTCTTGTCAAAAAATGAATAGGGGGCTAACATGATCAACATGTACAATAAAAGTTTGTGATGTCATGTAAATCTAAATGATAGTGAATATCTAATCATATATACATGATGAGGCACAACATCGACAACACCAATTGATGTCTATTGTGACTCGACGATGTGAAAGTCGTTCTTGCCATTCATAACACATTTTCCGATGTGCATCTCTTTCATGTATGTGGATTGTTTTTCTTAGTATTTTTTGTATCTTTTGTAGCAAGGCACTAGTTGTACGCAAAGAATACAGAGGCAATGTTTGTGGTGGCAAGAATCTCATTTGTATATCCTATAAGGTAAGTTCATGTTGTTGAATTTCTCAGCAACATTAATAAAGCATTTTTAAGTAGTGTGCATCCATATATGTTGGCCATGAAAAAAGAGAAATAGTAATTGTTAGTGGAAGCGGTTGATGAAAGCGTAATAATTATAGAGTAAAAAAATACTTAAAGTAAACATGAACATTTTTTTTAAATAAGAGTAAAAACAGTGTGAGATCAAATGTAAAAGAAAGTATTTGTGTCTGGAATTTGGATAACCCTTAAGTGATGTTTACCATTGGTAAGGATGAAAGGAAGAGTGTATTGTTGGTTATATTGTACTCTTCTACATAGATTTTGATGCGAGCAATGATTATTTTTGCTTTCTCCATTGTAGATATGGATTCTCTTCCATCCGTGATATGCGCGAGAATGGGAATGTTGGACTGATCTGAAGGTCCAACAAAGACCTTACTCTTGAAATGGCAGTGAATGTTAAACCTGGGCGTTCTTTGGGGCCAATGTCGATTGTTTCTTTTTTTAAAGTCACTCCTTATGTCTGGTGTATCGTTAAATCCCATGCCATTCGTGTATGTCTTATTTATCAGCGTGTACCTCTTGTGATAGGGTAAATGGGTACATATGTTGGGTGTGAAATGTCCCATGGTGTGCCTTTGTATTGTTTGAAGTCGACTACCATGAAGGATGGCAATTCTGGGGGATTTGAGTCATGTGCATAAAATATTGAAATGACTTTGCCAAGTGCGCCATTTACAAGGCCTGCATGTACCCACAAATTGCCGGTGAGCATAACTTTTTGTTCATTGCATAAGAGAACCTTTGCGTCTAGTTTTTCTTCTTCAAATGTAGTAAAATTTTGTTTCCTTTGTTTCTCTGGAGAGCATAGCGCTACAGGCATGTTCAATTTTTTTAACATTGTTTTATTATGCAATGCAACTGAGTTGTTTGTTGCATATAAGTGCATGGAGTCTTCAAATGTTTGTTGCTCTTCATGCGTAATAGAGGAATTTGTCCTCAACATTATGAGGTTCCAATCTTCAAGTGTAGGTGGTCCATTTTTGAGATTTGTGAGAATCTAGCGGAATGCAACCTGGGAAGGGTCAGCACCTTGTTGGCGAAAAATAGTTGTAAGTGTTACGAATGTATCAAATCTGTGCCAAAGTGTAATGCCACATGATGTGCCAGCATACAGAGGAATGTCTTTCACAGGTGGTAGCTGGCCTAAATCCCCAACAAGGATAATGGAGCGATTGCCGAATGGCGTATTTCGATGAAGGGGAAATGCTTCCCATATGCAATCATCAATGTGGGAAAGCATTTTTGGTCCAATGAAGCTCATTTCATCAATGAGGATGTACTCTACATGGTGGAGTTACTCTTGCAAGTGTAGGAGCGACTGTCCTTCAAGAGGATGCATTGTTTGGATAGGGATGTGAAGGGAAAATTGTATTGTAAGGGCATTTATGTTGAAAGCTGCAACGTCGTTGGGTGCAAGTAACAACAATGGGCTTTTACTTGTTGGGGAGTCTTCCATGAATCCATGTTGCAAAAAATTAATCAAAGAATATTTTCTTGTCCCAGCTGTCCCTTGTATGATGATTCTGAGTGAGGGTTTTGGTGAAGGGTTTTTGAAGTGAGAAATAACAAGTGTGAAAGCTTTTTTTTGGTGGGAGACAATAGGTGATTTTAGGGAAGGTTTGAAGAAGGATGAAGTTGGTTTTGACTATTTGAGAAGTTGAATTCAATGAAATCTATGGAAGTTTCTTGCAATTGGAGAGGGAGAGAATTATTTGACCAATTATGATTAACATCAAAGTCACGATGGCCAATGATTTCAAGGCTATCAATTTCAATGTTGTAACCTGGGTGAAGATGAGAGAGGATTTCCCATTTGTTCATTTGCATGGGGTCAAGTGCGAGGTCAGGAGCGGTAGACATAGGAGTATATTGATCTTCGAATTGTGGAGTTTGTGGGTTTTCAACTTCGCGATGAACACGCCATGTTGTATATGTCCCTCCCTTTTGTTCCCAATGTGGAATGATTTCCTCATTGGTGGATCCAATTTCAATGGGGAGGGTCCAAAAAGGGAAATAAAATATTAATTCAACCCAACAAAAAGTGGCATAAGAAGGATCATTAGGGGAAGGGATTGTGGTGTACCGTGGCAATATATGGACAATAATTGGAGGGAAAATGTGTTTCCATTTTTATTTTATTTTTCCGACGAGGAGAAAATGACCAAGAGCATGCAACTTCAAGGAGGGGAAACGATTCTAATGAATCAGGCCTATTGTATACAAGAATAAAGGGTGGTGCTGAGAGGGGAGTTTCAGGAGCATGTAAAACACGCCTGAAAACAATTCTATTAACATTCAGAGAAAAAAATGTGCGACTACAGAGTGAGAGTGGTAATTTATGTAACATATGACATGTTTCTTGTGTCCCAATGTCTTGATCTGCTATGGTTTCTGTAAGGAGTTTCCAGACAACAATAACAGTAGGTGCTTCTAGAGAGATGTTATTGGAGAGGCGTGATAACATTTTGCGGTAGCTTTCTGATTTTGTTTATGCTTTGGCTGCATATTTTAAATGTATCTTAACATGACATGGCGTGATAGAACTGGTTTGAAATCAACATTTTCTCTCCAGATGGAAAGTAAATCGACATTATGGATGTTCAATCTGTCATCGTTACGAATGGGGTTGTAGGTTTTCTGACATTTTTTGTCTATCAAAAACGAAGATGTGGGTTTAACTCCCACGGTACTCCATAGCAAAAGTTGAGAACATTGTTTTTTTTGCGAAGACAAGAAGATTCATGAAACTTTGTATGTCATTGGACACAGTTGACGAGCTCTTCATAGTCTTCACTTTGGGTTGACATGAATATTGATGTTGTGTCAAGAAGACATGGGTTGTGCTCTGCTGATTGGTGAAGTACAAAATCGCGATGTTGGGGTTGTCACGGGTTCCAAGCAGTCACGTAACGGTCAAAATATATTTGAGCATTGAGAACTTCTATTTCATTGTCCCAGTTGAGGGCATCCATATTTGGTGCATCTTGCAACCAAAGAAAGCCATGTATGTGTGCAGATCCTCTATGTTGTCATTCATACCTAAATGCAACATTAAAAGTCAATATTGGTTCAGATGTGGTTGTAATGTAATAGTAGGGGTAAAGAGGAATGGTAATAAAAAATACTTGCACCAATAATCAATTGCATGGAGGCCTTTTGTAGGAATTCTTCGAGAAAAAATTTAAATCTGCAATGCATATATTGGGATGTTAAATGTGGGTTTTTCATTATATTCTGAATTCTCCACTTGTAGTGATTGTTCTAACATGAGGGAACATTAGTAGGCATAATCTTGTGCAAGTCATGCCATTAGGTATCAGCTGCACTAAGAGTGAAGAAAAAATTAGGGCTTCCAATTTGTGTGATCATGTCAATTAGCTCAGTATGACGCTTGTTCCAGAATGAGTGTGTACCTCGGAGGGTTGAGACAAAGTGCATGACTTGTTCGGGAATTATTGAATTTGGGAACTCGTGAAGACATTTTCGCAAATCTAAAACAGTTGTTGGCAAGTTGTTCTCAATGTATTTCCTAACAAAAACATTAGCAGTTGATTAGATACAATGGTGCATTAGGATGTTATATAGGTAGTAACAGAATCTTGGACGTTGGCCAAATCTATTATCATGGTAGTGTAACAGGTGCAGCGCATATTCGTGCATCTCAACTTTTGTAATTCTTGGTTGTGTGATCATGGCAATTCCTATAGGGAAGAGTGTGGGGAATTCCATAGCAAAGAGGCCCTCAATGGTGTATTCGTTCATAGGTGATAGAGATCTTGTAGGCCAGTCGATTGAGATTTTTGAGTTTGGATGGGTGGAGTGCAAATAAGCACGAATGTGATCAAGTTCACTACACATGTTTGGGAGAATTGGAACAAATGAAGAAGGTTGGATATCTAATGGAGTTAGCATGGCATCAAGAACATAAGTAGAATCAACTATGGTTTGCCGGGGTATAAAAGAGGATGTGAATTATGAAGAAGAGAAGAAATATTTGTAGGTTGATCTAGTAGAGCAGAAATTGCAGATGGGTTGAGCTCAACATATTTGTAGTAGGGATCATTAGTGAATTTGTATTCAAGTGCTGCAAGTACACGTGGTTTTCACACGAAGAATTCATAAGTTGTTTCAGAAGGATTGTTCCTTTTCATAATTAGGATGTCCAATTCAAAAACCATTCAAGGCAAGTATTTCGCAATAGTAGTGATGTCTTGAGGGAAGCTGATTCTATGGCCGCTATATTTGTATTGACCACCATGGGCATGGGTTACTTGTAGAATTGGATTTACATGTGCGATGAGCATTTCCTCAACTTGTGTTAAATTTTAAAGGACATATGGTTGTTCGTCAGGGTCCATGTTGTTCATATGAGTGAAACGATTGGTAGATTTAGATGATGCACAATGAAAGCAACAAAGGTTACCATGTGAAAGCTTTGTTTTCATACATGGGTACGATTCTTTGCATATTGTGCAAACATGCATTGTAGAAAGTTTATCTATTCGTTGTCGAAAGCGAAAATGTTCTTCATTAAGGGGGGAATTATATTGGTTTTTATGAAGGTGGGGTGAAATGGTATGTATATTTGGGAGAGCACTTGAGAAGGGAAGGGGTGTAGCGGAAGTAGTAGGATTTTTGCGGTTTTTATAAATAAGTATTCAACTTGAATTTACTGTATATTTATTTTGAGCATAAAGAAGTCACCTCTGTTCTTTTTTATCTGCATTTTGACTGTTGGATGACATATCTAAGAAAGTACAAATAATTTTCTGTCAGTCAGGAGACGTGAGCAATTTAGAGTGAATCAAAATTGAGTTATGAATGCATAGGAAATGTCTTTTTTTTTTTTTTTTAATTTCAACTTTGTAATTGAACATCATAAAACGATAAAGAAAAAATGGAAATGGATAAACATTCAATTTATAAACATACACATGTTCGAGTAAGTTTCAATTGAATTTGGCAAACATGCTGAACAAGATTATTGACAAAAAAACATGCTATTGTAGCATCAAACATCGGCATGTATATTATGTAAAGCGTAAAGGGGTAAATATACATATTTGCAATTATTGAAAAATAGTCTTGTAAAAGAAAGTGCCTAGTACAACAGCATGGCTATATTTTACAATGTTATGGAACAACGATCTATACAAAGATATTATTTCATGTACAAAGAAGTAGCATTCTATTCAACTAAGAAGGAAGCTCAAAGGTGGAAAATTACATATCGGTGTGCAACGATCAATGCTTCAATGTCTTTAAGGACCTCCTTGCATGAAGAGTCATATTGAATTTCTTCTGAATTTATCAGTATTGTTTGCAAATGCTTGACACCATTGTAGTACTCTGTTTTGATGGAAAGTGTAAAAAGGAAGCAACGACCTGATATACGCCCACAAATTTCTTGGAGATCAGTTGGTTCGTTAGAGAGAAGGAACAAGTCTTTTGCTGCGATGCCCATGAGCTCATTTCCTGCATCATTGAAAGGTGTGACATTTTGAAGGTGCTCGGTGTGGTCATGTAACTCGAATTTAAGTTTGTAACAATAGTCAAATTATGGGAACTCACCGTTACACTTTGTACAATGCCAAATATTGTTATAATGGTGCACTACTTTTTTCATGCATTGCTTTCCATTGAAATCTAATGGACATGAAAGGAAATAGAAGTCGTCCATGTGTATAGAATTCACAGTGGCACGAACTGAAACTCATATTGGTTTCTCATAGGCTTCCATGAAAGTAATTTCTTGAATCCACTTATGTGATAAAGCTTGTTTGGAAAAACCATCGCAGTTTCTACTAAAATATGGAGATGTAGAGTTGTAGCGTGTTTCACAGAACCAAGTATGAAGTTGTTGAGTTTCTTCAATGTTTGGATTTATGAGAAGAGTGGTAGTGGAGACTGTCCCTATGGTGATTCCATTAAATTTAGTTACATGACCTCCCTTGATACCAAGGATTGGTAGGTTGTCAGAAGAGCGTAATTCAACAAGGTTCTTTCCTATAGAGTCACAACGATCTCCCCATATTGTTACATCAATGCTAAAACCTGACTTGTCCTTTAATGTGAGTTTTTTTCTTAGTGTTTCAGTTCCATATCTTCTTCGAACTGTTGAAGAAGGTGAGGTGGATCTAACAACACCAATAACATCTACAATGGTATTTGGGCTTGTGGACTTGATTTCAGCAATTGTTTTGAAATGAAAGCATTAATAAGGGAAGGTTGGATCATCCTCCAAACATGGTTTGACTGTCGATGCCGTAAATAAGTACGTCTCCCATTTGTTGTTTAGGTGGTTATAGTTTGGGTTTGTTTGTTTAATTGTTCCATTCGAAACAATATATAGTTTCCCAACTTGGATTATATTATAAAGGGATTCAGCCAATTCAGCAAATGCAGAAAGGTGGATATCATCTCTATCACGGTCAATAAGGTCAAAGCATAAGACTTTTCCAGAGCCATGCGCGTTGTTGTATTTTTTCAAGGTTGTCTTTGTTGATGCTCTACCTTGAATTGACTAATACTTTCGGTAGGGTTTGAGTGCCTTGAATGATATAGTTGTAGTTGTCTTCGTATTCGTTGGAGTTACTATAGAGGGTAGAATCTCTTGTGTTGATGAATAGCTTGATTGAGATTCACTTGCCTTTGTGTGTAATAGTGTTGATGAGTCCTCAAGAAAAGATGCTTTACGTTGCACAACCTCAAGTTCAAGAACTCGAATGGAACTGGCGTAAATGGATGGGAAAAAAAATTAAAAAATTAAAAAATTAAAAAATAATATAGAATCATTTGTTATGTAGGAAGAATGAAAATACAAAAAAAATGGAAGAAGTTGAATTTAAAATTTAATCTTACGAAGAGTTTTGAAGCACTGTGAAAGATGCTTTTTTAAGCAAAATGACTGAGGCGATTTGGATGTCTTCAGATGCAACCTTTGCGCTATACACAGATGGTAGCAAAGTTCTGTGTTGATGCGTCCCATCAGAGAGAGTGATGTGGAAGTGTGGGGATGTAGTTTTTGATGAGGTAACAGAGCCGATGTCAATTATTTGGAGTAGAGGTTGAATCTTAGTGGAACCATTCTACAATAGAGGGGTGACATTATAAGTCAAGGTTGGCTCCATGATATTAGCAAAGTACAACCTTCTTTTTGTAATGGTAAAACTTGTAATTCATTTTAATGCATTGATAGAGATATTAAAGCATAAAATAATATGTAAGCAAAGCATGAATTAGAATTGCAAATATAATTGATATCATGATTTTCTCAATATGCATTGTAACTACCCTCTTCTACAAGAGCACTTCTTTAATCCCTATCTATTATATCCGTTCTTAGTCAATACTTAGATTTCCAATAGGAGGCATCACCATAAAACCACCAAAACTTCCCTTTCCTTATCTAATTCCACAAATACCATTTTTGGGGAAAACTTGCCCCTGAAACACCTTCTAAGACTAGTTCTAATACAAAACCACCGACTATGCCACAAGAAAAGGGCCACATCTCACGTCTTCCTCCATCAACATTTTAAATTTTAGGTATTTCTTCAAAGGAATTTAGTTTAGGTCATGGGAAATATGCAAGAAAAAGTAATTAGAGTTGTGTTGTGTAAGATAACTTGCATCACATATATAGTGACTACAAGTGAAATATGCTCCACAAGGCAGGACACTGAAACCACTGATGTTGTTAGTATCAGAGGAAAATAAAAAGTTACATAAAGTAATTGTATGATTTTACAGCTGGTGTAGTTAGGTAATTCGAAACTAGCTCTAGAAGAGGGTACAAATATAAACTAATGAGGAACATAATCTGTGACTTTGAATGTGAACAAGGCATAGGTTAAAAAAACAAAGGCTAAAACTTATCTTTGAATATTGCCATTTTCTTGATGTAGGAAGACTATGTAGGCTCAAAAATTAGAGGTAGTAGAGAGTATTAAACGTCCATGCAAATTTGACCTAGGTCTCCAATATTTATTGTAAAACATATCTTCAAGATTAAACATAGGAATCATAATGAAGGCATGCCTTCCTAGTCAATTTGGAATTTGGGTTTGTCACTGGCAGATTTATTTTGGATAGAGGTATATGCAGAGTCCAGAATAGTCATCAGGAAACCATCCAATTCTATTCATTGATATCATGGTGGCTGGTGATTAGAATGTTGTCCATATAAAATGGTAATAGTCATTTGTACCTTCTTCAAATAACCTGATCTCAGGTTGAGGTGCATCACCTTTAGATTATCATCCAGTAGATACTCAACCTTAGATAGAACAAAGGGTTAAATCCATCACCAAGAATGAACTCTTCTGCTTCAAACGATAAACCAATATCTGCTCCACATAAGGCAGGGGTTCTCATTGCAATGAATTTTTATGGCATCTCATTTTCTCCTTTGTTCAAATTTGTTGAGGAAGCTTCTTCTTCTCTATATAAAATTTACATTGGAATGATGTTCACAATTGATAAAGAATGATGAAATTATTGTGCCAAAAATGGAAATGGCCAAAATAATGATGAATTGATTGTGCCAAACATGGTAATGGCCATAATCAAAGAAAGTGGTTGTACAAAAGAGTAACCATTCTAGACATTTTTTGGGAAAAAATTGAATACATTATTCGTAGAGTATAACAAATTTTTTTTTTTTTAAGTGTTTATTGACAGACTATATTTGGAACATGGAACAACAAAATACACTATGAAATTATCCCAATGGGAAAAGGAAATGATAACAAATACTTCATGGTGGATATAGAAATGCTTATGGTTTCAAGAGGGAAAAAAACATTTTGTCCTTCCACTCAGTATGGTTCTTGAAAACATGTAATTATGAATTCATGTATTGGAATGATGTTATATGTACGTAGAGCAATCCAAGGTACTAAAAAGCGCCAAGGCAAGAAGGATTGCGAACAAGTGGGTTACTATTTGACAGTTCTGCAATTTTATCATACTTCAAAACTAACAACCCTGGTATTATATGGTTGGTTGTAGACATTAAATACATTTGATTACAATATTGATAGGAAACAAATAGAAATATATGTAATGAAATCGGTTAAATATAATTAAATAAAATAAATTTTCCCGGACACGTTTCAATGCAGTAAGACATCAGATGTTTAAAAGTACAAGAAAATGCGAAAATTTTGATTCAAGCACAACTCAAGTAATAATAGTCCAACACAATAATGAATTTGTTCAAGAATATTGCTACAGTGACCAGAAGACACAACTCAAAATAATGTTTATGTAATTTTCCATATTGTCTCCTAATGATGTCTTAAATGACAAGTTCTAAATAAAAAATTTAAGAACCTGTCATCTATCGTACATGCAATTATTCAGATTGACATTTTTTTAGGTCAACTCAAGCAACCCTGTGATGAAGAAATTCTAGTCTCTTGATGTGTAATAAGTCAGGGCATGTATCTTCTAAGGAAGCTTATGCAAGGTTCCTATCAGATATTTTATATATTAATTTACGCTATAGAATTTAGTGAAGCCAACGTTAGGAATGGAAACCAGCATTTTGATAAAATCAAAAGGAATTTTGAAAGGGTATTTGTATAAAAGCTAATAAAAAGTAGCCTCTTTTCAAGAATACTGGGGAGAAATGAATCTTCCAGTCATGGCATAAAGAAAACTGCATTTGAAAATCAGGAGCCTTAATATTGTTTTCATCTCGGCAGTCACAACATAAAGGCAACTGCATTTG
Organism: Pinus albicaulis; assembly: GCA_034641835.2. NCBI lineage: Eukaryota > Viridiplantae > Streptophyta > Pinopsida > Pinales > Pinaceae > Pinus > Pinus albicaulis. Next base: position 445,357,167 of record CM076579.1, on the reverse strand, counting down.
AAAAACATGAGCCTTAATATTATCTTCATCTCGGTAGCAGTGGCACTGTAATCTGTTTTGAAAATTTATTTTTCTTCCCAGAAATCTCCCTATCACATTGAATTTCGTACAATTCAGTAAAAATGGAGATTTGTGTTCATAGCATGAGATCCTCACTTTGCTTCCATAGTGGATAAACATGTTTGATGTTTACCTCTTGTGTTAGAAAACTATATGTTCCAGTGGAGATTGTAACTTCCTTAATGGATTTCCGAGAAACTGATTATGTAACCATTCAAATCCCCTTACTCTTCTACTACAAGTTCTGAGATTTTCTAAAGTAACAGGTTTCCCTAGGCATGACCTATGAACACGAGAGGGAAATGTCACATTCAAAGGAAACATTGAATTACCATTGTGAACTGACATTGTTGCCCTCCCAGACATCTTATATTCAAGATAAATGATCAAAATTCCATAACCACTAGAATTTACTCTACCAAACCCTGACTGGAGCAATGAAAGCCCAATCACGTGCCTCCAACTATCCTGAATCAAATATTTCCAATTTCATATTTCGGAGATTTTTTTTTTACATGAAGCCTCGCAAATACAGACCTAAATTAAATTTCTCTCAATACCACTACCATGGTTCTAAAAAAACCCTAAAACGCATTGAAATTTAAATTTCCATATATATAAAGATTATTGAATATTAGATTACCATGTTGCATAATAACACCTAAATTGGAGTCCATTCATAGTTTTTCTATCCATTCAGTGCCAACTGCTCCAAGAAAACACTAATGTTCCCTAAAATTTAAATTCACCGTCTGAACCTTTCTGAAAATCAGATTTGGCTTTACATATATAGATATATAGTACTGTAAATCCAATTTTCCGTGAAATTTTCAATATTGACCTCCATACCTCCGTAATTTATTCACAATAAGTTGTCATTCATTATATCAGAAAAAGCCACCAAGCTGACACAAAGGATGCTTTAGATGAGATATTTAGAAGATATTCAATAGAAAAAATTAAATTTTCTACGTATTTCTTTGCAGAATCACATAAAATAGGTGAAGGAGGATATGGCCCAGTTTACGAGGGCAGTTTGGATCATACCATTGTGGCTATCAAGGTTCTCCAAACTGATACAGCTCAAGGCAGAGATAAATTCCAGAACGAGGTATGAAAAGAATTTGGGTAATTTTTTTAGTTGTTTTATTTCCATATATAATAGCAATAAAAGACAATGGAAGGTTAAATGGACAAAATTTGAAGATAATCCCTCCTGAACATTTTTTTGCAGATTGAGATTCTAAGCCGTAGGTGAATGCAAAAATTGACTATTCAAACAAGAATAGGATGCAAAGAAATTATTGAACTTAGAAAGGCAATTTTGATTCTCAGCAGAGTGAAGGAAAGGCACTGACCTATCTTTACTGGTCTCTGGCTGCATGTAAGAAATTTTGAATTGGGTACTATCTCACTCTGTATGATGTCGATGTCAAAGACACTGAGAAGTAAGACACTGAGAAGAAGGACAATCACAGAAACATTTAAAACTGTTTGAATAAGAAACAATTGAAATGGGATGGGAAACATTGACTTAACAGGACAACATATGTGATTATGGTGCCCATATTTTCAGCATGTTTTTCATCGCGAGGTTCCATATTTTCAGCAAGTTGTTGAATCGTGCATCATAAATATTTGAACACTGGCATAATTTTGTTGTTAAAATCTATGAGTGAGCAGGTTGGAAGGCTGAAAATAAATGTACATATGTTAAAGCACATACTGGACAACTCACCAATGTCAATTAATTATCCGGGGGACTCGAATCCTTCATTACCCTCATTTTGGGTCAGCATGGAAGCATGGCTTTTAAGTATTGATTAACACTCATTACCCTATCGACCTAACTAACGGGATACCACCTTGTTGTGCACATGTGTCATTAGCAGAATGAATTGGTTGATGAAAATAACAAAGAGTTGATTCAAAAGAAAAGGCCCATCAACCTAATTACTTGAGCAGATAAATGAGCCGCTCTCCAAGAAATCCGAGAAATCTCCCGTAATTTCAATCATAAATGTAATGTATGGGATATGCGAGTCATAATCACAAGAAGACAAGTGTTCATGAAATTTCTCCAATTATTTAATTCCCTTTGTTTCAATTTCTCTAATTATTTAATTGGGAAGTGTGGCAAGAATTATTAAAAGGTGCAAAGAGAGGCCGATAGAATTTTTAAATTGAAAAAATTGCACTTTGGTTTTCATAATTAAGCCAAATAATTGATATATTAAATTTAAAATTTTTAAGCCTCTTTCGTCACCCAAACCAAAGAAATTATTTTTCTCCTTTATTTTAATTTGCCAAGAAATTCTAACGTGTGTGTGAATTTAGAGCTATCGGGAAGCTGGTCGTATCCCAAGGTTGTATACTGATTTGTGGATAACCCAAAAAAAAATCGCCATTAACGACAAACCCACTGATTTGCATCACTACCGCTTCTTTGTTAAGTAGTGCATTGTTATAGTTGTGATTCATCTCAAGATAAAGAAAACCCATAGCTTCTCTTACCATCCTCACAAGTTTCTCCTTTTCATCGTTGTTATCAATTCTCTCCATAAGAAAGAAACAGAAGAGAATACCCAGAAATATGCCTGTGCCAGTGATCCTCTCATGACCCTTATGTTCGCGAGTGAGACTTGTCAATGTCTTGATAGCCATGATTCACATATTTATTTCCGTGTACTGAAAAATGTTTCTGAGATTGCTTATGGCAAATACTATCTATCGAATCCTTTTCCTCGGCTCCTTTCCTTTCGAGCCTGTGGTTCTTGCGAGTATTTTTAAGATCTGCACGACTAGATCTGACGTCTCAATTGCGAATAATTCATCGTGCCACTTGGATTCAAGAAGTTGTTGGTGGTGGTTAACAGTAAATTTGGTCGTGTATCATAAAAATAATTAGGTCTTCATTTACCAATGCAAACCCAATGAGTTCAAGTATTTCTTCTTCCTTCCATGGTGTGATCAAGGTCAAGAAACAATGCTAACTTATCCTCCGTGATCTTTGAGTCCCAATGGGATTTTCTTTCAATCCCTACTTAAGTCTCTAGCTTTCGAATTTCTTTCCTAATATTTGGTTGAACCGCATTGAAATAGGTGGAAACCGATTCATGAGCAAAAAGTCTTGCTCCTTGCTGACCCTGAGGAGCACTGCCTCCCCCTCACCTGCATCTCATCCTTTTCCTTGACGACGTGGATAAAATCCCAGGGGCATACCTCAAACAACTGTTAGAATTCCCCTCCCTGCAAAGAAATGAGAAAATAAACCAAACCCACCAACAATAGGACCAAGAAACCACCTTAAAATGTCATATATGTAACTTTGAACACAAATGTCAAACTCAACATAGATATTTTCAAGAGATACAAAAGACTCCACAACCTCTAAATAAGATTCAAACCCCAATTTTAATAAACACATAGAGAGCCCCACATATACCCACAAGCCCCAATTCAATGAACATAACCACTAAACAATAACCATCAGATCCTTTCCAACTTTACTACAACCTTGGCACACCAAATTCCTAACTCCTCAATCCATGCAATAGACAAATACCTAGATTCGTAAAAAATTCGGTGACTCCAACCAAGAACCACATGCAAAGAAATAAAATTCCCCAACCCTGAACCACAACCTGAAGTTGATATTTCAGACCCAAATACAAATAATTTGAGATCCCATAACAATACTCCACACCATTCAAAAACAAAATGACCAAAAAATCTAGGTAGCGAAGGAACTCAACCTGAGACTCCGCGAAAGAAGGCGTCAACTGACCAACCTTCAAAGTTATCAACGATGATACACAGACCTAATCGCTCAGGGGAAAGGCCAAATCTTCCACCACCTTTGCAAAACATCAACTCTACCTCACTCCTCCACAATTCCAGACTTTAAACTCAATGACAAAATCTTCTCTATCATAGGAAAGATATAATGCATGCAACAAGAAGCCAAGAATTTACCCTCTCCTCCATATGAACCCCAAACAATGGAACCAAAAACTACCATACCCTAATTAATAGTGAAAGTTGACTGTAAACCTTACACGTTGATGCATGTGATATTATACCACATCCTTGTCGTTTTAATTTCCCATCATATTTGAGGGGGTAGTGGGCACTACCCCTAAGGCCTCCGCATTAACACCCCCATCAAGGGTTTACAATCCAAAATTAAAATAAATGTAAGCAACTCATTTTATTTTCATTTTTAAACTTTATTTGTGCTTGATATAATATGTTTACACCTAATTACTCCATATGCAATGCAATAAACATACAAATTCATTAATCATAAACAAAAAATTGAACTTGATTATTATTTCATTTTTTTTTTTTTTTTAAATTCACACTCAATTTACATATGAAAATGAAACATTACATGTTAGAATAAATATCAACCTATCTAGTAATTACTTTCACATCAATTCCAACTAATATATTAAATGTGTTATATTTTGAAGAGATGTAATTGACCACAATTTAAAGAAAGAAATCAATTTGATGCAATTTCATTGAACACACTGTGTATGTAACATAAAATATTAATAAAATCACTTCGATGAAGCATGAACTTAAGAAATACATGAACCAAGCATTCTTGAGGCCAAGGAGGTGGAACCCCCATGGTTGAGACTTCAAAACCATGTCAAGACCAAGACTTCACATGCAAGTCAAGACCTAAAGGAAAAATCAAGAACAAAGTGATAAAAAATTATCCCATTCTACCAAATCAAAGTCAAGACTTTACATGTGCATTTATCAATATGAATGTCAATGTAGCTTTGATAATTATAATTGAGACAATTTCATTAAGCTTTACATGTGCATCCATCAATGTGAATGTGTCAATGTAGCTTATATCTATGGAATTGAGACAACTTAATTTGGGAATTAGTGGTATCATCACGTGAAATCCCATGTCATTTTCTCCAACGATGTCTGATAATGTGATGCCAATGACATCAACAATCTCTACAAAAATTAGACACAACTCCATTTGTGTCGTATGTTAGGAGCTCTAAATATGTTTCCCAAATAATTTTTCATATATATTCGTACCCATGTAACCTTTTGAATGTTTTTGTGTTCTCATAATCAAACTCACATCAATTGTGAGTTTCATTATAAGAACACAAAAGCATTCAAAAGGTTATTTGGGTAAAAATATTTAGGAAAAGTTATTTGGGAAACATATTTAGACCTTCCAACAAAGGATATAGATGAAGTTGCATAGAATCGTGAAGGTTGTTGGTGTTATTGGCCTCACATCATGAGACATAGTTGGACAAAATGACATGAGATTTCACACGTTGATTCAACAAATCAGTGAAATATTGTATATTACTCTCAAAGTGACACTTCCAAATGAATAGACATTAAATTAAAAACAATATTGGTTTCTTCAGCAAATAGAAGAAACCAACCTTCATATATTTTGTTTAGAGTCGACAATAATACAATAATTTTCTTTTCCAACTGCTTCCAAATGACGATATGTGCAAATACATTTCTACCACAAAGTTCTAAATTCAAATTCCTCACATGTTTCTACACCTGAGTTCTCAATCAAAACAACATAATGGTTACGATGATCTGGATTTATGCAGGAACGCAATAAAATACAGAAATAGACATAAACACAAAGAGGTAGCAGAATTAATACTTCATTTCATTAATATCAAATAACAGAAAAATGCTTAGAGACATAATGGAAATAAACTAGCTAGGGTGTTGGTAGCTTATCTCTGAGAAGAGATGTGGCGGCTATAGGCATCTGAAAATTGTTACAATGAGACTCGAAGGCCTATTTATTGTTGAGAAATAATATAAAACCCTAAACATCCAAAAACCTAACCCTAGGAGATGAAGCGCCAAAACTATGGGCCCCGTTTGGGTAAATTGGTACACCAATCTTCCCAGGGATGTAACTTTGGCACACGATATTTTTTTGATGTGCTCAACACCTCGTTAGAAAGGTCTATTTGAGTACTACAAATTTTATTGAAAAACATTGGTCCATAGATCCATGTTTCTCTCAATTTTCCCAAAAAAACGTCGTTTAGGGCCTCAAAACGGCTCCAGAAGTTCAGGACCCAAAAAATCTGCTAAAAATATTAAGTTGTGCTGAAACTAAAATACTGAAATAACCGATGGTGGGGGTGCAAATGGAATAGGTGGGTGGCCACTAATATCCACTTGGATCATTAGGGCCTCAAAGCGGCTCCAGAAGTTCATGACCCGAAAAACTGCTAAAAATAGTAAGTTGTGTTGAAACTAAAAAAAGTGAAAGAATTGATGGTGTGGGTCCAAATGGAATAGGGTGGTGGCCACCAATATCCACCTGGATCATTCCTCCCTCCTTTGGAAGCAATGGTCCCCATTGCGTTAAGTTCCTCAATGAGAGGCAAATTCTGCTGAAATTGGTATTGGATTTGTCCAGGATGTCGTGGACCTGCTGGCGGAAATGTTGGATGCGTTCAATAAATTTGGTTGTCTCAGACAGTAAATGTGTGGATTCTTTCTGTGTAATCGCATGAGGTATGGAAACATCAGGTGGTGGTGGATCGGTGGTCATATTAATGGATTTCTTGTCCTGACAGTGTAGAGGAACCTCTGTGGGTGAGGAGAAAATGTCCTCGTATTCCTCCACGACTTTGTCCATATGCTGCAACCGTGTAGGTGAGTCTTATTTCGAGGCTATGGCCACAATATTCTTCTTTCCCTGTAATATTCCCAATTTTCAACAATATAATTGGAATTATAGTTCTTAATTTTCTTAATTAATTAAGTAAATAAAAGGATGGAGGGACCCATAATCCTCAGATGAATAAGATCCACTTTTTGATGTGCGAATGTGGATTAATTAGACATAGATATGCATAATGGAGTAATGGAGCAACTACTAATGTGAAAATGAGTGGAGGTCATGTCTTGTAGAAATTTTAAAACAATTATGTATTGCCTGGATTCTCCTGATCTAACAATTATATGCCACTGTTAAATACAAAATCCTTCTACTAAAATCTCTGTGGAAATTTAATCGCCAATTGAAAACACATGAAGAAAGATCAATCACACATAACACAGATGTTTTTACTGGGAAATCATAAAGCTAAAAATTCCACTATCATATACTATGTATATATCATGGATCAAGGAACAATCTCATACAAAACTCTAATCCAAGAGCTCTCAGTACAATGTACAATCGTCTCACACTATCATACAAAAACTGGCTCACACATGCACCAATTTACTGCCTCCTGACAGCCTGCCTCCACTACGTAATCTATGATGGTCAAGAACCTCTGGATGATTAATTCTGGCCTGCCTTGACTGCACAATACTCATAGGCATCTCCAATGTGTGTGTGGTTGCATGAGTGCACCCACTAATGTCACAACTGATAGTCAAACTGTCCCTTTCACCTATCTCTCAACTGGGTCTCCACTGGATCTGACATGCATGTAGTTAACATTAATAAATATTCAGTTGCATGTGATATCACTCCATGTGAATTAATTTAATATTTAATTCACTGATCTCTCACTAGTGTATCTTTAGTTACAACTAGGTACAACTAGCACAACTGAGTTTAACTCACTTAACTGAATTAAATAACTTTACAACTCACATAACTACACATCAAACTCTGTTACAACTTCGAATCACTCAGTTACAACTAAGTCCACTCGCATGTCCCACCAACCAACCTTAGAACTCGAAATTCCTTCATCTAACTAGTTTTCCACTTCAGTTAACTGAAATCAAGTGCTTCAAGAGAATATATTATTATTTATTGTCTAATTATTATTAAGAGACAATAATAATCGACATGTATTCTATTTTTAGACATGCAATCCACGAACTGACTTCGCACATGCATTCCAAAAATAGATGCCCATCCATAAATATAATTTTCTCAACCATCTATAAATAGACTCCCGCTATAAATAGACTTTTCTCAACATTCTAAAAATATACATACCACCTAAAAATAGCCTGTGTGGGCCACACCTAGTGTAGGTGCTTAATTTTCACTAGGATCAAGGATGATGTTTCTGGATGCCAATTTCACTGTTTCTTGTTGCAAACTTCAATACTCCCTCTCAACAAGAAAGGAATGTCATTGCATGCTACATGCAACTCCATGCATTCACCCTGCAACCTTTGCATGCACCATGCAACTCCATGCATGCACCCTGCAACTCTTGTATGCAACACTTCTCTAGTGTTTCTCTCACATGCAACACTTTCATGCAAACACTTTCAAAATTGGATAGCCTCCAAACAAATAAATCAGTATAATGCATCTATCATCGAAGTCTTCTGACTTCCGCTAGTACCAACTGCACATGTCTTCAAGAACCACTGTGATGTTGACCTCTGCATCCATGCACACTGCACTTGCTGTCAACTCTCTGCACTTCAGTATCCGACACTGCCACTTTGATTTCATGTCCTCACGGCATCTGACTGCATCAATCCAAATGATCATGCTACTACTGTACTATGGGCTCCTTGTAGCTAGGTTCAATTCATGAGATCCACACCATCTCCATGAATCCTGCCCAGAAATTTCTTCTTAGGATTACTCATGCATGTCGCCCCACCTCTCACCTAGTGGTATGGCTGCATGCCCTCTCTCTTCCCATCTGGCACGGAATTTCTCTGCATGAGTGGTTGCTCCCACTCCATGATCCTCATCTTGTGGCTGCTCCACATCCTGAGGTTCACTCTTACTTGCATGCAAATCCTACTCCCTCTCAAGCGTCAATTGCATGGCTTTCTCACACTTCCCAACAGTAGGAAGCTCAGTAGAAATCCCATATACATCAAGTATATAGAGATTCTTAACTTGAATCCCAACCTTCTTGGCTTGTCCTGTTGCTTTGTGTTGCAGAAAAAAATTTCCTTCACTAAAGACAACATCATAGCCTCTATCCTCTAACATTGTGACAGATACTAAATTTTTCTTCAAACTTAAAACATGCATAACATATTTTAAATGAAAGAGCTTACCTGACGCCCTTTGAAAGGTAATGGTACCAATGCTAGTCGCATTGTATCATCCATCGTCGCCCAACTCAATATGCATCTGGAGATCTTTCTCCACCAAGTCACTGAAAAGTTTCTTATCTCCCGTATTGTGAAAGGAAGCACCACTATCCAAGTACCACCCCAATCCCAATGCAATAGACACCATGCATGCGATCAATGAGAAGTCAAGCTTAAATTGCAAGGCAAGAGCCTCACCAGCTACAGTGCCAACAACCATCTTGTTCTTCTTCTTATGTGAAAAATTTGTGGCAATATGTCCATACTCATGACAGTGAAAACACTTCACTTTGGACGTGTTGTGCTCCTTGCCATCTTCACTGGCCTCAAATTTAGAATGGAATTTCTTCCCCTTCCCCTTCTTCACCTTGGTAGCCAAAGCACAATCCTCTTCATCAACAAGCTTTGATGAAGAGCCATCTCTGGTGTTACGCCTGAACTCCTCCTGCACTAAATCCAATCACAGTCATTCCCAATCCGGCAGTTTTTCCCGTCCATTGACAGAGTCTTCATAACTGTGCCAGCTCTTAGGAAGTCCCAGGAGAGCCAAAATCACCAAATCATCATTAGTAACACTTATTCCTACACTCCCAAGCTCATCCATACATTGGAATTTTTTTTTTAAGTATACCGGAATAGTGTCATTCTTTTCCATCTTGATCTTCCTGAGTTTATCTTTCAGCGCCAATTTCCTATGGTCATTGTTGCTTTGGAATAGATTTTTCAAATCCTTCCACATAGCATATGGTGTGGCTTTCCCATGAAGGCTTGAGGCAATGTGGTCTCGTACACCTTCCAACAAAGTCCTCCTCGCCCTTGCTACTTTCTTTTGCCATGCGTCAAGTAATGCAGCATCTGTCGAAGTGGGCTTAGGAACATCTATGTTGATGAATTCCTTCAAGCCATTATCTTCAAGAACCGCCTCCATCCTATCCTCCCATGAAATTTAGTTCGAGCTGCCCTCGAGTGCATACTCTAGCTGCAAACCATTGAAATCCATTTCGATGTTTACTCAACTATCACACCAAGAAATTCTTGCAACATATTCGAATTGTTTCCACCAACAAACTTAGCTACTGCTTCAATATTGCAATATTATTTTCTCCGATACCATGTAGAAATTTTAATACAATTATGTATTTCCTGGATTCTCCTGATCTAACAATTATATGCCACTGTTAAATACATAATCCTTCTACTAAAATCTTTGCAGAAATTTAATCGCCAATTGCAAACACATGAAGAAAGAACAATCACACATAACACAAATGTTTTTATTGAGAAAGCATAAAGCTAAAAACCCCACTATCATATATTATGTATATATCATGGATCATGAAACAATCTCATACAAAACTCTAATCCAATAGCTCTCAGTACAAAGTACAATTGTCTCACACTGTCATACAAAAATGGGCTCACACATGCACCAATTTACTGCCTCCTGACAACCTGCCTCCACTGCGCAATCCATGATGGTCAAGAACATCTGAATGATTAATTCTAGCCTTCCTTGATTGCGGAATACTCATAGGCATCTCCAATGTGTGTGTGGTTTCACGAGTGCACCCACTAATATCACAACTGATAGTCAAACTGTCCCTTTCACCTATCTCTCAACTAGGTCTCCACTGGATCTGACATGCATGTAGTTAACAGTAGTAAATATTCAATTCCTTGTGAGATCACTCCATGTGAATTAGTTTGATATTTAATTCATTGATCTCTCACTAGTGTATCTTTAGTTACAACTAGTTACAACTAGAACAACTGAGTTTAACTCACTTAAGTGATTTAAACTACTTTACAACTCACATAACTACACATCCAACTATGTTACAACTTTAAATCACTCAATTACAACTAAGTCCACTTGCATATCCCACCAACCAACCTTAGAACTCAAAATTCCTTCAGCTAACTAGTTTTCCACTTCAGTTAACTGAAATCAAGTGCTTCAAGAGAATATATTATTATTTATTGTCTAATTATTATTAAGTATAATAATAATCAACATGCATTCTATTTTTAGACATGCAATCCACGAACTGACTTCGCACATGCATTCCAAAAATAGACGCCCATCCATAATTATAATTTTCTCAACCATCTATAAATAGACTCCCACTATAAACAGAATTTGCTCAAAATTCTAAAAATATACATACCACCTAAAAATAGCTTGTGTGGGCCCCACCTAGTGTAGGTGCTTAATTTTCACTAGGATCAAGGATGATGTTTCTGGATGCCAATTTCATTGTTTCTTGTTGCAAAATTCAACATGTCTCATTAATGAGATAGATAATGGAGGTTGAAGCAGTCAACTGAGATCATGGAGAGAATCTAATGTAAGATCATAGAGCATTCATGATGAAGTGATGGAGGAAGTAGTGCATTTAATGCAAACATGATGGAAATGGTGCACATTGCATGTAGACATGATGGAGGACTTGGAGAGATAGCGCAGTCAATCATGAAGACTTATGTCCACATGTACAACATATTTTAGAGGTGGACCAGGGCTTGGGAAGGCTCACTTTGTATATAAGGAAGATGAAGGAAGTCTTGGTAGTATTGATTTGAGATCTGTTTAGATTTGGAATTTTCATTTGACATTCCATGCAGTCTTATGATGTTTAGCTTAGTCTGCATTTTTGTTTAGCACTTGGTGTTTCCGAGCGGACATCCCATGCTTACCCACGGGGGACTTCGAGTGCCTACTCTGGGAAAGTATTATGAGCTGTTATTCATCATCAGGCATTGGTGCCACACTGTTTCCACTCTCTGCAGAACATATACCTTCAGGAATTACGCATTTCTGAAGATCAGATTGGGCAGAGGAGGTTGTCTTTAGTATTTTAGTTGGAGAACCGGTGAAGGATTTTTCCTATCACCTTGGACTTCAAGATCAACATTCTTGGAGCATCATTTCAAATCTAGCATCAGGCCAAACATTATTCACCTCCTATCAGCAGCAGTCCCATCAAGCATTGTGCAGTCCATCATTGCAGATCTAGAGGAAGGATTTTTCTAGCACTTCAGCTAGGAATCCTGTGAGGGGTCATCCCCTCACCTTGCCATCACTATTTCCATTAGGCTGGAGCTTATTTCAATAGGCATTGAGCCTCTCCATCTTGTACAACACAATTTTCCCAGCAACTGCATATTCAGCTGTTGCATTTTGAGGAGGAGGAAGAAGAGACAAGATCTCAAGCTTCTAGCTTGGATATCTAAACAAGGGATCAACCCTTCAAGCTTAGATCTATTTGTATAACATATTGCAGCCATATTTGGATCAGATGTAGCTTCAGATCTGCATAAACCAATAGTCAAGGGATCAAACCCTAGGATCGTGAATTTCCAATCTCATAGATCCGGAATTTCCTTTATGTGTTATCTTGGGTGTCCATCATATTGCCCAGATACAAAACCTTGGAATCATCAGAGCTCCTGAGCTCCATAGATTTTCATTTCCCTTTCAGTCAGAAGTCACATGTTCATCATTTGCTGAAGGGACATCACAATATTTCTTCCTGAATCTCTCCAATTACGCAGTGCTTGTTGTAGCATGCTTTCAGGGTCATTCTAGGCCATCTATTTGGCTAGAATACCTCATATTTTGTACATTGTTGTAACTAAATCATCTCCTATGAATAAAATGGCTGACCTATTCTATGTATATCTGTTTTGATCATACTTTTACATGTACATTTTCTGTGTTACAAATATTGTGTTTGTGTATCAATGCATTATTCCATTTTGGGATATTACAGTGGTATCAAAGCGTGATATTTGGCTCAGCTTGTGGAAATTATTGACAACATATGAAAAGCATATAGTAGAGATCTACTTTGGAGGGATTAAGTTTTGCCTCGTCTTTCTTTATATCTATGAAGGATCTCTCCAAGGAGATCAATGAAACACGAAGAGAAAGACAAAGAGAAACCTCAAGAAGGTTTCAGGATGGAGAAGGTCCCGGTATTTCTTATCAGCAGCAAAGAAGACCAGAGAAGTAAAGAGCTTCACATTAATCCACTATATCCACTTTATTTGATGAGAAAGAGGATTGGTCTTAATATGTATAATACTTGGGGCATGAGACCCTAAGTAAATATATGTCTGAGTACAAGTCACAACCAAGAGAATTGAAGGAGAATATCTCTCTCCAATAGTTTTTGAAACTCAAGGAAGAGAGGAGATCCAGAAGCAAAAATAGAAGAAAGAGGCATAGATTCTTCTTGCCTACATTTTATGAATCTTCCACAAGCACATTAAGGGCTTGGATGGTGTTAGGGTCCTATAACAATAGGGTTCATAATTTTGAATTGGCTCTGTTAAAATCTTGAAATATTGTACATACCTTTACTTTTTGCAAATGTATTCCCATATTTAAAAAATATAAAGAGGGTAAAATTCCTAAAAGAACAATAAAAGGACAAAAAGAAACAAAGATCAAGAAATAATATTAAATATGAACCCCACTAAAATGGATCATGAAAGTGTTGCACGTTCAAATGCCACTACTATTATTTTACTTTTGCAAATAAGATTGTGTGCAGCTTGTCCTAAATGCCACAATCCATGAGGGTCACAACTTAAATTTGACCTCTCATGCTTTAAATTTCATGTTGTTAGATAGAGAATAAAGATCTAGCCAAACAGTTTAATCTTGGCAGATCACTAGTTAGGTAGAGAAATAATAAGGAGCTCAACAGTTTAATCTGAGCCCTTGGAAGAAATAAGGATAGAATTAGTTAGTTTGATGTTTTAAAAAGAAAAATGAATAAGGTTTGCAAGCTCAAATGCACTCATGTAAATGAAGAAAAAATGTTAAGGTATTTGATGGGTAGGCAAAAGCAGTTTCACAAGGCATGGATAAACATCATTTGGTATATTACTAATTTCCCTCCCCACAATGTGTTCCAATACTAAATCCTTTAGTCATAAAGACTCAGAGCATTTCTCTGACTTTTGGAGGGACCGAACCCACGTCTTAATGACTGATTGGCACCAAGGGATTCGATTCCACCTCATTGAAACCCTTCCCCTTCATAAAAAACCCTTTTCCCTTAACATCACTCATTTTACCCTACTAAAACCCCTTTTCCTAAGTCAAAATGCATATTCACCATTAGAAAACTAGAAAACCCCTAAAAATGAGCTTATCCTAAGTTTTCAAGTGTAAAATGTTAACATTAGGCCCCACTATGAAAATCCCACCTAAAATCATGTTTTAACACTATCTCAAGTGTATTTTATTTCCCAAACTCATTTCATTTTTTAACACTAACATAATGTATTAAATCCTTTTATATACCTTTTATCTCGTATTAATATAATTCCCGCATATATAATATTCCCAACCCATATTTTTATTTTAACATATGGTGTAATGTTCCCCACATGTTATATATCATGGTCCCACTATATATAACCCCGCGAGTTTTAATATCATATTTATCCACATCCCCTTTGTTAATACATTAACCTATGCCTATCATAATAAACCTCAATTATGTATTAAACATTAATTTAATACATAATATTCTCCCGTGCCATTGAAATCACCTGGCCCCACGCCATCTGATCTTGCATCTCTATCGCAAAATCCGCTTCGTCCGATCTCCATCTGCCAGATCTGACCATCGTTATCCCTTGTCGCACATTATTTAGCGCGATGGTTAACCTACCCCAAAGCTTGCGATAAACGTGGTTTTCAGGTTTTTTCTCCCTGCTACATGTCTTAATCATATTGGATCGCATCGCCACAAACATAACTGCCAACCACCCTTTGAGCTTGCAATAAACCACTTCTTTTCTGAGCAGTATACCACTGAAAATTCATAAACCCTACTGCTTGATAAAACCATATGTTTACCTCCTACATGGTGCGATAAAATACCTATCTACTTATGTGAATTGTGATATACCACCAACACGCCTGCACATGTGTTAAACTACATATATACCCCTCCCTTGCAATAACTATGTCCTCCATACTCTATGACAAATCTACCGTTGTAAGATTATACCCCACACCATTTGCAAAATCACATATTTTTCAAATAAGAATCCCAAGTTGTTACACTCAATTACTCAGCGCCAACATAGTTAAACCTCCAGAGTCAAAATTCATTCCACAGGTCTTCCCAATTCATTGAAAACTTCGATCACTTCCCTGCAGACCTGGGTTTTATTAACTATTGTTTTCATTTTTTTCAGGTTATTAGAAAAAGAAGCATTTGGATAAAACAATATAAATACTAGTTAAGACATGTTTATTCCAAAGAACTCACAAGGAAATGAATTCAAATGATTTTCCTTAAAAGAAAGATTCCAAGCAACAGAACATAAAGAAATCATTTACTTAAAGAGAAACAAATTTGCACAAGTGGTTAGAACAGAGAATGAAAATATTTCCATCAGCAACCCTCCATGACATATTTTCTCAATGTTACATACATATTACTGTAAAAAGGTAAAAGTAAAAACAGATCAGTCAAGGTAAAACAGTAAAAGTAAACATGGAGGCAGTAATGGTTAAACAGAGATGGAAATACTTTCACCAACAACAATGAATTTTATCCAAAGTAAAAGAAAAAAATAGTTAAAAGAAGAAAAAGGTTAAAAGATGAAAACAAAGCAGGAAGGGACATTTTCAAGAAATTTTCTGTTTACGCCATAATTTTGCAGAAACTATTGTGGCTAATCCAAGATTAATTTTGAAAAACTAGAGGAGATTTATGTTCCTAAGAGGCCAATAAAAAAAAAACCCTATCTCACTTCTTAGATAGGTATTACATAATGAGAGATACATGCTCATCTTCACAGCCTATTTTTCAGACTGTGCAAAGTTATGTTTTACACATATTTTTGCAGAGACTATTGTGAACAACTGGAGTGGAATTTTAGGAAACAGAGAGAGGTTTATCTCAAAAACATATTTATCTATAATAACCTCTTTCACGTTTTACATATATATCTCAGATTGAGATATACAAAGGTATCAATGGACCCCAAGTTTGTAGAATTTCTGGAGCAAGACACACAAAGGTAGGAGATAGTTAGTGACTTGGAAGCCTCATCATCAACTAACAGTTGCTATCAAATTCGAATTTATCTTCTTTTTCACCATCGATCCATAAATATAGTGCCAAATAGATTCATTAGTTTTGAGTGTCATTTATTTAAGTTCTATTTATGTAATACAGTTTGTGATATTTGTAAACCAATCTTGATATTTTTTCAAGATATTCTAGTTTAGAATTTGTATAAATACTTCATCATTTGAAGTATTGAGGGTGGATTAATTGTTGAACATTTATGTAGTCATATTTTCTGAACCTGAATGGTTTTTTAATCACGTTCAAGTCAACAGACTAGATCACAGGAAATAAAGCATCATATTTCAGGATTCATGTGTTGGGCCACTGCAGTGAAGTATTTCACTTGTCATTTTGTCAATTTTCTTATGTTTTCCATCCATTCATGAATGTGTTCTAAATTTTAATGTGAAATCAGGAATTGTTATTTCATAATTTGTTAAAAGCACTCTGTTATTGACTGATTTTCATTTAAATTTTTTCTTCTGATATCCAGACCAGGGAACCCTTAATTGCTCCCTGATTTCGATTGACCTCTACCTTTTCACTCCTTATTCGGATTTAAGAACCCTTAATTTCTCTTTATCCCGATCAAAACCATTTCACCATTCACCTTTGAAGATCTGAATTGACTCTGCTATCTTGCCCTGTGAATATTTTCCTTTTAGACCTTGATCCTGATCTGTCTGCTTGACACATTGACTCCATTTGCACAATGGGATACAGATCTATAGCTTTCCATCTTAGTAAGTGATTTCCCCACCAAAAAAAATCAAAACCCCTAAAACCAATTTGCCCCATATAACTAGCCTAAAATCATATATAAAAACAAAGTTAATTCTTATAGAGAGATCCCTCTCTGAGCATTAGGAAGGCTAGATCCTAGAGCTTAAAAGTAGGTTTGTGGTTACCTCGGTGAATTATTTCTTTAACCTTGGGAAATTACTAAGTGATAACATATTGGCGACTCCAATAGGGAAACTAACATTTTCTTCAGAAATATTTTACAGGTTCAGATCTGATCTATGATGGTGGAAAGTGATCAAACACACAAAAGTTAAAATCATCTTCCTGACGACTCCAAATTAATTTCACAATCAAGACTGCACTGGAGGAATGAACCTGAAAGAACAATATGGAAAGACCAGGTTTTCAACTTGGATCTTAATCCAAGACACTATGTTCTTTCTCATTAATAAATTTTTTCAATGTATATTGTATTTTTGAGAAGATCTTAGATTAGTTTTTAATTATTTTCCTTTAAAGATTGTAAATACTAATTCTCCTAATCCCTTCGAGCGGTTTTCTTCTGAATCTTATGATGATCATTTTCCAATTAAGAAGCCTCAAGTAATCAAGACTGATCTTACAATCCCTGTGCATATTCATGTATCTTGTAAAGTTCCTGATAGATATAAGCCCCTCATTTTACTTCCTATACTCCATGATTTCCCTTATAAGTATTAATAATTTCTTCCCAGGTTTGATGGAGAAAATAATAACATCATTGCCCAAAAAATTATTCAAGGTTTTGAGAATTATCTGGACCTATTTGAGATTGATGAAGATGATGTTAAAATCAGACTTTTTTCTCTTTCTTTAAAAAATAGAATAAAGAGTTGGTTCAAGAATCTACCTAATGTAAGCATCTCAAATTTCCAGCAATTTGTCAAAAAATTTCTTGACAGATGGATAATTAAAGTCAATATTTTTGTGATCATAGAAGAATATAATCATTTATAAAGACATCCAAATGAAATGATACAACAATTTTCTGATAGATTTAATCAAGTTTATTATTCAATGCCAGAAAATATAAGACCTCCTCATGATTCAGCTCTCTTGCATTATCCAAGTGCCTTTGATCCAGAAATAGAATTTCAGTTAAGAGAAAGAGATTCAGAAACACTTATACAGATGTAGAACATTACAGTTGACATTTAGAAGTTAATCTGCAAATCATAAAGGAAAAGTTGAAAGCACAAGGAGAGAAGAACAACATTGCAGAGGTAAAACTCACCCTTTTGGTAAGAAAACTAGAAGAAATCATACAGTAGATCACTATGAAAGATGAATGTTTTGTTCAAAATCACCATGAAGGAATAGAAGAGGTTGATCGCCATGAAAAAATTCCTACTTATCCCATCTATCATAGATCAGAAAATGGATTTACATATCAATACGTGGAAGAGGAAACTATTGATTTAATTTGTATATTTGATGACATTCCTTCATTTAATGATTTTCCTGACTATGATCAATATGATGAAAATTATGTTCTTCAAACTCAAACTAACTTTATAGAGCAATCAATAGCTAGTTTAGAGGATGAAAAAATGTATTTTCAGCAGATGGAATACAAAGATTAGCTAATGCAAATCATCTATGAGAGTGAGGAAGAAAGAGCACAAAATTTGGAAATAAGTGAAGGTTCTTTACCTCTTTGTTTTGCTTCATTTCAGTTCATCAAAGACAACTTTAATGCAATAAATAATCAACAATCTTTAAGTATTGTGATTGACAACAAAGAAGATAATGAAACTCTTGATCAAGATTTTTAAGTTTCACAAGTATAGTTATCAAATTTTATTGAAACATCTGATCAAATGACACAAGAAAGTTCCAAACCAGTATGTTTTGAATCATTTCAACTTTTAAAGGAAATGTGGTATAACATCTTTAAAGAAAAGGATGAGAAACTTGTTGAAGTTTATGAAGTCCCATGGAATCCTATATGTCACAGGTTTCAACAATTTTCCCAAGTTTTTCATGATCCAATCGCAGATATGTTGGATATTGAATGCATTCAAAGCCTACCTCCATTAAATAACTATGAGTTTCAGAATCAATATGATAAAAGTTTCAGCAGTCAAACATTACAATCAATAGGAATATCATCACAAATTTTATCTGGAAGTTTGCAGGGAGATAAAGATGAAAATAACATTTCAGTTTCATGGCATGGAGGCCATCCATAACAGATGTATAGTTGTTTAGATCAATTAAACATTAGTGTATATATCTTGGAATATCCTTCTGAAAAGTTTATAGAGTCAACAAAGGAAATCAAGTATTTCCTCATCCTCTCATTTGTTGACAAGTTCCTAATAGGTTGCAAAATTACAGTTTTGATAATCAATAAGAAAATGTAGCAAAATATATCAAAGTACATAATGCTTGAATGGTTGCATTGGCTGTTTCATTTTACCTAACCAACAGTTGGACAACTGGTTAGAGTAAGTAGGTAGGATTTCAGCTTATTTCAGTTTTCAGTTTTCAACTAGTTTTAAAATAATTCATTAAGATTTGAATCCAAGGAAAAGGCCCTAAGATATTGATGATTTAGTAGTTTGGTTTGAAGGTTGCAACACCTTTTAGTCTCAGATTAGATTTCAGTTTGCAGAAAAAGGTGTAAATTTAGTTCAAGAGTTTTCAGTCACAGCATATGCATGTTTGGGATTGGCCCAATGGACCAGGATACTAGTCGACGGTGTTCTTGACATCTCACAACGAGATGTCATCCCCATGTGAAGCCACTGTTAGGGTCCTATAAGAATAGGATTCATAATTTTGAATTGGCTCTGTTAAAATGTTGAAATATTGTACATACCTTTACTTTTTGCAAATGTATTCCCATATTTAAAAAATGTAAAGAGGATAAAAGTCCTAAAAGAACAATCAAAGGACAAAAAGAAACAAAGATTAAGAAAGAATATTAAATATGAACCCCACTAAAATGGATCATGAAAGTGTTGCACGTTCAAATGCCACTACTATTAATTTACTTCTGCAAATAAGATTGTGTGCAGCTTGTCCTAAATGCCACAATCCATGAGGGTCAAACAACTTAAACTTGACCTCTCATGCTTTAAATTTCATGTTGTTAGATAGAGAATAAGGATCTAGACAAACAATCTAATCTTGGAAGATCACTAGTTAGGTAGAGAAATAATAAGGAGCTCAACAGTTTAATATGAGCCCTTGGAAGAAATAAGGATATAATTAGTTAGTTTGATGTTTTAAAAAGAAAAATGAATAAGGGTTTGCAAGCTCAAATGCACCCATGTAAATGAAGAAAAAATGTTAATATAGTTGATGGGCAGGCAAAAGTAGTTTCACAAGGCATGGATAAACATCATTTGGTATATTACTAAGTTCCCTCCCCACAATGTGTTCCAGTACTAAATCCTTCAGTCATAAAGACTCTGAGCATTTCTTTGACTTTTGGTGGGATCGGACCCACGTCTTAATGATTGATTGGCACCAACGTATTAGATTCCACCTCATTGAAACCCTTCCCCTTCATAAAAAGCCCTTTTCCCTTAACATCACTCATTTTACACTACTAAAACCCCTTTTCCTAAGTCAAAATGCATATTCACCTTTGGAAAAGTAAAAAACCCCTAAAAATGCACTTATCCTAAGTTTTCAAGTGTAAAATGTTAACATTGGGCCCCCACTATGAAAATCCCGCCTAAAATAATGTTTTAACACTATCCTAAGTGTATTTTATTTCCCGCATTCATTTCATTTTTTAACACTAACATAATGTATAAACTCCTTTTATATACCTTTTATCCTATATTAATATAACTCCCGCATATCTAATATTCCCAACCCATATTTTTATTTTAACATATGGTGTAATATTCCCCACATGTTATATATCCCAGTCCCACTATATATAACCCCCGCGAATTTTAATATCATATTTACCCACATCCCCTTTGTTAATACATTAACCTATGCCTATCATAATAAACCCCAATTATGTATTAAACATTAATTTAATAGATAATAATCTCCCACACCATTTAAATCACCTAGCCCCACGCCATCTGGCCTTGCATCTCCATCGCACAATCTGCTCCGCCTGATCTCCATCTACCAGGTCCAACCCTCGTTATCCCTTGTCACACATTCTTTAGCGCGATCGTTAACCTACCCCAAAGCTTGTGATAAAAGTGGTTTTCAGGTTTTCTCTCCCCGCTATGTGTCTTAATCATATTAGATCGCATCGCCACAAACATTACCGCCAACCACCCTTCGAGCTTGTGATAAACCACTTCTTCGCTGAGTAGTATACCACTAAAAATTCATAAACCCTGCTCCTTGCTAAAACCATCTGTTTACCTCTTACATGGTGTGATAAAATACCTATCTGCTTCTGTGAATCGCGATATACCACCAACACGCCTGCCCATGTGTTAAACTACATATATACCCCTCCCTTGCGATAATTATGCCCACCATACTTTGTGACAAAGCTAGCGTTGTAAGATAATACCCCACGCCATTTTCAAAATCACAGAGTTTTCAAATAAGAATCCCGAACTGTTACACTAAATTACTCAGTGCCAACAGAGTTAAACCTCCAGATTAAAAATTCATTCCACAATTATTCCCAATTCATTGAAAAATTCTCTCACCTCCCTGCAAACCTGGGTTTTATTAACTATTGTTTTCTTTTTTTGCAAGTTATTAGCAGAAGAAGCATTTGGATAAAACAGTCTAAATACTAGTTAAGACCTGTTTATTCCAAAGAACTCACAAGGAAATGAATTCAAATGATTTTCCTTAAACGAAAGATTCCAAGAAACAAAACAAAAAGAAATCATTTACTCAAAGAGAAACAAATTTTCAGAAGTGGTCAGAACACAGAATGAAAATATTTCCATAAGAAACCCTCCAGGACATATTTTACTCAATGTTACATACAACTTACTATAAAAAGGTAAAAGAAAAAACAGAGCAGTCAAGGTAAAACATTAAAAGTAAACATGGAGGTAGTAATGGTTAAACAGAGATGAAAATACTTTCACTAACAACAGTTAATTTTATCCAAAGTAAAAGAAAAAATAGTTAAAAGAACAAAAAGGTTAAAAGATGAAAACAGAGCAGGAAGAGGCATTTTCCAGAAATTTCCTGTTTACGCCATATTTTTGCAGAAACTATTGTTGCAAATCCAAGATTAATTTTGAAAAAATGGAGGAGGTTTATGTTCCTAAGAGACCAATATACAAAAACCTATCTCACTTCTTACACAGGTATTACAGAATGAAATATACATTCTCATCTTCACAACCTATTTTTCGAACTGTGCAAAGTTATGTTTTACACATATTTTTGCAGAGCCTATTGTGAACAACTAGAGCGGAATTTTAGGAAACAGAGAGAGGTTTATCTCAAAAACATATTTATCTAAAATAACCACTTTCACGTTTTACATATATATCTCAGATTGAGATATACAAAGGTATCACTGGACCCCAAGTTTGCAGAATTTCTGGAGCAACCGCACAAAGGTAGGAGATAGTTAGTGACTTGGAAGCCTAATCATCAACTAAGAGTTGATATCAAATTCAAATTTCTCTTCTTTGTAACCATCGATCCATAAATATAGTGCCAAATAGATTCATTAGTTTTGAGTGTCCTTTATTTAATTTCTATTTATGTAATATAGTTTGTGATATTTGTAAACCAATCTTGATATTTTTTCAAGATATTCTAGTTTAGAATTTGTATAAATACTTCATCATTTGAAGTATTGAGGGTGGATTAATTGTTGAAAATTTCTGTAGTCATATTTTCTGAACCTGAAGGGTTTTTTGTATCATGTTCAAGTCAGCAGATTAGATCACAGGAAATAAAGCATCATATTTCGAGATTCATGTGTTGGGCCACTGCAGTGAAGTATTTCACTTGTCATTTTGTCAATTTTCTTATGTTTTCCATCCATTCATGAATGTGCTCTAACTTTTAATGTGAAATCAGGAATTGCTATTTCATAATTTTTTAAAAGCACTATGTTATTGACTGATTTTCATTTAAATTTTTTTCTGCTGATATCCAGACCAGGACACCTTAATTGCTCCCTGATTTCGATTGACCTCTACCTTTTCACTCCTTATCCGGATTTAAGAACCCTTAATTTCTCTTTATCCCAATCAAAATCATTTCACCATTAGTCTTTGAAGATCTGAAGTGACTCTACTATCTTGTCCTGTGAATATTTTCCTTTTAGACCTTGATCTTGATCTGTCTGCTTGACACGTTGACTCCATTTTCCCAATGGGATACATATCTATAGCTTTCCATATTAGTAAGTGATTTCCCCACCAAAACAAATCAAAACCCCCAAAACCAATTTGCACCATATAACTAGCCTAAAATTATATATAAAAACAAAGTTAAATTTTATAGAGAGAGCCCTCTTTGAGCATTAGGAGGCTAGATCCTAAAGCTTAAAAGTAGGTTTTTGGTTACCTTAGTGAATTATTTCTTTAACCTTGGAAAATTACTGAGTGATAACAGAGGAAAGAATTGGCTACCTTCTTTCTGAAATATCCTATATCAGAAAGAGAGGTTGTGGAGTTTGTAGCGCTGCACCTAGAAGGTGAATAAAGAGATTGGTGGTTCAGTCACTTGTCACAAATGAAAGTATCTGCTTATGCAGATTTTATTCAAAAGCTGAAGAAGAGGTATGGTAGAAAGAAATTAGAGACATCTCACATAGTGAAATCTCCCATCATAAAGGAGATAGTGCATGAAGAGCCCAAGGAAGATGTCCTCATTATCACTCAGGAGGGGGAACCTCTACTACCACCAGCTGCAAATGTGCTTATATCAAGAGGAGGATAAATTGCATCTTTGCAAGATGGTCTTGAGTTCTTGAAATTTGGAGCCCCATGCATGATTCCTGAAATGCGTGATGAGGAGGAGACAATTACCAACAACTAGTATAGTTGTAGAGATGGAGCCATCATCACTACCAGTAGTTGGAGACACCATTGTCCCGGTTGGAGGAACTCTTGTGGTTTTGCAAGAGGTTTCCACACATCAGTTGATCCAAGGTATGCAACCACTTTCATCTCACATTGTTTTAGTACCTCTTATTGAAACTTATGGGGATGTGCTATCAGGGCTAATGCATGTCCAAGGATTAGAACAACATGCTAATTTTGAGCAACAAAATATCACTGTGCAAAGGACCCTTGAGTTGATCAAGGAGGAGATGAAGAGCTATCCCACTTCATCATTGTTGAGCTACATTCAACCCTTTGAGTTGAAATGTGGAATTTTAGAAAATGGGATGAGTATGATCCTATGTACAATGGTTGGCTATCAGTTCAGCATTGTGCCTTGCTTTGAGACAGCACATGCATCACCTTGCAGATCTACAACATTGTTAATGAGCATTAGTGAGAAGATGAGGACCCATTCCTTATGGGAGAAATAAAATGGTAGCTTCATTCATGAAGCAATGGAGAAGAAGATGATAGATGGTAGACATCTTAAGATGGGAAATTTTTTCCCCTTTCAAGATGACTCTTTCTCAATGATGTTACGTGGATTAATCCCTCTTGCGGACAAGAGCGATCTCCCTAGTAATCAGTGAGTAGCTAGAAACAAACATCCATTTGAAAACATTTTTCTCTAGATTAATTGCATTTCAGAATTATTATAACAAAGTAAAGAGAACATGCCCCTACCTTGAAATACAAACGTTTGATGCAGTATTTTATCTTGTCGCTCCAAAGTGGCTTCTTCAATAAGTAGAACCTGCAATCAAAGACAAGACAAAAGGATCAAAGCAATGCAACATATAATAATCAAGAAAAGCTAATCCAACTTAGTGATCAAGGAGTCTAAGTATTGATGTTATTTCAATAAGCATTAGAACATCTCAATGAGAAAAAGAGATCCATATGCATTATCTTGAATAAAAAGATTAATCTTATAACCTGATGCCTAATGTCATACAGATTTCTCTCGGGGTCTTGAAGTGTCGTTTCTCCTTTAGTTTGATAAGCCTCCATCTCTGAATACCAGCATGGAGTTATGGACATAAGGGTGTGATAATTCTCATGCCAACAACAACTTACTAGTGTAGAAAGTATGCACTCTTGGAAATTTCTTCAACAATTAACATGTATGTCTACTTTAAGAGGGGGATGGATTCCTCTCATGAAGGTATTTGAGCTCCATGGACCAAGGGATAAGCTCCAAGAGTGGAGGTATAAAGCTCGAACTGATCACGAATCTAAAAGCTTCCAGTTGGGAGAATATTTGACCAGCTAGGCTTCTAGAATTTACTTTTTCTTTTATTTTTATTTTCGCATGTGTGCGTAGGTAATAATGGCAAAAAGTGCAGGGGTTGTGGCAGATTATATACCAAACAACAGCGCATGTGCAGGGAAAGGCTAGAAAAACTGCACAGGTAGAATTTTAAGGGTTTTATAGAGCTTTTCTCCAATTCCAAGACTTGATTCATGAACATTAAGGTTTTTGACTTCTAAGGGAACATGATATAGGTGGTGATAGACCCATATGAACAGTCAAATGTCATGGTGAAAAAATAATGTGTAACAGATTGCGCCCTAAAGTGCGAAGTCTGAGGTTATTCTGAAGAGTGAAATGCTTTATCATTCCGAGGATTGGATTGGAGAGAACGGTCGAAAACCTATAAAACATTCAATGCAAACATATATATATATATATATATATATATATATATATATATATATATATATATATATATATATATATATATATATATATATATATATATATATATATATATATATATCATGTGAGTAGGCATTCCCATACTCAGATCAAAACTAACGAAATGTTTTGGTACAGATATGGTTTCAATGTTACATCAAAAGTAGACACAGTATGGGCACAACCATCTGTCATGAGTAGTCTACTGTATCATGAATAATAAATATCCTTGCAGCTTGGATGGTGGAAACTAAATCCAAGGTCTTGATTTCCGCTTCTCGAACTAGTACGAATCTATCGATGCAATTGATTATGTTAAAGTTGAACATGGTAGAAACCACTTGATTACCGGTCAATGATGTGAACTGTTAACAAGTGTGAGAGAAACCACCAATAATGACAATGGCTCTCAAAGTACTCCAGTACAATCTATGAAGTGTGAATGAATGATTTGCAGTCGAACACTCATAAAATCATTCGATTGAAGGTCAATGATACAATTTGTCCTCAAAGGCGAGAAATCTGCCATTAGGGCATGCAGATCCCAAGGTACTGATAAGATTCTAGATCAAATTTCTAGATGATGAGCTGACGTCGATAGAAAGTGACCCGTCGTAGGAAAGCCCACGACACAAAACCATTAGATCAAGTTTTGAAGAAATATTTGCAAGGACTGACTCAAGGATGGTCAACGTGAATGGAGACAAATGTTTGCAATGATGGTTTATTTGAATTCTCACTTGAACACATAACGACACTGCAGATGGCTTAACAACATTTGACCTAAAGATAATACCCAAAAACCGGCTAAAGAATTTCAATGTGGTTTGATTAACTGTCAGACAAAGGATTCCCAACCCAGGTACATGTGTGACAAAGTGTCGTGTTCAAGAGTGGCATGCTGCTTTTTAAACAAGGGTGACAATTGGATTCTTTTTCTCTCTTCCCCCCCACCATTACTGGAAAGTACCTATTTATTTTTGACAAGCTTGAGGAGGATTACATTTTCTTGTTTGTGTAAGCTCGTCCTTCAAATGAGTCCGTCTTAGTATTAAAATCGAACCCTAAGAAGGAGTGGTTCGGTCCTGTTGTAATTGACAGGTCCTTTACTGTTAAATTTTAACGAGTCTAGTATAGGAGAAACTCGACGTTTTTCAGTTTTAGGGAGTCAAAATAAAAACATAAGTAAACTCCATGGTTGTTATTTTTCGTAAATTTAGTCTCTTAGGCTCGAAAAATGATAAAATAATGGAGGAGAGAACTCTATTGACCCTGATTAGTCAACGTATACCTTTTTCGTAATTATTCCATTTCAGTATGGAAAATGGGTAAATTTATACTGAAGGGACGACTGTTCATTTACTTTAACGAGTTCGAATAGTCAAGTACTCGACAATATTTTCATATTTAGAGAGTCTGAAAAGGGCTTAAAAGAGAACTCTAGGGTTTCGCTTTTTCTTAATTTTACAAAGCCCTAAAAAGTGATAAAAGTATACTCATATGGCCGACTTTCAATTTAATGTACGAGAAGGAAAATACGGAAATAACTTGGCATTTTCATGTGTTTTACGAGAATGAAAGATAGAAAAATCATCTCGGGATTTTCATGAGTTTAATTAGTCTTGGAAATAATAACCGAAATGAACTCGAGATATGTTTCATTTTTATAAAAGCTTGAAACAGAGGAAAATTATGCTTGAAAGTGGGTTTTTTTCATTTTTACACAAGCTTGAAACAAAGAAAAAATCATGCTTGAGATAGGCTTGTTTCATTTTTACACAAGCTTGAAACAAAGGAAAAAATCATGGTTGTGATAAGTTTCAATGCCCCCCAAGTGTAACTTGCTAGAGCACATGCCCCCTAAGCTTCATTTCATTCAATTAAGTAGACTACTGGTTACTAATAGCTGGATGGAATGAAGGTTCATCTACGAGATCAAATGAAAGAATCGACTTGATTAGGAGAGGATTTGTTTCATTTTTATCGAGCTTGACACATAAAATAACTATGCTCATAGAAATCTGTTTCATTTTTTAACGAGGTTGACACAATAAAAGGAACTATCCTCATGGAACCTTGTTTCATTTTTTAACAACCTTGACACAAGAAAAAGAACTATGCTCATAGGGACCTGATTCATTTTTTAACAAGGTTGACACAGTAAATGAACTATCCTCATGATGAACTGATTCATTTTTTAACGAGGTTGACACAATAAAAGGAACTATCCTCATAGGGACCTAATTCATTTTTTAACGAGGTTGAAACAGTAAAATAACTATACTCATGATGAACTGATTCATTTTTTAACGAGGTTGACACAGTAAAAGGAACTATCCTCACGATGAACCTTGATCTTGGATTTCAACTGGAAGAAACACATGTCAAGGGACACACCTCGATCATGGCCTTAAAAATGTCTTCAGCAAAAGGAAAAACAATTATCTAGAAGGAACCTATGTCAAGGGACTCAATAGGGATAATAACATCTTGTTCAAATACCCCTATAGAGTTTACCATGTCAATTACCAGATCTAAGTCAAAGGAAGTTGAGCAAACAGTGAGAAGCTCGCTTGCATCGGTAATTGAAAACATGGGACTGGTTGCCACATAATTAACACGTGGCGGGGTAGATACCACTTCCGTATAAGGAAAATTCAGGGGTGTCAGATTATTGGTAGTCGAATCAAGACTAAGGAATGAAAGTTGGTCAATAGTCACAATGTTTCTATTGTGAGGGAAAGACATCACGCGAAAGAGTGTCGATATGACAACTTTCATTGCACAAACATAGTCTCACCCAAGGAGCAAATTGAAATCCAAGGGGCCTCGAACTACCATAAGATCAAT
Organism: Pinus albicaulis; assembly: GCA_034641835.2. NCBI lineage: Eukaryota > Viridiplantae > Streptophyta > Pinopsida > Pinales > Pinaceae > Pinus > Pinus albicaulis. The sequence goes on along the minus strand of CM076579.1, from coordinate 445,328,575 downwards.
ACAGATAGTTTTACCTTCCAAGGTAATATGAAACTTAGGAAGGATCCCTAAAGTTTCACTAATGGTTCTATTAAAAGCTAACAGATTCTGTGTAACAGGCACAAGCTGAGGGGAACCCAAAGCTTGCCAAGCAGTTGAGGATAAAATACTAACAGAAGCACTTTCATCTACATTCATGCGATGCACATCCTTGCCACAAACTTTCACAATGATTTGGAAAGGAATGGAAAAGGGAAGACGAGGTTTCGTCAGTATATTCCAATCAAAGGAAAAGACCTCAGTACTTGGATGGGGTACTGTAGAAATAGGTGAAACGCCCCTGGTGTAGAAAAATCTGATGTAACAAGAAGAACCTGAGCGGTATGAAATTCACTCTCTACCAGGAGAATGGGATCGACTGAATGTGAAATCAAGTCAACTAATGAATCATCAACCTGAGTGATATGAGCTTCACTCTCTACAGGGAGAGTGGGATTGACTGTATTTGGAATTAGATCAATCACTTCGTTAATTGACAGTAGGTTGGGAGAAATTTTACAGTAACCAGTTGGAAGTTGTTGTTGTGAAACAGTAAGTTTTTCCAACAATTTTGAGGCTTCATCCATGTGAAGGAAAATGTGAGTTTGATGACTCCCTTTGCATAACCTACAAGGAAACATAACTTTACCCGTTTTCCCAGGAACCTGACAATAATTGGTTGATGGATCAACTGTAAGTTGATACGAATTTTCTGACCATATTTCCAAGACCTTAGGAATACCAGGACAATTGATAACGAAGTGGTCACCCTTACAAAGCTTGCAAGGGTATTTGGATTTGCGATGTATGTTGGAGGTTTCCTCGACATAACTAACACTTACATACATGGTTGGTTGTTTGACTTCTTTCTTATCTTGCTTCTTCTTCTTCTTCCCTTTGTTCTTCTTATTAGTCACCTCGTTACTAGCATCAAGGCTTTTACCAAGAAAATAAGAATAAAGGGAGGAAGACATGTTGGGCGAAGAAGGTAAAGGGTCAACATGAGGTAGGTGATGTTGAGATGGTGAACTTTGTTGAGGTGAAGCATCCGGTTGAGGTGGAACAATTTGAGTATTGAAGGCCAACAAAGTTGAAAATAACCATATCGGTAAACCTATGGTAAATCTAGGTAATGAAAATGTAGCCATATAAGGAGGACCAACATTTCCAAAGCAAGGAAAAGTATTAGGATTCTTGTTAAGAGGGGTTCCTTGGTTGGTAAATTCTGGAACTGTTGTCATTAGATTCAACTTCAATGAATTTTATTAACAATTTTAAAATATTAACAATTCAAATTCACAATCCACACCTAAGGTCTATAGAAAGTAAAAACAAGCAAATGAACACGCGTTATCAAATCTAGGAGTCAAACCACACACAAACAGTATGTTTCCACAATAAAACCACTAGTTGGTGATGAAATCTAACATCCCGGAAATTAATGTGGAAAACTGGGGGTTGGAACAGCTACCCTAGCAACCTGCTTAATGAAATATTACGGTGCAAATAACGTCACTATGTCATCTCAAAGTGAAGAGTACCCTCCAGAAATTCCAAGTGAGTCTAGTCAACGTTTGCTCCAGGTGCAGTGGGACCTTCCCTCCATCGTCACCTTGGGAAAAATCCTAAATATTATGGCCACTAAGGTCACCAACTGAGACAATTTCACCTGGGGGGACAGTCTACGATCCGATATACATGCAAGGGCAGAGTATCAAAGCTCAATCCCCTTGAAATCTCCTCGACATGGTAAATACGAGGTTTGCTAACAAGTGACCCCAGGCTCCTCGACAATGGTTAATCTGAGGTTTATCGTTTGTATTACATGCAGATCTTCTATCTTTGCCAATGAGATAGGTACAATTACCTCACTGGGTCCAACATGATCTCGTGCTTGACTCTTTTAAGAAGATCTTCCCAGAGCACAATTGCAACAATTGGAATTTTTCCTTACCGCAAGATACTATTGTTTGTTTTAACTGCTTTGGAACGTTAACTACAACCTATTCCAAAGCACTAGCCTAAGCTAGATTGGTGGAAAGATCCATAGAAAATGCAAAAAATTATAGATGAATTCTATTTAGAGCTGTGTTATTTGGGTTGTTATTACTCAAAGGGTAAATGGATATGAAACCAATGATGTTATGACCTGACCCAAAACTGAATGCAATCGAATATGATAATGTAATTTTTTCAATTTGATGAATCCTAACTAAAGTAAGGAGAGAGGTTCCATTCACTTCCAATAATGCAAAAACTTGATAAATAAGAGAAAATATAAAAAATTCTCTAATGTACTAATTTCAACAAGTAAAACTAATGCTTTTTCCAGAATGTAAACTATGCAGGTGTAATATATGCATAATTCACTTAAAAACTATGCAAATGTAATCTATGAACATTTTTCGTTCATATTCTGAAAATGAGAATTCTAACTATGAAAATGTAATCGATGCAAGAGAATTCTCAAACATATGATGATTCCAAATCAAAGAAAGAACAACAAGAAGATTTTCCTTCACTAATGTAATCTAAGGAACCAATCAAGTGTAAGTAAAGAAAATTGGGTGAGAATTCCAAAGGTAAAAAATAAAAACACTCAAAGGCGATTAACACTCAAACATAATTTTTTTGCAAAAAGAAAAGCAAAAAGATGCAAAATTGTTAAGAGACTGAGACAAACCTCCAAGTAAGGACCAAAGGAAATCAAATTAAGAAATTCTCAAAAAATAATATTCAAAACACCCAATTAACTTAACAGAGACTGACGAGACTGTAAATGGATTAGGGCAAAATTGAAGAATCAAGTTATCTGGCTCTAAAAAAGAGAAATTTAAAATTTTCAAAAATTTCCAGTGGTTGCGCAGCTTACAGTGGAATACAGTGTGCATGCGCACTGAATTGAACTAAAATTTGCACAGGTTGCCGCACTGTTTTCTATCGAAAACCGTGCAGGCAAGGAAAAACTTGGAAAAAATAAATAACAAGCTTTCTTTTTCAGGGATTCTTAAAATTTATCTACCCAACCAGACTCAGAGAAGTCAAAATTAGAAAACTCTAAAATTCAAACTGAAAATAAATAAAGAAAATTAAGCTCTAGTTCCCCGGTGGAGTCGCCATTTTGTTATGCGGATTAATCCCTCTTTTTTACAAGCGACCCCAAGTACTCCACGAGTAGCTAGAAACAAACATCCATTTGAAAACATTTTTCTATAGATTAATTGCATTTCATAATTATTATAAGAAATTAAAGAGGACATGCCCCCACCTTGAAATCCAAACGTTCGATGTAGTCTTTTATCTTACCGCTCCAAAGTGGCTTCTTCAATAAGTAGAACTTGCAATCAAAGATAAGAAAAAAGGATCAAAGCATCTGCAACATATAATAATCAAGAAAAGATAATCCAACTTAGTGATCAAGGAGTCTAATTATTGATGTTATTTCAATAAGAATAAGAACAACTCAATGAGAAAAATAGATCCGTATGTATTATCTTGAATAAAAAGAGTAATCTTACAACCTAATGCCTTGATGTCGTACAAATTTCTCTCGGGGTCCTAAACAATCGTTTCTCCTTCAGTTTGATAAGCCTTTCTCTCTAAATACCAGCATGGAGTTATGGACATAAGGGTGTGATCATTCTCATGCCAACAACAACTTACTAGTGTAGAAAGTATGCACTCTTGGGAATTTCTTCAACAATTAACATGTATGTCTACTTCATTTACAATCTACCCTTCAACCTGAAACTTGAGCTCAATTTATAGGGAAATGGAGGTCGTTTCAGTTCCATGAAGAGGGGGATGGATTCCTCTCATGAAGGGACTTGAGCTCCATGGACCAAGGGATAAGCTCCATGAGTGGAGGGATAAAGCTCGAACTGATCGTGACTCTAGAAGCTTCCAGTTGGAAGAATATTCGACCAGCTAGGCTTCTAGAATTTAATTTTTCTTTTATTTTGCTTTTCGCGGAGGTGCGCAGGTAATAATGGAAAAAAGTGTGGGGGTTGCCGCAGTTTATAGACCAAATAGTAGCGCATGCGTAGGGAAAGGCTAGAAAAACTACGCAGGTAGACTTTTAAGGGTTTTACAGAGCTTTTCTCCAATTCCGAAGACTTGATTCAGGAACATTGAGGTTTTTGAATTCTAAGGGAACATGATATAGGTGGTGATAGACCCATATGAATAGTCAAATGTCATGGTGACAAAATAATGAGTAACAAACGAGCATCTCATAGCTCAAAGAGAAACTTCTACCTGCAACAGATCCATAACCTTATTGGTTTTCAAGGGTCGTTGATGAGAAGAAGATCTCATGGAGAGGTCTCATTGGAGGTGCACTTCAACATATCAGGGAATGCAAAGTTCTTCATCAGTTTGAGGAGGATGGTATTCTACAATGGGAGGATACCATGTTTATGCAGAACATAATTCATCATCCACATTGGGATGAGTGGGTGAGGATGATAAGCAAGGGGTTTCATGACCACTTGCAGATATATGACATGGGCCAAAAAGAAGCTTGGTTTCGTTGGTTTCTCTTGGGTGAGTTTGGTTACTACCCAAAAGCTCCTATTTCTTTGATCCATGCCTTGAATAACACTCATGTAATGAAGAAGGAGGCATGGTTGTGCTGGCTGCTCTTGGGTGAGTATGGTTACCACCCAATAGCTCATATTTCTTTGGCTCATGCCTTGTGTATAAATGAAAATATGTAGCAAAGGAAGGCATGTTCACTTTGGTTGTCCTTGAGAGAGTTTGGCCATCACAGGACATCTCCTATGTCTATGTGTTTTGTATTGTATAAAACTTGGCATGGTACTCTCATGATGTGTAATGATGGTGTTTTCTTGTATTGGGCTGATGTGACATTCCACATGTCTATTAGTATGTTTTTACTCCATGATGCACACGAGAAGGTGAAGAGGCAACATGATCTCTTGTTGCTTTGGTTTTTTTGGGGGGACTTTGGCTTGACCATCTTGCATGATGAAGGTGGAGGATGGAAACAAGAGGCCTTATTCTGGTGGCTACTATTGGGATAATATGGTTTGACACATTTGTCTACCCATATGTATTTATTTCTTCTTTTACACAATGTTGGAATGATGCTTGGATCCAACAAGGCCAACAATGAGGGCATGTAAATGCTCAATATTCTTTATGAAACATGGGATGAAGGAATAATTTAGGAGATGGGACTTTTCCTTTGTGGGAAGAACCACTTTATTTTATGTATCCCATGTATTGATGATGATTTTGGGCAACTTATGGTTGTCACTTGGTACTTCTTGGAGAATGAAGGACATCTAACTACACAGTTGGAGGTCATTCTACGCATTCTTGAGAAAAAAATCTGGAACCAAACATGCATAACAAATTGCAGCAGATGGAAGAGGCCTTCCTTATGTGGATGCCATTTGGAGGGGATAGATGGATTTTGCATCTACTTTTGTAGTTTCTTGAGGAAAAGCAACATTTTTTTGGGGAGGATTGTAATATTTCCAATTTTCCACAAGATAATTGGAATATTAGAATTCTTAATCTTCTTAATTAATTAAGTAAATAAAAGGGTGGAGGGACCCATAATCCTCAAAGATGAATGAGACCCACTTTTTTATGTGTGAATGTGGATTAATTAGACATAGATCTACATAATGGAGTAGTGGAGTAGCTACTAATATGAAAAGGAGTGGAGGTCATGTCTCATTAATGAGATAGATCATGGAGGTTGAAGCAGTGAGCTGAGATCATGGAGGGAATCTAATGTAATATCATAGAGCATTCATGATGAAGTGATGGAGGAAGTATTGCATTTAATGCACACATGATGGAAAGGGTGCACATTGCATGTAGACGTGATGGAGGACTTGGAGAGACAACGCGGTCAATCATGGAGACTTATTTCCACATGTACAACGCAGTTTAGAGGTGGGCCAGGGCTTGGGAAGGCTCACTTTGTATATAAGGAAGATGAAGGAAGAATAGAAGGCAGTCTTGGTATTATTGAATTGAGATATGTTTAGATCTGGAATTTTCATTTGAAATTCCATGCAATCTTACGCTGTTTAGCTAAGTCTGCAGTGTTGTTTTGCACAAGGTGTTTCCAAACGGAAATCCCACCCTTACCCATAGGGGACTTCGAGTGCCTACTTTGGGAAGGTATTATGAGCTGCTATTCATCATCAAGCATTGGTGCCACACTATTTCCACTCTCTTCAGAACATATACCTTCAGGAATTACGCATTTCTGAAGATCAGTTTGGGAGGAGGAGGTTGTCTTCAGTATTTCAGCTGGAGAACCGGTGAAGGATTTTTCCTATCAACTTAGACTTCAAGGTCAGCGTTCTCGGAGCTTCATTTCAGATCTGGCATCAGGACAAACATTATTCACCTCCTATCAGCAGCAATCCCATCAAGGATTGCGCAGTCCATCATTGCAAATCCAGAGGAGGAAGGAAGTTTCTAGCACTTTAGCTAGGAATCCTATGAGGGATCATCCCCTCACCTTTCCATCACTGTTTCCATAAGCTTGGAGCTTATTTCCACCATATTTTAGTAGGAATTGAGCCTCTCCCTCTTGTACAATGCAGTTTTCCCAACAGCTGCATATTCAGTTGATGCATTTTGAGGAGGAAGAAGAGACAAGATCTCAAGCTTCTAGCTTGGAGATATGAAGAAGGGATTGGCCCTTCAAGCTTAGATCTATTTGTATAACATATTGAAACCATCTTTGGATCAGATCTAGCTTCACATCTTCATAACCCAGTATTCAAGGGATCAAACCCTAGGAGGGTGAATTTCCAATCTCATAGATATGGAATTTACTTTCTGGGTTATCTTGGGTGTCCATCATATTGACCAGATACAGAATATTGGTATCATCAAAGCTCCTGAGCTCCATAGATCTTCATTTCCCTTTAAGCCAGCACTCACATGTTCATCATATGCTAAAGGGACAATGCAGTATTGCTTCCTGCATCTCTCCAATTACGCAATGCTTGTTGTAGCATGCTTTCAGGGTCATTCTAGGCCATCTCTTTGGCTAGAATACCTCATATTTTGTACACCATTGTAACTGAATCATCTCCTATGAATAAAATGGCTCATATATTCTGTGTAAATCTGTGTTGATCATACTTTTACATGTACATTTTCTGTGTTACAAATATTGTGTTTGTGTATCAATTCATTATTCCATTTTTGGATATTACATTCCCTGTGAGCGAGTTGCAAGGAAAATAAATTTCCTAGTTTGGAAAACAATCTTACTATGTTGTTTTGCAGTAGTCAAAGAGATAGCAAGAGGTGGTACTACCTCTGGTATCCTGTATAATTTATTTACCAAAGTAATAACAACAGAAGGAGGCCTAGACTCATACACAACATGTCACCTCCACAAGTATGGTTGGCCCAATAATAAATCACCTACTTCAAGAGGAGAAACATCACACAATACCTCATACATGAATGGCTTGATGCTGTACGGAAGGCAACACTGCTGGCGGACGTGGAGATCTCTCCCTAGGTGAAGCCACCCGATGGTATACAGTTACGGGTGTGCTATGGTCAGTAGGCTAAGCTGCTTCACGACCTCTACTGAAATGTAGTTCTTTTGGCTTATGCTATCGACAAGAAATTGTAGTGGAGAACGCTTCACCCACATTTGTGAATGGAAGAGGCACTTCCCCTCCTCTAGATCCTCGGGATCCTCCCTTTGGAGCTTGGTAGTGGAAACAATGGCACTGGGGTCCAAATCAATGAGCTGCTTCCCTTTTTCATGTCCCTTGTCTGGTTCTGGCTTAGGATTAGAACATGCATCTGATTCGGGTGCCTTCAGTTCGACCACCAGCAACTGTTTGGCCCGACACTCATTTGTGCTGTGAGTGGGGCTGTTATGAAATTCACACCACTTCCCCATGTACTTCTCTGGATTTGTGGTGGTGCTATGATTTTCCGCGCTTTGGCTATACCCCCTATATTGTAGTTCGAGGGCGCCTTTCCCTGACTTTGGATTCATGGATCCAAAGTCTCACTTCTTCTGCTTAAATTTATGCTCAATCTTGGCAGCATAGCGATATGCCGTGCCAAGCGAGGTAATGTCGAGGAACTCCATTTCCTTTTGAATGTGTCTGTGCAGACAACTGCGATACTTTATAACCAAATGTCTCTCCAAATCTTTAATACCTAACTTTGTGCGCAGGGTATGGAACAAATTCGTTAGCTCGTGCACATCTTGATCCCTTTGCTGCCGCAGCGTGGTCTATTGGGTGTAATTGTCCTCATAGCTTCCCACGGTGTAATATTGTTCCTTGATGTTGTCTCGTAACGAATTCCAAGTGGGTGCGACCGAGAATAGAGAGGGTTCCCTCTCGTCCCTTTTCTCACAGCAGGTTTCCCACCAATCTTTGACATGGGGGGGCAGCTTTGAGGATTGTAAAAATTATCTTTTCTTGGTCGGATAAATCATGGACCGAGAAATACCCTTCTAGCAAATTCAACTATCTATCTACCGCGTCTGCATATATTTGGCCTTCAAATACAAGAATGTCAAAGTTTACCTGTACCTTAAAGGGAGTGGCACCTCTAGAGTGGTTGTTGGATGCATATGCGCCGTAGGTGGGCAACCGTTGAAGGATCTGAGAAAAGTTATCCATCATCACGTTCCTTTGTTTCTCGAGGGTCTCCTCGAGCAATATTTTGATAGGATCTCCTGCTCCCTCGTCTTTCTTTTCTTCCGCCATGGGAGGTCGTCGGGGTTTGCGAAGCTGATCTTGCAAGGGTTCAACCAGATCGATCCCTGACTCCTTATACCCTCACCTCGTTGGGGACATGAAAAGAAAAATAGAGAAAGAGAAAACCGCTCTGATACCACTGATTCGGACTTATGCAAGAACACAATACAATACAAAAATAGACATAAACACAGAGAGACACAGGAATAATACTTCATTTCATTATAATATCAAATAACATAAATATGCTTACAGACATAATGGAAATAAACTAGCTAGGGCTCTGGTAGCTTATCTATGAGAATAGATTTGACGGCTACAAGCCTTTGAACTATGTTACAATGAAGCTCGAAGGCCTATTTATTGTTGAGAAACAATAGAAAACCCTAAACATCCAAAAACCTAACCCTAGGGGATGAAGCGCCAAAACTGTGGGCCCCATTTGGGTAAATTGGTACATCAATCTTCCCAGGGTCGTAACTTTGGGATACGATATCCGTTTGACGTGCTCAATACCTCTTTAGAAATATTTGTTCGAGGAATACAAATTTTGAGTGAGCAACATCGGTCCACCGCCTCTTGTTGCTCCCGGTTTTCCCAAAAAATGTCGCTTAGGGCCTTAAAACGACTTCGGAAGTTCACGACGTGAAAAACTGCTAAAAATAGTTTGTTGTGTTGAAACTAAAAAACTGAAAGAACCGATGGTGGAAGTTCAAATAGAATAGGTGGGTGGCCACCAATATCCACCTAGATCATTAGGGCCTCAAAACGGCTCCAGAAGTTCATGACCCGAAAAACTGCTAAAAATAGTAAATTGTGTTGAAACTGAAAAAATGAAAGAATTGATGGTACAGATCCAAATGGAATAGGTGGGTGGCCGCCAATATCAACTTGGATCATACGAGGACTACAAAAATATGAATTCACAATTTCAAACCCTATATGTGGGGAACTCAAATAATTTAAACAACATAATGGCTAAGATGACTACAACAAATCTGAATTCATTTTAAACACTATATGTGGGGAAATAATTTCATACATCTGCTAACATCATGGTAAGCTTGAGTTATTAGAAATAAAAAATGGAAGAAGTGGCATTTGTATAGTGTTAATATTATTTTTCATCAGAGCCCCAACAATCTGATAGGGATTCACACAGATAGACAGGCTCGCATGCTCGCATGAAGGAATACCAAAACAAGGTCCATATTGCTGAGAAATCCACTTTGAATTTTTGGAGACCATCGTCGATGCCAAATGAAGAAGTTAGATATGAATAAAATACCAACTCATTCATTTCTTTACACCTAAAGGGATAAAAAAAAATTAGATGTGTCTATGTAACATAAAGCTTTGGTGCATGTGTAAAATAAGAAGAAACACACTTCTGGAGTGTTGTTTCCATTTTTCCCCTCAGATTGACATTTAGTCCACTAATAATAATTCATCTCCCATGTCATATTCTCACACTCCCCTAAATAAAGAGTGGGTAAAAGACAAGCTCGCTCGCTTGAAAGAATACCAAAACATAACATACATTGCCCAAGAATCCATCCTAAAGATGAAAAAAATGTCATACAAATTGAGAGACACTCTTAATAATGGTTGACCATGTCCATAGATATTGAATATCATGCTCAATTCCATAAGAGGAAGCAACTGAACAATAACAACTGACTCAACTTCACTAACGCTAGCGTGTGGAAGACAATTTGATATATTTGCTAACGAATAGTAAGTTTCGTTATAAGTACAAGAAAATTCACTCTCATAATGTGATACAAATTTTCCTCGTGAAAGTACCCAAAGTTCCCTGTGATCTGATATTAATGCACCTCCCATATCATCTTCTCCTGTTGAGCTGAAGGAAAACCGAAAAAAAAGACATACATGCTCGCTTGATTGAATATCAAAACATGATACACGATCAAACGTTCATCTAGGGGAAGACTGCAATACAACAAAGATCCACTCTGAAGTATTGAAAGCCCATGTCCAAAGATACTGAATACCGTGGTCAATCAACAAATGAATGCCAAAGGTCGAGAGCCAGTTTAGAGTTGCAAAAGAATTGAAAAATATATCCAATCGAAGGAATAACTCAGTATGAAAGGCGTCTCTGAAAGTACCCAAAGTTCCCTGCGATCTGATAGCAATGCACCTCCCATGTCATCTTCTCCTGCTTAGCTGAAGGAAAACCAAAAAGAAAGACAAACACACTCGCTTGATTTAATACCAAAACATGATACACGATCAAACGTCCATCTAGGGGAGAACTACAATACAACAAAGAGCCACTTTGAAGTATTGAAAGCCCATGTCCAAAGCTACTGAAGGCCATGGTCAATCAACAAATGAATGCCAAAGGTCGAGAACCAGTCTAGAGTTGCAAGAGATATTGAAAAATATAGCCAATTGAAGGAATAACTCAGTACGAAAGGCGACTCTGAAATCTCTCCAAATAAATTGCGGCCGGGAAAACTCTATTTTCAGACACCAATAATGCTGAACAGTCTACCAATTCATTTTGATAATGTAACTGCAGTCTGAGGTAAACATGCCTACTTAAAAAATTATGGAGATAGAAGCAATGAATTTGTATAGATTGAGGAAACTAATTAAAAATACATGGACACCAAACTTGTCGAGAGAGATACATATCAAAAGAAGAAGCTAAAGCTGGGACAAACCGTAGGTGATTTGACACCTCCGGCAACCACCTTTGGCGATTTTCCGGTGGAGTTGTCTATCCAGGAAACGAAATAGCCCGGATGGCAGTTTTTTGCTGGAATCCGGGCAACTAAAATTCAAGAAATCAGGTAGTTGGAGTGTTTGAAATCCATTTTTGATAGCAAAAATGGATTCAGCACTACCAAAAACCTTTAGAGCACTCAAAATACTAAAGTTTAACAACTGAAAACATGATTTTGATAAAATCTTTGCCAGAATCCGAGCCAAAACATTGCCGAAAAAGACTACGGCTTTTCCAGTCTCCCAGTCCTCCTCCCCGAACCATATTTAATGCACCTTACAAAGTACATCTGACAAACCTCCATTACTTCGTCAAAATTATACACACTTTATATCCATGATGAAATCAGAATATATAAACCTCCAGTGAATGAAATCTACTCTTGCTGAGATTTTGTAGTTTTGATATTTAATTTTTATCATAATTATAGTTTCTATGTTTATCGTGATGTTAAATTCTATATTCAATCTTTTTATAATGATGTTTATTCACGTAGACCAAGATTAGAAAGCACAAGATCGCCTTTATTCTGAACATAAGTTAGAAAAAATATATTTCAGATCAAGAAAAAGAAATATTACAAAATTTGAAAATGATTACATCAATTTCAAAACGAAGATTTAGATATTAAAAACAAATTACATTTTTCTAAAATTTAAAAATAATTATATCAATTTCAGAATGGAGATTAAGATGTAAAAAGCAAATTACATTTCCCTGAAATTAACGATAAAATATTTTAATTTCCATGTTAAAAATTTGATTCCAAAACTGTACAAAACAAAAATAGTGGAACCGTCTCTTACTTGCAAAGAGCACGGAACAAAAACAATAAAATAGCAATCACCCAGCCTTGATTGGGATGAGCAACATCGACCTAAAACAATAAAACAAATACAAAATATGCACATGAAAGGGATCTCCCACAGTTTAGCTTTTTATGTGGGATTTGGATGCTGGATAATCTTGTTTTCTTCTCCTCCCTTTTCATGAATTTCAGTCTTTTCTTTGTGTACTCCGTGGTTATGGACCATCTAGGTTGAGTGGTATGATAGAAAACATTTATGCCGACATCAACATGCAAAAAGACTATTGTGCCGGAATTTCCATTGGAAATACTGAGAATGCAAGTACTAAATATGGCTATAAACTGAGATTCAGTGAGAGCCCAAGGCACAGAGAGTGACCAAAACATAGAAAGTTCCCAAAACATGCAATTTATCTTTTTACTTAGTCATTCGACGGATCATCCTCGAGGCTGATAGGCTTCTCAAGGGTGCTTCCTACAGGGGCATCCTCAGTGGCCTGGTGGCTCATGGAAGCACCACCCATCTCTCTCTTTATGCTCGATGGGCCTCCTCTGATAGCATGCATGGTGGCAATGCGTCGAATCAGCAACACGATGTGAGGCGAATCCTTGGTGACGAAGTGACGATGATGCACAGATTCCACATAGACTGTGAATTTTTCGTTCAACATGTCTAACAAGGCTTCTTGGGCCTTGATGTTTTTTGTTTTCTCCTGCAGTGCAAGATGGAGCATTGTTTTGAGATTACATGAGAGTCCTATGGTTCGGATGTACAAGTTCTCCCTAGTCCTGGTGAGGCTGGGGCCTGGTATCCACTCAAATTGAACATCCACCTCCTTTGTGGTCACCCATCGTCCGATGTTGCGTACTTGGAGATCCAATTTTTGGATGTGCTCTTGGGTTTTAGAGGCAACTAAGACATCGAAATTGAGTGTGGCTTGCTTAGGCGAAGCATTAGATTGAGTTCAAGGTTGCATACTGGTATTATCCCATCGTTCTTTATTGCGACCTCGAACACGATGGTGGGCAAGAGCCGAATCACGATGAGGAGCCATGATGATGGGGGGGATTCAGGAAAAATTTCAAGAACTGAGGAAAGGGGAAAGAGGGAAACAAATGCTCGATCGTGAAGAGAATGATGAGGGGAAGCGAGCGGGTCAGGCTATTCATAGGAAGGGTGGGCGACCGAGAGAGGAGGGAGAGAGGCAGCAATGAACGTGCCATTGATAATGGCCAAAGAAAGGTACAAAGCAGTCATGAGGGAGCGAGGAACATTACAGTTTGAGGGGTCAGGGAGGCAACATTTTGAGAAGATCATGGCGATCAGGGATTTCACTCTCTCATGCGAATGATTGGGGTTGCTACTCGTCGAGGAATTCATGATGATGAGGTGGGGAAATTGTAGCGATCTTGTCTGAAAGTCTAACTAGCTCCCGTAGAGTTAAGGTCATCCCATACTCTGTTGTCCATTTATTTATTACCTCACACTCCTGGCGGAGAGGACCTTCCTCCAAATCCCTCCATGCAAGGCAGAAGAGCCTAATGTTGCCAATTGTGCCTTCATTAGCCAACCTATCAACCAAGTTGTATCCTTCCGTCTGACGACTTGGAAGTTGAGCCCACTTAGTTCTCCGATGTGGTTGTTGATGTGATGGAGTGTTTTTATCAACCTATAATTGTTTGTGACTTTGGAAACTTGTAAACATACCTTGGCCGAAGCTTGGGTTATTCCCAGTCAAAGGCAGGTATCCTCATTTTTTCCCCTTTCGAGATTCCAAATGCACCCTTGAAACCAGAAGTTCTGGGGTTACCTTTTGCAGCTCCATCATACTTCATTTTTAGGATGTGTTTTTCTAGAGGAAACCATTGACAGGGAGCTTCCGGGTTTACCTTCGTCGAAGTGTTGTTTTTAAGAGGAGAAAAGGTGTAAATCGAGGAGGAGAAAGATTCACTTATCAACAAGATGAAGGGGGTCACTGAAGTTAGGAATTTTGGAGATGGTCATCGATTCACGGATCACCTACTTAATTGAGGTAAGGAGGCATTCTTTCAGATTTTTTTCATTCTTGAAATATCTATCACTACCCTCTTTCCAAACTGTCCAACAGATAGTACCAGGGATTATATTCTATGCCCTATCAACCATGGGGTGGAAGGATATTGTAGGTCACTAGATATTTAAATTATCGAGGATGGAAGCCGTGTCCCTATCCGTGGTTCTAAGAAAAACAACGTCCCACTCCCATAGCCTATTGGTATAATCACAAGTGTTCAAAATATGGTTAATTATTTCCTCATTTGATTCATAAAGGGGTCACCTTGATGGACCTATAAATCCACTTCTCCATAAATTGTCCTAGGTGAGAAATTTCTCCTACATGGTTAGCGAGAGAAACAAATTAATTTTGGGCCATAATTGTCTTTCCCATATTATTTTCCATTTTTTTCTAAGGTTGTAGTTGGTCATGATTTTCTATATAGCCATAGGATTCTTTGAGATTAAAGAGCCCAACTGGATTTTTATCCCATTTAAGCTTATCGTCCCCTTTTCGAACTAAATTTGTCTTTCTTGGATGGTACGAGAAAATGTGTTCCAATCGAAGTCAATAGGCAGAGGTTCCAAGTATTTGGATTCCAATCAATCCCTCCACCTATCATTCTCAGTGCAAACATTGAAATTAAATATCGTATAATAAGCTAGACACATTTGTATATGCCATTCTACCATATAATAATCTAGATACACCCAATATGTATTTAAATTCAATGTTTGCACTGTGACTTCTTGAGAACCTTTTGTAGCAGCTACAACCACCTTCCAAAATTTTTCATTTGCTTATATTTTGGAGCCTAACCTTCTTTTCACGGGAGCTTATCTTGCATTGCCATCAAGTATTCATGCTTTGATGGGGATTTATCTGTTCATATGTGTTTGTGTTCACTTGCTTTTTTATTTAACTCATCTTTCTAAGTCACAATCTAACCTCTAAACTTGGTCTTGTACCGATTCTGGGCTTTGCCTCCAGAAACTATGCAATCCATGAGGGAAAGCTTGACCTTAATGATCATAATGGTGTATTCATGACTGGAAGTTGTGTGTTGAGCCCGAAAACTATGCAGTCATAGATGGCAGCTTGACACTGAGCCCAAAAACTATGCAATCCATCACTGAGCTCAAAACATCTGTAATGCACTAAGTTGGAAAGTTTCCTAGTTCCCTAGAATTGCGCAATATTTCCTAGCAGTGTGCATGGAAGTTTCCCGAAAAGGAGAAAATAGAAAAGCTGAAAAAAGAAAAGAAAAAAAGCATCCCTAAAAATATAGGGATCTATTTCTAGCTTCTCGAAGGAGAGACAATTGCTATTTTGGAAACTTTCACCAAGTGTCGCTTTTTCATTGATTTTTGGTGTGTTGTCTATGTCGAAGGTAGAAATATTCTGGACAACATTATACTATCGCATGAAATGATTCACTCTCTCAAAACTGAAAAGAAGCCTCGTATGAATATGCAGCTCGATATGTCGAAGGCCTTCGATAAACTCATTTGGAACTACATGCAGGAAGTCTTAAAGGCCTTTGGTTTCCATTAGGAATGTATTAAATGGATCATGGCCCTGGTCTGTGGGGCCTTCTTGTCCCTCCTAATCAATGACTTTTCCTCCAAACATTTCTTCCCCTCCAGACGCATCATGCAGGGAGACCCCTTGTCCCCATTCCTTTTTATCATTATGGTCGAAATCTTGAGTAGAACCCTCAAGGCTGCCAACCTTAATAACTCACTCGTTGGCCTCAAGCTTCATAACAATTACACCTCGACTCATCAAAAATTTGTGGATGAAACTCTCTTCATGGTTCTCCCCACAGTCAAGGAAGAAAATACATTCAAAGCCATTCTCAATTATTTTTTGGAAGCCTCTGGCACCTCCATCAACCTTAAAAAATCTAAATTATTCTTCTTCAACAACCCCCCTCGCTATCCAAATAAACATCACCATAATTCTTGGCTTCCAAAAATTATCTCTCCCCTCTAAATACCTTGGAGTTCCTCTCATAGATAAATCCTTCAGAAAATCTAATTGGGAGGATCTCCTCAATAGGATTCGCAAAATACGATCCAATTGGAGATTTCACTCCCTCAATATGGAAGGAAGACTAGTCCTAGTGAAATTGGTCTTGCGAGCCATGCCCCTGTATCTATTCTCTACTTTTGCTTCCCCTAAGTCAGTCATGAATGCCATCAGAAGCATTCACTGGATTTTTTTTTGGAGGCGCTCAGACACAAAGAAAAAATGGGCTCTCGTAACTTGGGAACAAGTCTGCAAGCCCAAAATCATTGGAGGGCTAGGTTTGAGAGATCCAAATATTCTTAGGAAATCCCTAGGAGCTAAAACCTAGTGGAGATGGTTAGGAAACCCACTCACACCTTGGGGCCTCATTTGGAGGGCGATATATGCGTCAAAATACTCAAATGGATATATTATCAAGCTTACAGGCTACATCAAGGGTTCTGCAATATGGAACCAAGCTTGGGCGAACAAAGCTATCATTCAAAATTATGACTATTGGGAGATCTATAATGGTGAAAAATCCCTGATGCTTGGCAACAATTACTAGACTTGAATAAGGACCAGTTTGCATCGCTACACACGACCATGCAAACAAGAGTAAAAATTAATGTTGCACATTACTGGAAGCCCAACACTAAGAATGATAGGTGGAGGGATTGGTTGGAAGCCAAATACTTGGAACCTATTCCTATCGACTTCGACTGAAACAGCTTTCCTTGTACCATTCAAGAAAGATAGATTCAGTTCAAAAAGGGGACGATAAGCTTAAATGGGATAAAAATCCAGTTGGGCTCTTTAATCTCAAAGAAGCCTATGGCTATATAGAGAATCATAACCAACTACAACCTTAGAAAAAATAGAAAATAATATGGGAAAGGCAATTATGGCCCAAAATTAATTTGTTTCTCACCTGGGACAATTTATGGAGAAGTGTATTTACAGGTCCATCAAGGTGCCCCCTTTATTAATCAAACAAGGAAACAATTAACCATCTTTTGAACACTTGTGATTATACCAATAGGCTATGGGAGTGGGATGTTGTTTTTTTCAGAACCATGGATAGGGACAACGCTTCCATCCTCGGTACTTTGGATAACTAGTGACCTACAATCTCCTTCCACCCCATGGTTGATAGGGCCTAGAATATAATCCTTGGTACTATATTTTGGATGGGTTGGAAAGAGGGTAGTGATAGATCTTTCAAGAATTGAAAAAATCCGAAAGAATGCCTCCTTACCTCAATTAAGTAGGTGATCCGTAAATCGATGGCCATCTCCAAAATTCCTAACTTCAGTGGCCCCCTTTGTCTTGTTGATAAGTGAATCTTGCTCCTCCTCGATTTACACCTTTCTCCTCTTAAAAAAAACACTTTGATGAAGTTAAACCCGGAAGCTTCTTGTCAATGGTTTCCTCTCAGAAAAGACATCCTAAAAATGAAGTATGATGGAGCTGCAAAAGATAACCCTGAAACTTCTAGTTTCAGGGGTGCATTTGGAAACTCAAAAGGGGAAATAATTTGGCTCTACATTGGCAACCTAGGCATTGCCACCAACAACGCAACTAAGCTTCAAGCTCTAGAGCACGGTCTTGCCATTGCCAAAGCTTAAGGCTTATGGCCCCTCATCGTGGAAGGTGATTCGACTCCAGCTACCTTGGCAAGCCATAAGCTTCAACAAGGTATGACAGTTTCCAAAGTCACAAACAATTGGAGGTTGATAAAAACACTCCATCGCATCTACAACCACATCAGAGAACTAAGTGGGCTCCACTTCCAAGTCGTCAGACAGAAGGATACAACCTGGCTGATAGGTTGGCTAATGAAGGCACAATTGGCAGCATTAGGTTCTTCTGCCTTGCATGGAGGGATTTGGAGGAAGTTCCCCTCTGCCAGGAGTGCGAGGTAATAAATAAATGGACAACAGAGTATGGGATAACCTTAACTCTATGGGAGCTAGTCTGACTTCTAGACAAGATCGCTACAATTTCCCCATCTCATCATCATGAATTCCTCGACGAGCAACAACCCTAATCATTTGTATGAGGGAGTGAAATCCCTGATCGCCATGATCTTCTTAGAATGTCGCCTCCTTGACCCCTCAAACTGTAATGTTCCTCGCTCCCTCATGACTGCTTTGTACCTTCCTCTGGCCATAATCAATGGCACATTCATTGCTGCCTCTCTCCCTCCTCTCTTGGTTGCCCACCCTTCCTATGAATAGCTTGACCTGCTTGCTTCCCCTCATCATTCTCTTTGTGATCGAGCATTTTTTTCCCTCTTTCCCCTTTCCTCAGTTCTTAAACTTTCTCCCGAAACCCCCCCCCCCCCCATCATCATGGCTCCTTGTTGTGACTTGACTCTTGCCCACCATCGTGGTCGAGGTTGCAATAATGAATGATGGGATAATACTAGTATGCAACCTTGAACTCACTCTGAGGCTTCGTCTAAGTAGGCCACTCTCAATTTCAATGTCTCAGTTGCCTCTAAAACCCAAGAGCGCATCCAAAATTTGGATCTCCAAGTATGCAACATCAGACGATGGGTGACCACAGAGTAGGTGGATGCTCAATTTAAGTGGATACCAGACCCCAGCCTCACCAGGGCCAGGGAAAACTTGTACATCCGAACCATAGGGCTCTCATGTAATCTCAAAACAATGCTCCATCTTGCGCTTCAGGAGAAAACCAAAAACACCAAGGCCCTAGAAACCTCGTTAGACATGTTGAACGAAGAATTCACAGTCTATGTGGAATCTATGCATCACCATCACTTCGTCACCAAGGATTCCCCTCACTGCGTGTTGTTGATGTGAGGCATTGCCACCATGCATAAAGAGAGAGATGGGTGGTGCTTCCATCAACCACTGGGCCACTGAGGACGCCCCTGTAGGAAGTACCCTTGAGAAGCCTATCAGCCTGGAGGATGATCCTTCGGATGACTAAGTATAAAGATAAATTGCATGTTTTGGGAACTTTCTATGTTTTGGGCACTATCTGTGTCTTGGGCTCTCACTAAATCTTAGTTTATAGCCATCTTTAGTACTCGCACTCTCAGTATTTCCAATGTAAATTCCGGCACAATACTCTTTTTGCATGTTGATGTCGGCATAAATATTTTCTATCATACCACTCAACCTAGATGGTCGGGCATTTTTTGTAAATTATGTAAGAACATCAAGCATAAAATTTGTATCTAGTGTAAAAGCTCCACAAGTCATCCACTCCAATTGTAATTACCATATTTTTATATAATATAACCTTTCTTACTTACAAAAAAAAACAGCAATGTCTATATATATCTAGATTTAAGCACTAGTGAACACACACACATATATAAGAAACACAATATAATATGATAGTTTTATCACTATCCAAATTCAAAATATATATATATATATATATATATATATATATATATATATATATATATATATGAGAAAATTTAATTGTAAATAAATAACTATGTAAATTATGTATTTAAATTACTTAATATAAAAATTTACAAAAACAATTGTGTTTGCTTTAATCACAAACTAGTCTTACTTAGTTTTTATTTTTATAGATTAAATTAATAAGATATTTTAGCTTTTAAATTTGTTAGGTGTTAATTTATTAGTATTTTTATGAGTACTTCAATTAAACAAGTTAAATTAAATTTTATATATATGAGAGGAATTGGACTAGTGTGACACGTGATGATTCCAAGAGCTACCACTATAAACTATAGGCTTTTTTTGACACACACAAAGTAAATATAAAGGATTTGTGTATTCGATCTCCTAACACATAATACTTCCTTTACACGAAAATTTATCATTATAATGATTATTTAAAGAAATATATATTTAATTCTAAATTCTAAATATTTAAATTATTAATTTTTTTCATAAAAATATCAAGTAATTAATTAATTAAACTAGCCAAATATGTTTATTTTTTCCACATTATTTTTTAAATTTTAAATTAAAATATGGTTAAAGTAAAATAGTTAATTTACCATCAAATATAATAGTTTAAAATGTATTTTTTTAGGTATTTATGTGGAATATAGTCTATTTAAAGGGGATCAAATTAAATTAGCCTGCATCCATTTTAACTCTAGATCTATCAATGAGAAAAAATATCATATACCTTTTCAGATCACACATGGCCCTCATCCTAAATTGTAAAATGCATCTCTCACACAAACATTAACTTAATTAATTTTTTAGTTAAAAATAGAATTTTAATAATGCCCTTTCACACCACCATTAATTTAATTAAAATTTCAATTAAAATAAAATCTTTATTTTTAAATTTTTTTATCAAACTTATAAATAAAGATATGCATACATATAACTACAAAAACTTCACAGAGAAATACATTGAAATTTTATTGGATGATTGTTATTTTATTGGGATATAAATTTTTTAACTATGTAGTTGTATGTTTTATATGATAGTTTTGCATTGTAATTTTATTCAGTTGTAATTGTTTTTTTTTCTTACAAAGTCAATTTTATATGATTTAATATCAATATTTTATTGAAATTACATATATTAAATGAAAAAAAGAAACTCATATAGTATACTAAATTTTTCAAACCAATGATAATTATTTTATATATTCATAATTAATTAATATGAAGTAAAAAATCTTTAAACCACGGAGTACACAAAGAAAAGACTGAAATTCATGAGAAAGGAGGAGAAGAAAACAAGATTATCCAGCATCCAAATCCCACATAAAAAGCTAAACTGTGGGAGATCCCTTTCCTGTGCATGTTTTGTATTTGTTTTATTGTTTAAGGTCGATGTTGCTCCTCTCAGTCACGGCTGGGTGATTGCTATTTTATTGTTTTTGTTCCCTGCTCTTTGCACATAAGAGATGGTTCCACTATTCTTGTTTTGTACAGCGTTGGATTCAAATTTTTAATTTGGAAACTAAAATATTTTATGGTTAATTTTAGGGAAATGTAATTTGCTTTTTACATCTTAATCTCTATTCTGAAATTGATATAATCATTTTCAAATCTGAGGGAAATGTAATTTGCTTTTTACATCTAAATCTCAATTTTATGTAATCATTTTCAAATCCTGTAATATTTCTTTTTCTTGATCTGAAATTTATTTTTTCTAACTTAGGTTCAGAATAATGGCCATCTTGTGCTTTCTAATCCTGGTCTACGTGAATAAACATCATTATAAAAAGATTGAATATAGAATTTAACATCATGATAAATATAGAGGTTTATATATTCTGATTTGATCATTTTTGGCGAAATAAAATTGACAAAATGAAACGATAAGTGCAGGGATGGCAACAGAGAAACTGCTTTAGATTTAAGGTTACAAATTAGTGCTCCGGAATACCATTTAGTGATCAGTAACAACACACAATTCATCTCAAAAATAATAATTTGAGTTTCAATCTTTGTAAAATTGTATTATGGAATATTCTCAAATGCCATAAAACTTTTGAATTTTTTAACAATTACTCAACATAGGTCTAAACTCGTCCAAGAATAGCATCATTTTTAATATAGGAATTTTCTAAAATTTATTGTTAATGTTCATTCAAATATAACATTGAATGTGAAATTTCTTACTAAGTTATTCAACACAAAATATTCAAATATAACAGTGAATGTGGAATTTGTGGAATTTCTTACTACCCTATTCAACCCAAAATATGGTTATCACTGTTACTCAACTTCAAATCTCGAAAGTAAAGGCACCATTAATCCCCTAAGAGTTTTCTGATCTCTAAATGGCATTCCACATCAAATCATTTCAGCTTGCTTTCCTGCTGCACTTCTCATAGGTGGGGGCTCATAGCTTATAGCAAACTTGACCTTAAAGATAAAAATTAAATACTAGTGTTGCTGTAGCCAATATTCTTTCCCCATTGCAACGACCACCCACAAGTTAAACACAACCGCAATAGAACACAATATAACAAATTGAAATTTAGTGTATTTCATGCTTGCTCTTTGAACGATGGAATGAATTCGTGTTGATCGCCATCCTGATCCGATTCAATGCCATATTCGCGTTGTTGTTAGTGTGACTGGTTTTTGCCCTTTCCCTGTAAATTTTGTAGCTCTACCAGTGCCATTAATTTGCTGGTTTTCCATACGAGCAAGGAGAAAGCTAAAGAAGAAACAAAGATGCAATGAATGAAACTGCGTGAATCTTTCAAATTCAGATGAATGGATTTGAAGAAATAAAATTAGCCCTGAAATTTGGGCGGTTAATATCATATTTGAATTTGAATTCAAATGGCTCATGATTTGAATAATATTAATGTAGCCATTGTGGATGGATAGGGTGTTAATGCTTCATGTACATCATACCATATCTTCCTAGTGCGCATCATGCCCATCATACCATAGCGTCGCTCTCTCTGGCAGTCATGGAAGTTTGTCAGATGTACCTCGTAAGGTGCATTAAATATGGTTCGTGATTTGAATAATATTAATGTCGCCATTGTGGATGGATAGGGTGTTAATGCTTCATGTACATCATATCATACCATATCTTTCTAGGGAGTTGTCTACCGAGGCCGTGTTTTGGTCCGGAGGGTAAAAATCTGTCGGAATTCGGTCAACTAAATTTTAAAAAATCAGGTAGTTGCAGTGTTTGGAATCCATTTTTGATAGTGGAAATGGATTCAGTACTATCAAAAACCCCTGGGGCACTCAAAATACTAATGTTTAACAACTGTAAACAAGATTCTGGGCAAATCTTTGTCGGATTTTCTGAAAATCGTGACCAGATTCTGGGTCAAAACGCGGCCTCAGTAGACTACGCGTCTTCCTAGTGCGCATCATGCCCATCATACCATAGCGTCGCTCTCTCTGGCAGTGATGGAAGTTTGTCAAATGTACCTAGTAAGGTGCATTAAATATGGCTCGCCAACAGAGATGGGAGGAGCACTAGGAGATCGGAAAATCGCCGAAGGGATTTGTCGGGGGTGTCAAATCACCTCCGGTTTGTCTCAGCTTTAGCTTCTTCCCATATCAAATAATAGTTCCATGGAGGTGTCAAATCACCTCCGCTTTGTCCGAGCTTTAGCTTCTTTCCATATCAAATAGTAGCTCCACATCACAAAATACATGTGTGCATACCTCTACATCACAAAGTACCAACATATCCGTATACAAACCATTTCATGTTTGGCGTCTATGATAAACCACAGTGCATTAGCCTAGGACTTTAAAAAGTGTTGGATGATAACACGGTAATGCAGCAATTTTAAAATCAAGAAAGAAACTCCATGAGATATTTCATGCATGATTAATTAAATGGCAACCTATTTTCCATTTGATTTAATTCCAAATTTAGCGTGCAGAGATAATTTGCTTTTCCACGTCATAAATATCTACTTGTCCTGACAGTATAAACTTTTTCAGATACACACTATATACATTAGAAACAATTACGCCCAAAAATTCAAAACAAAAAATCCCAAAATCATAACCGAGCTTACTGCAAAAATTTTTGTGAGATTCGTCGACAACCCTAAGTTTTAGTTGCCTACGCACGACTGCAACTCTTCAACTAATCTGCAGAGAAAGAATCGATGTTATCTTCTGCTCACAAAACCTACATTTCAATAGTTGTTGTAACCCATTAATCATTAGGGAGAGACACTAAGGCAAAACATAAACATCTTTTTTAAGAATGATCAAGTATTTCTCACCCCTAATCCTTTGTGTGTTCCTAAGATTCCAAGATTGATTTATGGAATCTTGGATCCATAAAACATTATTTTGTGGGCAAGAGCACAAGTTACCTATTTGTAAATTTAAAACAATTTTAAAAAATTTGAACAACAAACCCCTCAAATGTGATGTTTAGCGCCAAAGTTCACCCCACCTACTGAAAATTGCTCGCTTTCAAGATAACCTGTCAAAATTGTTGTAACCCATTACTCATAAAGAATAGACATATAATGCAAAGCATAACCCTTGATCCTACTCATGTTCGTAAGGTTCAAGGATTAATTCATGCAATCTTTGACCCATGAAACACACTTATGTAGACAAGAGCACAAGCCAACTGTTTGAAAATTTAGAACACTTAATTTGAACAACAAACCTCTTGAATGTGAGGTTTAGCGTCGAAAATCACCCCGCCTACTAAAAATTTCTTTTAAGATCAGCCATCAAAATTGTTTGTATCCATTATTCGCAAGAAAGAGACATCTAATGCAAAGAATAAGGTTCCTTTACAAATACAACAAAAATTATCAAAAAGTATTGTTCACCCCTGTTAAGTCCTTTTGCTCCTAAGCTTCCAGGATTGTTTCATACATTCCTACACCTATAAAAGAAAATTTTGTGGAAAAGAGTCATAAGGATACCGATCTATAATTTTGGAAAACTTGAAAATCCTGACAAACATCTTGAATGATGTTTGGCACAGACGCTCGCCTAGCCTGAAAATTACTTTCAAGATTACCCGACAAAACTTCGTAACACACTTCTCATATAGAAGAGACCTAATTCAAAATCTTAAACTTGCATTACACATACAACAAAAATAATTTTAATATTCTTCACCCCTGTCCACCCTCCAAGTTCTAAGTTTTCCAGATTGATTCACTGAATATTGCACTTGTAAAACCAATTATGTGGAAAAAAGCACAAGGGTACCAATATTTTAACCTCTAGAATGATTATTGGCACCTAAGTTCATCCATCAAAGTTGTGTTTGTGTACCATGGCAACTTCCCAACAAAAACCAAAAGAACCAGAGCCATACGAAACACCCTGAAGTAATACTATCTAACAAATCAATAAATTGTCAAATTCACTAAAAGTTATCGAATACACCAAAAATCCTATAAGTTAAAAAATATCTATATAACTGCAATACTTAAGCCACTAAATGTAACATCATAACAAATAGTTAAGCTCCCCCATAAAATTTTATGTGATAGATGAGCTCTCATACTCCCTGGCATTAAATGACAAGTAAACCATCTAAATATCCTATATGTAATGCATGCACGTGTTACTTAAACCACCAAGGGAAACTGCAGAAACAAATACTTGATAACAAACCCCTGAAATACCTTATGATTTTTGTAATGGATGGGCTCTCCCTTTAGTGATTTTTGTAATGGATGGACTCTCAAACACTCCACCATTAAACGACTTGTATACAATCTAAATTAAAAATAAACTGACATTGAAAATGCTGCATGATTTTTAAAAAGTACTTATTACGATAACAGGGATGTGGGGGCTTGAAAGCTTCTAACATCCACTCTTCATGGCACCTCCAAATAAACCAACAAATGCCGAAGCAGGACAAGTGGTAGAAATCCTTAGAAGTTCACAAAATCAAAACCGCTTACATGTTAAGTTCTACAGAGGTAAGGCTTAGGCTAGTTAAGTACTCCTGATATATAAAGAATATAGAAGGGCCAAAATATGAATTAGGCTTGAAAACGAGCTGAAAAATCTACATAGGTAAGGCTTAGGTTAAGTACCCCTGATATATAAAGGAGGGTCGGAAAATGAATTAGGCTAAGAAATGAGTTGAACAATCAATTTAACGCCATTATTTTAGTAAATTTCAAACACCTATAAACCTTCCAAAAATTAAAACCTAAAATATCAAACTTCTACACAAATCCAAAGCATCCTAAAAAAAACTACCTACAGGCTATTTCAGAGAGTAAATACCTAAAAAAATGTCGTGGATTGCTCAAAAAATCGATTAATACATATCTTTAAACAAACAAAGTTAAAGATTACATTACATATGAAGAATTAATAGCAATATATGAAATAGATTCCAGGAAAATTTAATAAAGATTCAACTATGCATAAAGCTAAAATATAGATAAACAACATACCATTTATGCATTTCCATTAATTGAATAAACATTTTGTTGCATTTGTGGAGAAAATGGCATCCCCAATTCACCCCTTGTCCAAAGTTATCAATTAGAGTAACAAATAGGTAATTAAAAAAGGCGTTTAATATATATATATATGGGAACAAAAGGAGAGGAGCTCAAACCTTCAAAAAGAACACAAAAGAAATAAATTCATATGACCTCTGTAATCTGTGATGAAAATAATCCACACGGATAATCGCTAAAAATACTGACTGTGAGCGTTTCAAATGACCTCTATAACGTGCGATGAAAATAATCCAAACGAATAATCGCTAAAAATACTGCGTACGAGAGTAGTCCCAAAAATCTTTTAATCCTATAAACAAACTTAGGAAGTAAAATTTTAACCCTAAACCAGGGAGACTCTCTCTTATGAGTGTACACAATACCTAAGCAGCAAACCAAAAGCCTGGGGTCAATGAACACCCGGAGCTCCTAAATTTTTCAACGATCTAGAGCTACTAATTTTACCAACCCTTCTCTCATCCCACTAAATGGATAGTTGGAGAGTGAAATGAATGTGGTTTCGAAAGAGTTAGGGATTCTCAATTTAAAGGCGGACATAACTAAATGGAGGGTGAAGATCAAATGGTGTGAGAAGATGGGAAATTGTGACGACGAGGACCACTGGAAATGCAAAAAAATTACTATGATAATTATGACTTAGTGCGCATCATATTCCACTATTTTCTCCCACCGAATTATTTTAGTTTTCCACTCTTTTCTTCCACCGAATTATACACAAAAATATGTGTACATATGTCAGTGTGGGAAGAGAAAGGTAGACGAAAAAAGGAAGAGCCACGATTCATAAGGAAGGCCTATCGGCCTAATTATTGTAACTTTTAACCAATCCTAGTGACCTTTTTGGACATTTATAAATAGTTATGTCAATTTTAGTCTCGTGGACGTTAAAAATATCATTCATTCATTCATTCATTTGTACTTCCCTTCCTAGATCCTCCAAATAAATATTGATAAGTTATAGAAATATTAAACCTCCGATTCATTTTACAGCTTAGGCTGTAAGCCAAATACTACATTATCAATTTTAGTTTTAGCTTAATTGATTTGATGAAATATGACATGAATTTCACATTACCATCATTCTAACTACTAAACTAATGCTATTGTAGGGTTTGAAGTGGTAAGGGTTATTACTTAAATCAAGCATACTAACTTAGTTTTTCGACTGGCTTTAATAAATGCATAGCTAAGCTCATTTAGTTTGTCCTCATGTTTAACTTAAAGTTTGTTATGTCACTGCATAGCAGTGCCAATTATGATTCATGACTTTGTATTAATTATGTTCGTATAAAAAAATTGCAAAAGAATTTGCAGTTCACCTTAGATTTTTATTTTTGATGGGCAGTTATCTGAGCTACAGAGCCTGGTGCGGTGACGAGTGTTTTAATGCTTTATCTGTTTACACCTTGAGGAGGGTTAAAAAATTCCTGTAGCAGCAATGGGTACAGTCCTTGTCCATCCCTACCTCTAAAATTTCCTTACTCTTCATTGTTGAAATTGTATTTGACGTTTCTGAAATCGATTTTTCTTGCAACGCCCAATTGGAAGCAACTTCCTCGGGTAAACCCGGAAGAAGCAAGATCTGCAGTTGCCATGTGGCCTCACCCAAGAGGAAAGAACCTCCTCATGTAAAGGTTGAAGAAGCAAGCTCTGTAGTTGTCATGTGACCTTCTGCATATGTAGGAGGTGCAAAATGGTAAATGGTGTCTCTATGACTAGGAGTGATGCTGAACTTGGATCTCAATTTACAAAGATAGGAATTCAATCCATCATGTGAAGACGAAACCCAATGTTGTGTTCTAGATTTGAAAATAACATCTAAGTAGGCAATAAAACTGCAAGTATGAAGATGATATGTGAGAAGATCGCAGGTGCTAAAAGTATAAAGTTGAAATCAATGGCAAGTGAGAAGACAATAGGAACTAACACATCATTATCTATGTCTACACCCACACCATCAGCAGAGAAGAAACCATCTGATGTACTTGAAAATTTGGACAAAATGGTGCCTCAAGACTCTGAAGCACTTTTATCAAAATGCAACAGAGGAATTCGATACAATGTCTTCATATTCACCTCTTGGTCTAGATTTGAAAGCAGAAGCCATGAAAATGTGGGAATTTCTGTACTACTGGAAATATTTCTTTCAATGGACTCAATTTACACAATTTTTCTCTACATGGAACAAATCTCTTTAATTTGTTTTGGCTGGCTCCAGTCTCCAAAGATTGAAAATACTTTTGAGGAGAAGTTCAAGATTGATCTCAGGGTAGAAAATCTGCTTCTATTCAATAATATTTTGTTTTTGGTTTTCCTGTTGGTAGTGTGGTTATTAATAGTTGTATAATTATATTGTGGCCTCAGTTGCCTCTAGGGAAGACATTTCTTGATACAGAGGATGGAAATGGACCTGATGTTGTTGGCACTGTTGCTTTTGAAGCACCAAAGAAAGAAACTATAGGTTTCTATTCTTTATAATATATTGAATAAGAAACCATTATCAGTGGAGGAATGAATCCTAGGAACATATGTTAAGTTTTCATGCACTGAGGTGGCTATGATAGGATTTAGCTTTTGAATTTTCACAGGAGAAAATGTTTTTTTAGGATCGACACAAAGGTTTCTTCGAAGGAAAACTCTTTTAGGGTTTTGTGCGAGCGTGGTGAAGTTGGCTCCACTTTTCTCTCTTCGGTGGTATGCAGGAAGTGTAACGAGTTGTTACGGTGAGTATTAAATGGTATTTTTTTGTTTTTTCGCTGTTTTCTGACGGTTGATTCAATATTTCCTGGTCAATGGTGTGCTCTTTCACAAGGTTCCAGGTTTTCGGTTTATGGGTTTTGCCCTTTTTTTGAATCAAGCATTCTAAGGCAGCACAAAAATGCAGCTATTCATTCTAAGGCAGCACAAAAATGTAGCTGCTTCGGCATAACCAGTTGAATGTATATACTTCGTCGACACTGGTAATTTCTGCTCTATGTGATCTGTATTTTTTTTAAGCTTGCAAGAACGTGTAAAATTTTTCTGGGTCAAGGGTTTTAAGCATAGTTACCATTGGATACGAAATTAATTTGATGGTATAAAATTTTATACCGAAAAGATTTGGGAATATACATCTTATAAATATTTAAACATTTTTTAATTTAATTTTTAATAAAAATTTAAATGAACCATCATTATATTTTAAAATTTTAATTTTTTTCAATTTTTTTAATATAAAAAAGGTACCATTTTTTATATAGAAGTTACTAATTTACAATTGCAATTTGTTATTTTCTAATTGTTTCCCATATAAAATTTGGTGTGGGTTGTGTCTGCTGGCTGTGATGAATGGTTTAATATATCATTCCACTGTGTTTCTTATTCATGAAATAGTTGTTGCAACGATTCTACGTGTCATTTCACTGGCGGTCTCAGATCCCACAAAAATTGTTTAGTTTTTGTAGACTTGTCTTCTATGTTCTGGATCTATGTCTCCAAGGCCTTAGTTTCATCATATATTCTTTTGCGGGCTTCTGTATATACATTCTACTTGATTTTTTCCACTACCTTTGTAGCCACAGTGTTAGTGGATAAACTGGCTTAGTTTTCATGGCCAAACATCTCGAGCATTCGTGGACTTATTCAAACAGAGTATGTGCCTTTGCTGCAATAATGCATAGCACTTCCTTGAGCTTGGTCATTTTTAGGGTCTTATGTTTGATCTGGGCTTTATATACAATGGTGGGGTCTGGCAGCACTGGCCTATCTAGAAATTTCTTCTTTAGTTGCATGTTTGTGCTTTGTAGGTCCCTGCACGTTGTATGGATATGATCACAACACTCTATGAGTGTACAAGCCTATATGTCTTCGGGTGTAGAGATCACAACATCTGCGACCGTGGGCCATAACTCCTGAATTTTTATTGTGATCTGGTCTAGTTGGTTCTGCAGATCATTGCACTCTAGCTGTAGTTGGTCGCGCTCTTCAGTAAGCGCCAATATCTGCTGCTGCTACTACTCATGTTGCTCTTCCAGTTCATTGTGAAGTGTATTTTCTTGGTGTGTGATTTCTTGGATGAAACAAAGTAGTTGGGTTGTTGTCCAACCCTGGAAGATTCCCTAGCTCATATTTTCGAGGCTTGGATACCTTTCTTGCAAAGGTTTCCCACTCGCAACTGATTTCTCATACTGTCCCTAAGGTGAGGTCAGTTGCTGCGATGGCTCTGCATTTTGCGATATATGATATGTGGGCTTGGGAAATGGTGTGGTGGAAGTGAATGATTGAAGTGGTAATTGTTATCACTCTCCCCAACTCCCCAACCTCCAATTGCTACACACTAATCAAGCTAGATCTAGCAAAACACATGCTCCAATCTCTGCCACCTTATAGCCAGCCTCTACTGCGTAATAAATGTTGTAGAATGGCTCATAAATAACTTTGAACCACCTGGCTTGTACTGCGCAATCCTCATTGGCTTCTCTAGTCACTGGTTGTTGCAAATATGCAACAGTATAGTCACAACTGATAGATAACTTGCTCTTTCACCTATCTCTACACTAGTCTCCACTGAAACTGTCCATGCACTGAAGTTAACTGATGTATTCTTTAGTTGATTAATGAGTTTATAATTAGTGAATTAATTAATAAATAATTCACACCACTCTTCACTAGTGTGTCAATCAGTTGGACTAGATACAACTAGCTCAACTATGTTTAGTTTAGTTAAACTGAACACAACTCCATTAACTCCTCAATCAACTCCACCAAACTCTGTCACATGAGTTCTAACTGAAGTATCCATGCAATAGCTCCACTTAACCCTTAGGAATAGCATAATTCCTTCTGTCAGCTCCTGTGCCACATCCGTGCACTTAATCGAAGTGCTCCAAGAGAATAAGATAATGTTTATAGTCCAAATATTATTAAGAGCTAATAATATTCGACATATTCATTTTAGATCGGCAATCTAAAAAATAGATTCCGCCCAATATGTCTAAAAATAGAAGTCCATATATTTTTCCCAACTTGACCAACCATCCACAAATAACATCCTGCAACTCATAGAATATGATCCATATGTCTAAAAATAGACATAGTCTAAAAATAGACTTTGCGCCAAAAATAGCCTGTGGGCCCACTTAGTGAAGGCGACTTCTTTCCACTAAGCTCATCATCTTGTTGCAATCTCAACACTCCCTCTCAACAAGATAAAGATTATCTTCCACCCCTATCCTGCCTCTGTGGTATTCGAATTTGCTCCTGGTGAGCGCCTTCGTCAAGATATCAGCATCATGATCCTCCGTGGGAATGTATGAAGTAACATGATCTTCCGCCGCACACAATCTCTGATATGATGATACCAGATGTCAATGTGTTTAGATCTATCATGAAATACTAGATTAACCGAGAGTTTGATGCAACTCTAATTATCACAATAAATCATAGTAGGATCTAAGTGTGAACCAAACAACCCGACCAGGATCTTCCTCATCCATATAGCCTCGCATGCAGAAAAACTTGCTGCCATATACTCGGCCTCTGCTGAACTAAGTGCCACGGATCTCTGCTTCATGTTGTACCAAGAAACTGATGTCAACTTGATACTGAAAATCCCTCTAGATGTGCTCTTTCTGTCTGTTGGCCTCCCTGCCCAATCTGCATCCGTGAAGCCACATAGCCTCACCTCATCCGACTGTCTGTACCATAATCCATATCCCAATGTGCCTCTGAGATATCTCAATGCATGCTTGCCTGCCTTCCAGAAGAGCTTGGTAGGCTTAACCATAGCTTGTGAAAGCTGGTTAACAACATAGCATATGTCGGGTCGTGTATTGACCAGATACATAAGCGACCCCACCAATTTTCGATAAACAGTGGCATCCACTACCTCCGCCGAAGTAGCATCCTCCTTCCTCCATCCACCAGGAAGAGAAGCATCAACAGGCTTGCATCCATGCATGTTGAACTTCTCCAGTATCTCCCGGGCATACTTGCCTTGAGAAACAAACAGTCCATCACCGCGCTGCCAAATTTCCAATCCCAGGAAATAATGAAGGAGGCCCAAGTACTTCATCTCAAACTCCTTTGCAAGACCAGCCTTGCATGAGTGTATCAACAGTTCATCACCTTTCAAATCATCTACATAAAGTACAATGATCAGAAACTTACCCTCCACCACAATCTGGTATAGGTTCGGATCCGCCTCACTCTTGGAGAATCCAAGTCCGGTGAAATAACTGTCTATCCGTGTGTACCAAGAACGAGGTGCTTGTTTCAACCCATACAGCGCTCTCTTGAGCCTGCACACATGCGACTCGCTGTTGAAGATCTCGAAACCTTCGTGCTGCTCTATGTACACCTCCTCCTCAATCACCCCGTTGAGGAATGCAGTCTTCACATCCATCTGATGAATGTGCCACCCCATCTGCGCTGAGAGAGCAAGAATCGTCCGTATGGAAGAATACCTTGCGACAGGTGCAAAGGTCTCCTCATAATTGATCCCCTCAATCTGTGAAAAGCCTCGGGCAAAAAATCTTGCCTTGTACTTCTCCACATTCCCATCAGCTACCTGCTTCACTTTGTAGATCCATCTCGAACCCACCACTGATTTCCTTTCCGGTCTCGGGACAATATCCCATGCACTTTTTTCGACAATCGAATCATACTCTTCCACCATGGCATCTACCCATGCGATCCGCGCCCCCAGAGGATGCCCACAACATACACTTTCTCCCCAAGAGCCATGTAGACGCATACCGCCCCGGGATCGGCTCTATCCGTGCCGTGATGGTGCTTCTACAACTCTCCGCATCTTGAGCCAGTCGCTACTTTCGTAGTGCGCTTCCGCCCTCTCGATGGTCAAGGCCGCACAGAGTACAGTCTTTCCACTCCATGAACTTCTTCGTGTCTGATCCACATCCCGAAGCTCATCTCAGGAACCAATAGCTCCTCGACCGCATGGCAGGCTCCCTCTCAAGTGAACACTTCATGGCTTTCTCCCCCTGAAATTTGATATCCCGTCGCACAAAAGTCTTGCGATTGTCTGGAAAATACACATGATATTTGTGGGGCATATCAGTGTACCCCACAAATATCCCAACCTCTACAGTCGGCTCCAGATTCTTCCTGGCATCCTTCGTCACATGAATGTAAACAGGTGAACCAAAAATCCTCAAATGGGAAATATCAGGCTTTTTACCAGAAAATGCCTCCTCGAGTGTACTCATATCAATTATCCTGTGAGGAAAATGGTTCTGCACATATACTGCAGTATTGCATGCCTCCGCCCACAAGTGAATGGGTAGGCCCTGATCATGCAACATCACCCGTGCAGCACCCACGATTGTTCTGTTCTTCCGCTCAACAACCCCATTCTGCTGTGGGTTATGAGGTTCTATGAGCTCTCTTCGAATTCCTTCTGCACTCCAAAAGTCCTTAAATTCGCTAGAGATGAATTCACCACCATTGTCGCTCCTAAGAGCCTTCACCTGATTCCCCGATTCTTTCTCAACCAGTGCCCTGAACTCACAGAACTTTGAGTATGTCTCGCTCTTCTTCTGCATGAAGAAGATCCAACACTTACGAAAAAAATCATCAACAAATATCACATAGTACATGTGCTTTGCTGTCGAAGCTACTGAGAAAGGTCCACACATGTCTGTGTGAATTCTCTCAAGGATCGTCGTGGCACGACTATCCTTCTCGTGAAAGGTGGCTTTCACAAATTTTCCCTTGGTACATCCTCAGACCGGACCGACCGCGCAAGAGTACCCTTAGGAAGCCCAAAGAGAAATCGTTGCGTATCTTCAAAGCTCCATGGTGAAGGTGGCCCAATCTCCTGTGCCACAGCTCGCCATCATCCCGGCTCACCACTCCTTCTGCCTTGCCTGCCATTGCTACGCAACCATCTACTTGCAATTGATAAAGGTTCTTAACTCGAACCCCTATCCTCCGGGTCTCACCAGTTGCCTTATTGCGCAGGAAAGCCTTTCCCTCGCTAAAGACAACATCATATCCCTTGTCTTCTAACATCGCCACAGAGATAAGATTATTCTTCAATCCCGGAACATGCATCACTTCCTTCAATATGAAGGGTTTACCAGACTCCCTCTCAAAGGAAATGGTACCGATACTGGTCACACTGTATCTACCATCATCGCCCATCTCGATGTGCACTCCAAGATCTTTCTCATCCGTACCGCAAACAACATCGATCTCCTGCCATGTGAAAAGATGCACCACCTACAAGAAACCACACTAACCCATCACACTTGAGACCAAGATGCGATCATCGAAAAACCAAATAAGTTCAACTCGCGAGGCTAAGGCCTCTCCAGCTGCAGATCCAGCAGCCTGCTTATTTTTCTTCTTCTGTGGACAACTAGTGGCGTAATGTCCGTGTTGGTGATAGTGAAAGCACTTCACCTTGGACATGTCCTGCTTCTTGCCTTTCACACCAGATTGAGAAGCATGCTTCTTGCTCTTCCCCTTCTTTGCTTTGGTAGCCAAACTGCAATTTTCTTCATCAAAGTTCTTTGATGAAGATCTGTCCCTGGTACTTCGCCTTATCTCCTCTTGGACAAGATCCGACCAAAGTCGCTCCCATCCTGGAAATTTCTCCCGACCATTGACAGAGTCCTGATAGGAATGCCAACTCTTCGAAAGCCCAAGGAGAGCCAAGCTCACCAATTCCTCATCATCAACAGTAACCCCCACACTTCCCAGCTCATCCTTGCATTGGACAAACTTTGTGAGGTACTTGGGCATACTGTTGCCTTTCTCCATTTTTATGTTTCTGAGTTTATCCTTGAGCGCCAACTTCCTCTGGTCGCTCTTGCTTTGAAATAAATCTATCAAAGCTTTCCACATCAAGAATGGAGAAGCCTTACCATGAAGGCTGGACACTATGTGATCCTTCACACCTTCCAACAGAATCCTTCAACACTTTGTTGTCTTCTTTTGCCATGCGTCAAGTACGACAGCATCACTAGAAGTAGGTTTTGGAATTTCTGCATCTATGAACTCCTTCAACCCATTGTCATCCAGCACCGCCTCCATCCTGTCCTTTCATGCAATATAATTCGAGCTGCCCTCAAGGGCATACTCCAATCGCAATCTGTTGAAAGACATCTCAACTTCGGCAACAAGAAAACACTACTGCAAATTCGAATTCCACCAGCTCAAAACTCAACCACTTCAATGTTTTGCAATTACTCCAATGATCAATATCACTCTGATACCATGTAGAAATTTGAATAACTGATATGTTATCCACTGATATTCTCCTGATCACACACTATTTTATCTTCATGCACAATACAGAATCTCTTCTACCATTGATCATTACATGCGGAAATAAAATCAATTGCATGCGCACATTAAAACCATAAACAATCACACATATGAACACAATATTTCATAGGAAAGCTTAAAGCTGAAAACCCCAACTATCTGTATATTATATGTCATAGAGATCATGTAATAATCATTGTACAAAGCTCCTCACAAGCTCTCAGCACAACCTCCAATTTCTACACATTAATCAAGCTAGATCTAGCAAAACACATGCTCAAATCTCTGCCACCTGATAGCCAACCTCTATTGCATAATCAATGTTGTAGAATGGCTCATAAATAACTTCGAACCACCTGGCTTGTACTGCGCAATCCTCATTGACTTCTCCAATCACTGGTTGTTGCAAATATGCAACAGTATAGTCACAACTGATAGTTAACCTTCTCTTTCACCTATCTCTGCACTGGTCTCCACTGAAACTGTCCATGCACTGAAGTTAACTGATGTATTCTTTAGTTGATTAATGAGTTTATAATTAGTGAATTAATTAATAATTAATTCACACCACTCTTACTAGTGTATCAATCAGTTAGACTAGATACAACTAGCTCAACTATGTTTAGATTAGTTAAACTGAACACAACTCCATTAACTCCTCAATCAACTCCACCAAACTCTCTCACATGAGTTCTAACTGAAGTATCCATGCAATAGCTCCACTTAACCCTCAGGAATAGTGTAATTCCTTCCGTCAGCTCCTGTGCCACATCTGTGCACTTAACTGAAGTGCTCCAAGAGAATAAGATAATGTTTATAGTCCAAATATTATTAAGAGCTAATAATATTCGACATATCTATTTTTAGACCGGAAATCTAAAAATAGATTCCGCCCAATATGTCTAAAAATAGAAGTCCATCTATTTTTCCAACTTGACCAACCATCCACAAATAGCATCCTGCAACTCATAGAATATGATCGACATGTCTAAAAATAGACTTTGCGCCAAAAATAGCCTGCGGGCCCACTTAGTGAAGACGAATTCTTTCCACTAAGCTCATCATCTTGTTGCAATCTCAACATCCACAACCAATATGATGCGTGGATCTGTCAAAATATGCCCACGGGGTAGATTTTTCTATGGTCTCCGTTATGATAGTTATGTGAGTACGCTTGGGATCATCCTCGGGAATCATATTGTAAATTGTAGAAATGTGAGCAGAGGAAATTATCCAGTTGGGGTTCTTCCCTTGGAAAATAAGCATATTCCTACATAGCCATATACCCCAAAAAACTAGAAGTGGAAGATTGTGAATTTTAGAAGGGTCATATTGATTCCACCAAAATTCCCAGGTTGTTAATATTGTCTGTCATGTCTAGGTTATGTTGATATTCATTAAATGAAGTAGATGATGCCAGAACACAGATGTTGAGGGGAAAAGAAGGAAGATATGGTCGATACTTTCTTCAGCATTCCTATAAAGAGCACACCAAGAGGGATCCTAAAAATACCTTCTCTGTATATTGTCTCATGTGGGTTCTTTGTTACGCAAGATGCACCACAAGAAGAGCTTGGCTCTAGGAGGGATTTTCAGTTTCCATAGGGGGCACCACCACCACACGACATCAGGAGGTTTGTGGTCTACAAAAATGATGTAGTATCCATCCTTGGGGGTGTACATTCCATGTTGTGATAAGACCCATACAAGTGAATCATACATGTCCAAAATGCTGATATGTGATTCTAATAGTGCACTAATATAGCTTGCCCATTCTTGTTGCCAATATGCAGATATGTCTAGATCCAATGCCGATTTCCAATATTGTGAAAAAATAGTAGTATTAGCTGGGTCAGCAATGTGATCAAGTGTTGTAATGCTAGATTGTTCCAAAACTTGGATGATATCAGGTGAGAGGGTGTGTGCATTTCCACAACTTGATTAGGGATCCATCCTTATACGAACCTGCCTGCACGAATTGATTCTCCAAGCCAAACCATTTCTAATGTATTCAATAGAGTTTAGTATGGCACACCAAATTGTTGAGATATTTACCCTATTCTGATGCATTCTATTGATCCATTCAATAGGGCGCAAACGACTAATATATTTCCTAGTGACCACCTTGGCCCACAAATTTTCTCTTGTAAGGATTTGCCAGCCCAATTTTGCACGAGTTCTTCGGAGAAACATGTGAGTTTTTTTAATCCCCACCCTCCCCATTTCTTAGGCAGGGAAATAAGATCCCATCTGGTCCAAGAAATGGTGTCTCCATCCTTTTTTCCTTTCCAAAGGAATCTGTTGCAAGTCTTTTGAATTCTGGAGATAGTGCCTTTAGGGATCCACGTTAGTGACATCCAGTAAACCAGAATTTCCTCTAAAACATAATTTATTAGGACAATACATCCAGAACTTGAAAGTCATCTATGATGCCTAATATTCAATCTTCTTTCAGTTTTGGCCACCAGCCAAGACCAGTTAGCAATTTTGTATTTATTGGGCTTGAACCGAAACCCTAGATATTTGAGGTCGTCTTCAAATTCTAGGGGAGAAAAAGGAATTCATTGTAAAGAAAAATGGATTTCATGCTGAGAACAACCCATAGATGACAAGGTGGATTTCAAATGATTACGCAACATACCAGTGGATTTACATAATAAATTGAGCGCAAAGTTGAATATCGTGGAGTTGCTGATATATCCATTCAATAAAATGAGGACATCGTCCAAAAAACGAGAAGTGATATCACACAATTGTCAGTGATTTTGATTCCCTTTAATCTCCCATTGAGATTTTCGTTGGTTATTATTCTACTCAGGCCTTTCATAACCAGTAATAAAAGAAGGGGTGATAAGGGGCAGCCCTTCCTGAGTCCATGCACAACATGAAATAAATTATATGTAGAACCATTAATGAGTACATTTTATGGCATTGTTGCATTACAACACATAATCTAGTTGATGACAGTGATCGAGAAGCCCAGATGTGTCAGAAGCATCTGAATATTTAACCAGTTGGTCTTGTCGAAAGCCTTTGCTAGTTCAATCTTGAGAATCATGTCCTTAATGTTCTTGATATGCATGGAATGAATCCCTTCCTATGCAATCCCAATGGCATCATGGATCTGCCAATTTTCTAGAAATGAAAACTCTTCCTGAGAGATATGGTCACAAAGTATAGGCTTTATCCGATTAGAAATTATCATGGCGATAATATTATAAATGTAGTTGCAAAGGGAGATGGGTCTGTAGTCATTGAAGGTGCGAGAAAAATCATATTTGGGAATTAGGGAAATGATGTTTGAGTTAAATGCATCATGCATATGGTCATTTATCTGAGAAGGTATAGTCCAATTAATTCGACAAAGGATAGATAAAATTCAACTGGCCAACAGTCCAAGCCTGGAATATTTTTCTTCTTGAAACATTTAATCACAACTTCTAACTTCCCCATCGATATAGGTTTGTTCAGGTCCTCGACTGCTTCTTCATCAACAAACCGAGGGAAGAGACCAACAATTTTAATAATTTATACTAGGGAGGCTTCCTGTGGGGCTTTGAATAGTCTACCAAAGTGGGAAGTTCCCAAAGTAGCCAATTGATTGAAAAAAAAAATGATTGTCCTTCCTCATTTTCTAGTGACCAAATGGTGTTGATGGCATTTCTGCCTTTGGAAAATTGTTGATAAAATTTGGTGTTGTCATCTCCAACTAGAAACCATGTAGCTCTGCTTTTGAGCCTCCAGGTCTCTTCTCTTTCCTTAAGGGTTTTGAGTCTGTCTCCTTCTAACATAACGACCCTATATTTAGACTCATTTGTAGATAAACATCCACCTCATGGTTCTTCTAGCCTAGATAATTCCTCTTCAATAGAACTGAGAGAAATATCATATTGTTTTCTCTAAACCTTGCCCCATTCAATCGTTTTAATTTTGAGGCAAGGGATATTATTTGCAACTAAGGTTGATGGAGTATGACTAGGGTAGGGAGGGTCTACTGGAATAGTGTCTTTAACAAGTTGAATGTAGGTCTCATTTGATAGCGAATTCGAGTTGAATTTGAAGGGATATTTCGGCTTAGGAGAGGTACCAGAGATATCTAGGCATATCGAGAAGTGATCAGAAATTCCACCTGAACCAACCTAATGCCTATACAGTTCCAATTTTTCTAGAAGAGATTCTTTAATGAGGAATCAATCTAGGCTCTTGGCAAGCATGGCATTCCCATTTCTCCTTTTTTTCCAGGTAGTTTGAAGGCGAGCCATCATAATATCAATCAAATGGTGATGTTCCAAGAAGGGTCCAATCATGTTTGTGAGTGCGTCCAACTGAGCATGGGATCCCTAGGATTCAATTAGACCTAAATAAAAGTTAAGGTCACCTCCCAGAATGATGTTATCATATTGCATAAATGAGGCTTTCAGTACTGACTCCCAAAATTCCATTCGGTTGTTGCAGGGACCATAGATTTTCATAATTACGAGTTCCATCCCAATTTGTTCAGAAACATTAGGGGAATTTTGAGGTCTAAAATGGCCCTCCTAAGAAAAATTTACATCCAAAATAAACTTTATAAGAACCAATAGGATTCAAGATGATGATGTCAACCATGGGGGATGATTCTCCATTT
Source organism: Pinus albicaulis (assembly GCA_034641835.2). Taxonomy (NCBI): domain Eukaryota; kingdom Viridiplantae; phylum Streptophyta; class Pinopsida; order Pinales; family Pinaceae; genus Pinus; species Pinus albicaulis. The sequence continues at coordinate 445,288,376 of CM076579.1, read as the reverse complement.
TTTAAGTAAAAGGGTAAAAATATTAAAAAATAATAAAATAATAAAACTACTTTTCCAACTCATATTTTCAACTTATCTCCCAAAGTGTTTACTCAAATTTCGAGTGGGAGTACTCGTTGGATGAAAAATTAAATTCCTCATCCAAGGAGTACCCATGTTCCATTCTTTTGATGGATCCTGCTACACGAAAAATGAAAAATACATGAAAAATGTGATTACAATCACATTTTTCATGTATTTCTCAATTTTCGTGTAGTAGTATCGACCGAAAGTATGAAACATGGGTACTCCTTGGATGAGAAATTAAATTTTGCATCCAACGAGTACTCCCACTCGAAATTTGAGTAAAAAATTTGGGAGATAAGTTGAAAATACGAGTTGAAAAAGTAGTTTTTTTTCTGTTTTCCCTCTAAAATTTGATGATGTAATGAAATCTTATTTTATTATTTCCACTATTATTTTATAATTTCCTTAGGAGGCCCATTTTAGAACTCAAAATTCCCCTAATGATACATCATCTACCAGCACCCCCTGTAATATCCCAAGGATCAAAATTCTAAACAAATCAACACATCACACAACAGAACAAACATAAGAAATTGAAGCTCAATTGTGAATCCTGAATGGATTCACCACATAAATATTACCACGGGGTTTTCGTCCCGGGATCAATAAAAGAACTGGCCAGGCCAGGTCCTCAACCCAAACATAATAAAATAGATAATCCAGAATGCCCTAAATGCCTAGCTTCTCTCCCCTTTTATAGGCTTGATGGGTCAATACCAACAAGAGATACCACGGGTCAATACCATGGGTCAATACCATGGGAAAATACCATCAAGAAATGCCATGGGTCAATACCATGGGTTAATACCATCCACTTTGACGGGATAAAAAAAAAAGGGGATATTACAAATCCTCCCGCCCAAAGATTGCTTGTCCTCAAGCGATCCACTTCTATCCATAACAGAAGCATTTGTACATGGATACCAGGATCCCATACAATCTGATGTGCCCTCCATTTTGAATGGTCCTGAATGGATCCTTCAATACCTGGATCCCAAACAATCCTTTGACCAATCCTTCCCGGAATAGATCTACCTGGATCCCAAACAATCCTTTGGCCAATCATTTCCCCAATGGATTCTCCTGGATCCCAATGCCACCTAAATCCTGGGACCTGTGGGTTATGGTACCATTTTAACCCTCCATCGTTGTCTGCACCAAAGGGCCCAAGCTGCAATATGCCCTCGGCTGTGAGTATCCTCCAAAGAATCAATCTATCGATAGAATACCAACTCATAATCTCTCGCCAATCCAGACTTGGGGAGGGATGAATATCTGCAAATCTACTATGTTGATGTTGTTCGATGCTCAATTCATGCTTCTCTACTTGGTTACCCAACTTGATGTAGTTGGAAAATTCTTCCCTTCTCTTCCCAATGCATGAAGGTGGGTTGTTGGTGTTGCAAGCCTTATCTATGTATTCCTGTAGAGTGCTGCTATGGGACTCCCGATTGTACTCCTCATATGGCCTTGTGAGGGACTTGAGTTTTTCCTCAATACTAGACAGATTGGTCGATGACTTGGCACATTTCCCTATGAGTTCCTCAATTTTTCTGTTCTCCTGTAAGACAGTGTCTCGGACTGTCCAGACTCTTTGCTTCAACAAAATAAGATCTGTCTTGAAATGCATGATCCTCTCCTCAAAATGCACGATCCTCTCCTCATTTGATTCTCCTTGAGTGTATTCATCCTGGACCTCTTCACATGTGAGGATGAGTTGTCCATCCTTTCTGGTTGTCAAACATGGATGTACTGGTGGACTGTTGTCTATACCAGATTGCCCATACTCTTTATGGATGTCCTCCATTGTATTTATAGATTCAACTACCAGCTTTCCTTTCGTCATGTACTTTCCTTTCGTCATGTACTTTTTCAGGTTGACTGATCAGCTTGTCCTGCAAGTTTCTCTGAAGAGCATGGTGTTGTCGTTCACCATTTGTATTTGACTGCTCAGATCCTTCATAGGCCCTCTCCTGAAAACCAACGAACCCATCTATGGATGAATCCCCATGATCTGAAGAAGTCTCTAATTTTTCTATCCTTGTTGCTTCCTTATTGTCTGGACAGTAATGGTCAAGTGCCCAAACTCCCTTGCATACAAAGCATAAGCATTTCCTCCTTAGTTCATTCTTGCTGTCTCCACAAATCTTTTTTAGTTCCTCCTTGGTTAACTTCTTTCTAAATAGTTTGATCCTTTGCTTGATCAAGCCCTCAACTAGCTCATAAGCAGAAGGTGATGCAATTAGCTCCTTCCTCCAAATGGCCAACACTTTGGATCTCAATTGTTCGCAGATGGCTCTATCTTCTCCTAAGATCGGAGACATGATCTTTTTCATCTCTGTTTTGATGTAGTTTGGATGAGACGTTGTAATTCCATTGCAGAAGTATTGGAGCATCTGAAGGATTAAATCATCACACTCTAGATCCAGCATAAGCATACCAAATCTGAATTTCGCCATGCGTTCCAAAATTGTGTGCTTCTGGAAAAAAAGTAAGGATGGTGGTGTTGTGTTGTCCAACCCTTGGAGTGCTTCTACCATTACCCGAAAAGTCCTCCTCATGATGTCATCATTGTAGGGCAATAGCGGTGTTGTTAAGGCTATGATTTCACTGAGACAAGAAGCGACGGTGAGTCTAACATTTTCACAAGAATGCTCCAAGAACCTAGGTTGTATTAAGGCAAGCATGGATGGCTTGAAGGCCCAACTTGACCCTTCCCATTTTGATTTCTCTATCAAGCTCAAAGTCGCATCTAATGTGTCTAGCTGTAGGAGAACATCTTTTGACTTTGTACCCTGCAATTTGGATCCAAGTTCGAAGAGACACTTGCTTGTTACATCTTCCTTCCGGATATCTTTTGACTGCTGAAGAATAACATGGACCTTTCGAGAGAAAGGCCTGTCGCTTTGTTCTTGCTTCTGATTTGTATGTTGTTGCCATCTTTGATCCACAGAAGTATTGTAGCCCAAAGAATCGACTGATATATCATTATGTTGATTCTTGTGGCGTTTCCAAAAACAAAATGATGACATTGGCATCAATGGATCTCAATACTTAGCTAATGAGAAACCTGAGAATGATCCCTGTCTAGCAATAGCTTCGTGACCATATTTGCAAGAAAGACATGAATAAATATCATGGGTACATTCATAATATTCCATACAAATGAATAAATATCATGGGTACATTTATTCATAAGAGGCCATATATAAGATATAAATGATTTTGTCAATCACGCCTTCAAATATTTTCACAAATTTAACCCACAGACATATAAATGATTTTCCCTTCACTTATATCTCCCAATAAAATAATTTACTGCAAAATAAAAAAAATCAAACTAGGGTGATAAATATCACCGAAGTTAGAAATACTGGCTAGGGTGAAAAATAAATTTCACCGAAGTTCCTTGCGTAAAATTCTCAGGCTGGCAGGAAGCACAGCTCTGATACCACTGTAATATCCCAAGGATCAAAATTTTAAACAAATCAACACATCACACAACAGAACAAACATAAGAAATTGAAGCTCAATTGTGAATCCTGAATGGATTCACCACATAAATATTACCACGGGGTTTTTTTCCCGGGATCAATAAAAGAACTGGCCAGGCCAGGTCCTCAACCCAAACATAATAAAATAGATAATCCAGAATGCCCTAAATGCCTAGCTTCTCTCCCCTTTTATAGGCTTGATGGGTCAATACCAACAAGAGATACCACGGGTCAATACCATGGGTTAATACCATGGGAAAATACCATCAAGAAATGCCATGGGTCAATACCATGGGTCAATACCATCCACTTTGACGGGATAAAAAAAAAGGGGATATTACACCCCCTCCCTTACCCATACATTAAGGAGCCACAATACTCTGGGGTTTATGCCCACAACGATACCCCTAGATCGACCACAAGCATCAAGTGCATGGAGGGTCTAGCCTGGTAGAATTTCTGCCAGCGCGGGGATAATATGTTCACAAACACCAAGAGTCTCTTGTAATAGGATCACATCCACCTTCTCAACATCTAGGAGTCTCCTAAGGTCTAAACGTTTAGTGGGGCTAGCCAACCCGCGACAGTTGAAGGAGAACCACTTCATGAGGGGGTCGAGTTAAGGGTATTTCTTGCTCTAAGAATCCCGACAATGGATAGCTGTCTACCTTCAACTATGCCAATTCAAGCCTAGTGAATGGCTTTAGACATGTTAGAATGTCTACCACGAGAGTATTTTGGTATCTTCGGGGGCAAGGATGTACCCAATCCACATCTGGTAGTTGCAGAAGATTTGACTGGTGATCGTAGCTTGTATTTATGGCAAGTAAGAGAACCAGATGATCCCTCCGAGTTGGAGATGGGGCACTGGGGAAAGGCAGGAATGGCAGGTAAAGGAATGGAGAATACATCAAGGAGAAATTCAAGGGACAAGGAATCGAAGAAATATTACATCCAGAAATATAACTCAGGTGTGTCTGATAAGAAATATATGTCTCATACGAAACAAAAGGAACAAAGAGAGTAGAAGTGGAAACAATACCGAGAGGAGGGACAGTTGCAGTTGAGTGCACTTTGGTGACCCTTGGTGAAGAGGGATGGGAAGAAGCAGTCGATTTCCCTTTATTTTCCGTGATCGATTTAGATGTGTGTGGCACTGCCTTCTTTGACTACTGATCCTTTAGATATGATTGACCGACCTTCCTAGTATTTCCTTCCAGTGTCGACAGAGGAGGATTATCTTTGGAGATCAAAGGACACTCCTTAAATAGATGAAATTTTTTTTGGTAACATCTACACCAGAAGGGGACCCCTTCATAGTCTAGCATTTGCAGTCTGGTAGTGATTCTCCACTGGATCTTCAAGTTTTCCTCCAACCATTCACGAGTGTCAAGGTGAACCAAAATACGAGAAAATGACATCTTCCCCGATTCAATGAAGGATTTGTCATGGTCGATATATGTTCCCAGCACATTTCCAATGGCTTTGAATATGTCATCCGACCATAGATGAAGGGGTAATCCTGGTAGCTTGACCCAACTGGGACCTACCCCTAGTTGTTCTCGGTCAGGATCGAAGAGAGGACTCCACCTCGTAAGGAGTATAGGCACCAATTCGATATGCCAAAACTTTGAGAGAACCTAGTTAGCATGTTTCAACCTGTGAAATTGAAGAGAGAACCATCCCCTCATAATCCTAACAATTGATGGTGAAACCTCTAGGATATTGCCCCAAATATTTGAGATCCACTTCCGTAAACAGGGTGAAGAATAATTCCTACAATGAACCCGACCGACCAGTACCCTGTCTACAATGTTGATGACCTTAGCCATCTGCAACCCCTCCCTGAGGATCAGATGACTCCACTTATTGCTGGCATTGATACACTTGGATTTTTTCACACCTCGCTTGTGGGAGCCAACTTCTGATATGGAAGCCTTGATAGATGGGGCCTTAGAGTAGATGATAACCTTGGCTTCATGAAAAGGGCTATCAGGTTGCGGATCCAGACCACCTTCGAAACAACCCGACGAGGGAGGGGCAGTAACCGTAGGAGGATGGAGAGGGTTAACAGTAGGCAAAGTGTGTCTGATAGAAGTCGAGGAGAAAACCTTAGAGGGGCTAGGACTATTTAAGGTTCCGTAGGGTTCACCGGTGCAGAAATGGAGTGGGGGTTCTTTGATAGAGAAAACATGAGCGTGAGGGTCGAGACAAGATTCTAGAAAGTGAAGCGAGGAAGGAGAGGGCGTAGAATAATCCGTATGAGAGAGGTAAAATGGGTCATCAGGGGATCTGGTGAATGAGGTTCCAGCATATACATGACCAACCACCAGGAAGTAGTTGAAATATGGAGGGAGGGTTCTCTATGGCATATTTTGGGGAAGCCCTAGAAGTAGAAACCAGATATTCTGGTAAATCTTCCTCCACCGGTTATTCCATAGTTACAAACTGACGTGGAGGTGCATTCCAGATGGATGTGGATTCATATGGGTCCTATGAGAATTCAACAAGCTATTCATCCATCTCAACAACCGAAGTTGAAGTAGCTGACTTGTAACAGTAAGCTGAGGCCGACAGGTGCCAATATCCGCAGTAGATTCTCCTGTTCCGCCAAATGTGTTGCCGCAGTTGCAAAAGTAGGGGAAGATGGTGAGAAGGAGTTTACCCGGTGAGCTGCAGTCGAGTGGCAAGACTTATCCATGGTCACACAAAATTTGCAGGATTGAAACAAAACGAGAATTCAAAGCCATTTTTTCATCTATATTGTGTGATAAAAAACCAGGAGGTGTTCCAATTTCCTTCACTAGGAATAATTATTAAATCATTATTTGGTAATTATTACTCGTCACATTTGACTAAATCACCTCGAAATGATTAAATAACTATTTATTTATTATTCTATGATTATATTTTTGGAACAATTGTTAAATCACTATGTAATAATTATTTCAATTTCATACTTTTCTTATTTCTCGCGAAATAATTAATAAATTTTTTTATTTGTTAATTATTTATAAATAAATATATTTGACCATTTTGAATATATTTTCCCTCCAAAAAATATAATAAAGTATTCCTAACAGTTAGATACTGAATTGGTCAATGATATTTTATTAATTCCCATTTTTTATATCAACCCAATAATCTATTATAAATAAGTGGGTTTTCAATTCATTTTTCACCATGATCACGATCATTGTCACCATTATCATCTTCTAGCATTCGAGCTCCCACTTGAGTTTCATTTTTTTTTTGTTTTTCAGACATTGAGAGAGAGAATTGATCGGTAAAGCACAGGGACATCAAAGGACCCATCCCATGGAGGGCGATTTGCAGACCCTTGTTGTAGATCTCCTTTGATTATTGATTTTAAAAGTCTTTCTCTATTGGCTTACTGCATTGGATATTTCTTCCTGTTTTCTATTTTGGATCACATACAATCTTTTTATCTAGGGGTTTATCATTTTTTTATTGAATATCTGAAGCATAAACATCCACATATTTTTGTTAGGGTCACTTGTCATAGTGACTTAAGTGAAGCGTTTTTGGTACATCTTCCTAAAAAATTTACACTAACAATCATAGCCTGTCGAGAACAAAAATAAAAAGCAGAAAAGAATAAGGAAGAGGTTTGATGCATCTGATGGGAAAGATTAGCTCAATATTCAGAAAAGATAGAGTCCTACGATATGCAAGAACAGGCATGGCACATTACAAAAGCATCCCTCATACATGCCTGAAATTCGATAGACGCTCAATATGCATTATATTGAAGACATTTGATGCCATAAGCCATATTTTGTATAGTATATCTAACCCTACTCCCTTTAATTTATGTCATTAGTTAGTTTTATTTTATGTACTTATGTTATTGTCTTTAGATTTCAGTTTGTTAAAGTATATTTTTTTATTCCAACATATATTATATGTATGCATGATGATTTTGATTATGAACTGATATCTATTTGATGGACTTTTATTTTCTTGATACATGATTCTGGATTCTCACGTCACTTCAATGAAGCAACACATCCCCATATGGAGCTATATGTTGCACCTATTTTATCACAAGTCCAAGGAAGCAATTGTGCAAATTTTTTCAAAGTTCAGAATCATCAGCCAACACTTTGATGTATCATTGTAAACCCAATTTATGTAAATTGTAATGTAAATGATGCCTACATGACCCTTTGATTATGTAAAAATACCTAGGTAAACCTTTGATTTTGGAAACAACTTTCATCCTAGGATGTTTTTTAACTTCACCACATTATGTGTGTTTATAAACATGGATAATCGACAAAGCTTTTCATCTAGCTTAAACCCCAAAGATAGGGTGGAATTTATTAACAAAATCTTAGGTGAGTCCTAGTGTTATATCGAGTCTTTGTAAAAGTGGTTTGGGAATAATTTAATCTATTTGGATAAATTATTGTGTTACATATCACTTGGTCTACTAGATCATATTGTGTTGCAAAATTGGGTAATTATTTTGCGGGTCTATAACGAAGGGGCATTCCCCCTTTGAATGTTGAATTTGTAATATCTAAATTAATGTAAAAAATATTTTAGTGCATGGTCCCTCGCAATCAGACACCATGGATAAATTATTTGAGAGTGGAAAAAAATTTTAATCCCCTCTTGTGTCAATTAAATAATTTTTCTAGCAAAAATAAAAATAAATCCTAAGCCTTATTAATTTAGAGCCAAAAAATTATTTTTAGAGAAATTAATTTATCCAAGTGAAAAATGACCAAAAAATGTGTGCATAAAAAATAAGTTAATATTTAGAGATCCCCCACCAAGGAAAAAATCGATTTTTTGAGAAAACTTAAGCCCTTGGACCTTGGTGGTTAAGTCAAAATAAAAAATTTGAGTAATTAATCCAAAATTTTAATTTTTAGATTAATAAAAAATGGGTTTTATGAGAAATTCGAAATTTCCTCAAAATAAATATTTTTGACGGTAGATATTATAAAGATGATCAAATATTTATCAACTTTCAATATTATTTTGATGGGGATCAAGCAAACTAGTCGGTATCTTCCACTTGGGGGATTTATACATAAATTAGAAGCCATTTTGCTTCTGAAATCATGATGATGACTCTGGTTCTAGACTGATGTAATTTTGCAATGCTCGTGTTGAGCCATTGTTCTGTTGGGAACGTTTGAATATCATAATAAATACTTTGGGGTTCAATTCATTGTGTCTTTGTCTCATTGATCTATCGTAGGTGTTTTTTATGTGCTTTCCTATATTGTGCTAAAATTTTATATAAGCTTGTTATTTCATTTTTCGGTTATAAGAGCATTCTATTAGTAGATTTTGGGTTTATCTTAAGTAATATAATTCACCATATGTTTAACAAGTTTTCTTTAAGAAATATACATATATTTGCAGGTACACCAACCCTTGGGCTCCAAGTTCATAGATTGTAGTCATGGGTTGACCTTGTTTGGACTCAAGGAAATTTATATGATTTTCTTACTTTGCTAAAGGTTGCGGTTAATACTATATCTTTCAAAATACATCAAGCCATTGTGTAAAAGTAATAATAATAATAATAATAATAATCTCAAAATAAATTCATTATACAAGCATTGTATATTTGTAAATATTTTTATAACCCATCTTTTGCAACAATTGGGGTTTGGGGTTTTATTTTGAATTTTGTCTATATTGGGTTTTGGGAAATTTTATTTCATTTGTGCAGGTAAGCTTCAAGCTATTCACTAATATTTTTTTAGGGTTTTGAGCTAGATCTAGGCTCTTGAGGGTAAGATCTAGTCTTCACAAAATTTGTAGGGCCAACATGCAAGATTTGGCAATGAATTTGGACGATTTTTTAATATCCAAAGTGAGATTCATTTTCTGCAGGGGTTTTAAATTTTTTTAAGGTCTCCTAGGCCCAATGTTGCCTATAAACACTAGGCGCATCCCTTTCTGGCCTATCTATCAACATTTCTAGGCCTCAAATGCTAGGTCGCAGGACTTCCTTGCCCTCTCCCCTCCTTGGCCTACTTCCTTTCCCTCTGACGTAGCTCCTCTCCCTCTCAACCTACCCTCTTTCCCTTCCTTTCACCCTATGTTTCCTCTTTCTCCCTTGTTGTTGCCTCCTCTCCTCTTAGCATCCCTAAACCCCTTAGTCGCAACCTCTAGGAGGTTGGTCGTGACCTCCATTGGCCCATGTCCCCCAAATGCTAGCTTTCTTAGGATTATCATGTCATTAATCTAGCATCTTTAGCCTCATTTAGTCATTATAGTGGGTTTCGTATGATATTTTTTGTTTGCATGAATATTGTGTTAATCATTAGGGGAATTTTGAAGTCTAAAATGTACCTCCTAAGGAAATTATAAAATAATAGTGGAAATAATAAAATAAGATTAGATTACAATATCAAATTTTAGAGGGAAAAAAAAATACTACTTTTTCAACTCGTATTTTCAACTTATCTCCCTAAGTGTTTACTTAAATTTCAAGCGGGAACACTTGTTGGATGCATAATTTGATTCCTCATCCAAGGAGTACCCATGTTGCATACTTTTTTCACGTATTTCTCATTGTTCTTGTAGCAGGGTCCATCAAAAGTATGCAGCATGAGTACTCCTTGGATGAGGAATTAAATTTTTCATCCAACGACTGCTCATGCTCTAAATTCGAGTAAAATATTATGGAGATAAGCTGAAAATACAAGTTGAAAAAATAGTTTTATTATTTTATTATTTTTTAATCTTTTTACTTTTTACCCCAAAAATGGTGAATCATCCCCCATGGTTAACATTGTCATCTTGAATCTTATTGGTTCTTATAAAGTTTATTTTGGTTGTAAATTTTTCTTAGGAGACCCAATTTAGACCTCAAAATTTCTCTAATGATTGGTGGTTGTAGATAACCTCTCCATTGGAGGAATTTTTGGCAAGAGGACTTGTCACTTCCTAGCCCTAAAAACCTATTGGTTTGTTTCTTCTAACAATTTTTTCCTCATTGTTTTACATACAACCATATAAACATTTGATAAAAGTGGAATAAAGTCATTTTATCAAATGTTTCAATCGGTGCTTGACCACTCAATGGGTTTCTTCTAACAATTTTTTTCTCATTGTTTCACATACAATCACCTAACATGTTTTTAAGTCATTTGCACCACTTGGGCATTCATTTTTTGGATTTATTTCATGGAAATTGAATGATTGTCATAAGCATATTGAGGTCTGATATATAACAGTGGAATTGGCATCTAAAGGAAGCTAATTCATTGAAAATTTTGTTGGAAAAGTGGCTTGATAGTGGGTTTACTCATTTTCATTTTGGTACTCATAGGTATCTTCATCTTTGTATCCTAAAAGTGCTCTAAACTAAGTTAACTTAATAATGTCCTATTTCTCATTGAATGGCATTAGAATACAAGTTATATAAAAGCTTACACTTTTTTATGATCATGATAAGAATTTCTCATTGTGGAAAGGATTTTTAGAATTTTGTACATTGATTTATTATAGATGTTGGTAATTGGTCAAGTTGTTTTATTGTTTCATAAGAAGAGTACTAACATTTTGTTCTCTTGTGAGTTTCACAATCCTAAAGTTACAATTTTTTACTTGATAAGCTCACTCTCTAAATAGTTGTACATTAATCTAAAGAACATCGTGTTGAGCAGTTTCTATTGCTTAAGTTGGTGTTAAGTTTTTCCAAATAGAATCTAATTAGTTTTGTGGAAACTTGTTATCATAATCTATTTTTTCTTGAGGAACATAACCACCTAAGCATTAATACTTCTATCTCTTGAAAGATCGTTATTGGAATATTACATTGTATCATTGGTGGATGAATTCTCTAATCTTTCATTGTCATTAGATTTATTGTTCATGTTTAAATTGGATATTTATTTTATTGGTAAATCATTGTACTTGAGTAATTATCTTGGTTCATTGGTTATATCTCATAGGCACTAAGTAAAATTTGAGCACTTTATCTTGTGATTAAGATTGTCTCTCATTTATTAAGTACTATTGCGATAATTAAATATCAATTGTAATCAAGTACTAAAGACAATTAACAATCTTAAAGAAATATCAATCAAAACAATTTTCATTTGCATCCTAGGTCTAGATTTTCACTAACTAAAATTACCTCCAAGCATAAGCTTGGTTGATAGAAATATAGGAACACCCTTCATCTCTTGCTTGTTAATGCTAGACCCTCTCTAGTGGTTAAAATGGTGACGATGCAGTCGTCAGAGCCACAGTCTCTACAGTGATGGAGGCATCAGGTACGTTAGATTTCAAGGGGTTGTATCGTTAACCAAGCCTTTGTTTGCTTCACCTTGACTTCTCTCTACCACTTTCTTTTGATACTAGCCTCAAAATAGATAAGGATCAAGGGATATATTTAGTTATACACTTAATTAAATAAAAAAATAGCATGCATTTCACCTAGATTTTAGATCTTGCATCTCATATAGGATAGCTAAGCATTTAAGAAGTGGTTGTTCATCTGGTCACCTGGTTTTCAATTGATCTAAAGCAACTAGTTGACTCCATAAGGTAATGGTCTCATAAATAATTCAATCTAATCCTTTTAAATTTCTATAATCAACCAAGTGACTAGGAAATTCAATCGTATCTCCTAGCCTTGTTGGTTGCTAATAAGTGTTGCATTTCCATCTTCTATAGGGACAACCCCCATAGCCTATTATTGGGAAACAGATAGAACAGAGAGGTCAGGGATTAGAGTGACAACCCCCAACCTAATTCGGTGTTGCACCGTGCCTATACAATCTAAGTGACAACATGTTTCGCGCTCAAGGTCTTTTATTTAGAGGTCAAGCACCCATTGAGTGATTTTAGGGTTTTCTCTAGGGTTAATAAATCAAAAGAGTCATTTCCATATGAAGAAGACCCCATCAGGAACATTGTAACTTGTAAAAATAATTATTTTTGTATTTAAAAGAGTCAAAATACCCTCCAAGACCAAGTCGTCCTGGAAGCTAAGAAGTCGACCTAATTAGGGCATGAGTAGGTTTTAAATTTTTTGTTTTTAGGATAGAAATTGTAAATTTCAAAAAAAATTATAATGCTACCAAAAATTTCGGCAGCGTCTGTTTTAGCCCTTTTACGGACATTCTGTTTTATGTATGTTTTTCTTTAACCTGATGCTACCAGAAATTACGGTAACCTCCCCTGTTTTTTTTTAAATAAAAATAAAAAAAAGAGCATCTGCTTTTGTGTTAAGCCACATGTTTCTGTTATCAACTACGTTTTAAATTTTTATCATGAGTTAGGTCATGTGATAGGAAAGGTTTATGTTGAGTGATGTTAAGTTGAAGTCGTGGTTATACGTGGAGCAAGCTAGGTGTCAATCCGCAGTTAATAAAATCTAACTGTTGTTTGTCATGTCTGTTAGCTGAGTCGTTTAATCTACATGTCGAGGTACGTATTAGATGTTAAGGTAGATCGTGGATCTATAGTTTTAACATTATGACCGTTTGGTTTGATCAAGTATGAAAGCTGCCAGAATTTTAGGCCTGTAATAAGGATACGATGGAGGTGACTGCCAGCTCCAACTTCGTTCATATCTAGCCACTTGTAGCATATCATCTGAAACAAATTTAATCATGACTACTACAAGGTGTATGTTATGGTCTAATATATTTACCATTACGAAAAATCTCATGCATGGTAAGGTGAACCAACATATCTTTTTAAACCACCGAAAGAAAGGGAAAACCATTAGTTTCGAATTTAACTATTGGTGAATGAGCAGCTCCAATGAGCAGCTTGAGGAAGGAGACTCATATTTTAGACAGATTTTATTGAAGACATAACAACAACTATTAGGTGAGCTCCCCTAATTTTGACACCTATCATATTTCAGCAAACAACCTTTTTTATTACTGAAGATGACTAAGAAATGAGGAAAGCTAAAACGAATTGAACCCCAAGGAGATGATCTAGTTGATTCTAATCCGAATGTGAGAAGGTTCTTTGTTAAAACAGGGTGGTACCCATTGTGTTTAATACTAGGAAGCTCTCATTTAGGAGTAGCTAAGGAATTTTCACTCTCTTTCAATGGGCAGGAAGCAACTATCTATGGCCTCAAATTGTAGGTATCAGCAGATTCTATTGATGAAGCTTTTAACCTTCCACTGGAAGGAGAAAAATGGTTTAAAGACCAAGTCATCACTGGAGGAGACCTCAACAGTTTCATTAAAGAGGGACACAGAGACCCCAACTAGGCTAAAGGAATTCCCAACAGTTACCTCAAAAATGAATGGGCTAAGACTGTCAAGCTTATCAAAATTTACCTCACCTGTAAGATAAGATATATTGTTGTTTTCTTTATCATATGAGATTTTTGTTTCATATTGCAAGTATGAAGACCCTCAACTTACCATTATTTATGCTGAAGAGCTTGACAAAGATGTCAACTATGATACAAACACATACAACTACATCAGAGTACAACCTATATCATCAAGCTCTTATCAAAGTATTGGTTGAGGAATAAATCAGGAAAAGAAACCAGTCACGGGAACATTTTTTGTTTTACAGGGCAAGCCAACCTGCACATACACCAGATATTCCAGCTTAGCTATCTTCAGCCTCACAACAACATCCTCAGCCTACCAAGCAGAAAGAGAAAAACCAGAAGCCAATTAATTCATCAGTTGGTAAGAGAACTAAGAGAAAGGCTAAGAAGGATAACATCCATAAAAGGCTAAAAGCAGAAAAGAAAAGACTCCTTCAACCAAGATTGAGAAAAAAATGGAGAAAGGAGAAGGCTCATCAACCAACAAACCCAAATCAATGAATATGGTGCATCCCATTTCTCCTTTTCCCAAATTTTATACCAGAGCTTAGAGAGGAAATTTTTCAACTGCAGAAAAATCCAGAGCATAGGTGCTACCAGAAATTTCAGAAGCATACATTAAACAAAATATTCAGAAGGAATATCAGCCCACTAAGCCTGGTGAGGAGTTCCTAAAATATGCAGGGTATAATATTAGTAGCAATATAAGGAAAGAAGATGCAAAACCAGTTGCTAGTAGCAGGAAAAGACACACCAGAGACAACAACAAGTTTAGGCTCAAAGTTAAAGCCTTGCATAATCCAAGTTTGCTAACAGAGGTCATAGATATAGAAAAGCAATCTGAAGGGTTACAGACTGTAATTCCTTCAATTGCAGAGACTAGTGAGTCCAAAAATAAAGATAAGGGTAAATCCCCTTTAGACCAGCAAACAAAATCCTAAAAAAGAAGAAAATTTCAAAAAGGTTCAAAAGAGAAAAAGGCCATTTCCAAATAAACAACCCCCAAGACCACATGATCAAAATTAGCTCTTGAAAAACAATCATACTTGGACAAGTTTGCATAAGTGGCAACCCATATGGAAGAAAGGTAAAAGGGTTTCCTAATAAAATACCTTTTTGCCTACTGTTTACATTTTTGAACAACAACTCAATTTTTAGAGTGTATAATTCTACACATGATTTTCAAGTATTTGCAGTGCATTTTTGAAAAATAAACAAAGCACTACCGGAAATTTCCGGTAGCATTACAGTTTTTGCACAGTTACAGGTTTTTACTGGAATTTCCGGTAGCGCCCGTTTTAAATGATTTTTGACAGCTATCAGCAGAGTTTCCGAGAAAGTTCAGGAATGATAAGGACTCATAATGATATGGATATGTCGTGTGATGATTGATAAGTGGTTATGAGGTTGTTAAAGGTCACATTTAATTAAGACACATGGTTGTTAAAGAACCAAGGTCATGGAGAGACAAATCAACAGAAAAAGGGGCAGCATGTCAGCATACTCAGCAGCACAATCCAAAATGTCTTCTCTTCTCTTATCTACATATGTCCTATTAGTTAGATTTCGATAGGATATATCTTTAATATCCTATAACACCTATGTAAGATGAGGAAGAGTGATTCCTTGTTTTTAGGAGAGATGGAGTTGGTGCCTCTCTCTCTATAAATATAATTTGTAAATACCATTTCATGATTGGATTTTGGTCGACCTTAAGACTTAGTATAATAAAGAAAACTCCTTTTTGCACTTCATGCTCGAGGATTTTGTCATTCAAGGACTATCTAATGTATGGTGTGTTTCTCTCATTGTTTTATTCTTCTGATTTATGAGTTGCAGCAAATAGTAAGGTGTGAGTAAGAGAACTGTTAGAGGATCTAATAGTTAATTATCTGATGTTTAGTTTCCTGCAAATCATATATATATGTTGTGTAGAGCATGTTAGTGAAGGTTTCATAAAATATTTATGAAATTATTTATGCATGTTCTTTTCTTTCTAAATGTTGTTTCCTTTGCATAAAAAAGAGTTTGTGCAAAATACCACTCTTGTATTTGTGTGACTGATTTAGGATATGCATATTTCTTAGATTGAGTACCAGCTATCTATCATCTTTCATTTGTTACAATCTGCTCCCCTATACTACCAATTTACCCATACAATTTATACTTGCCACATCTTGCCAAATGCATGAAAATCTAAGAGAATAAAGATCATTTCAAACTCTTTAAGAAGCCATCCTACCACTCAAAACCTTTTACTCTGAAATGAACTATGATGTGTAAGGCTTACTTCTTTGCAGTCAAGGAGTGACTCCTTGCATTAACAGAAGGAGCAGAAGAAAGTCAGTGAAGAAGGAAGAAGGATGAAGAAATTTTTTTTAGGTTATCTCTCTCTCTCTCTCTCTCATTCGAAGAAGGAAGGCTATGGTTTCACTATTGCAAGTTCGAAGTGGAAAAAATTTCAGAAAGAAGGTCGAAGGAAGGTCTATTAGATCACCTACAAGCCCTAGAAGAAGAAGAAACTCAAGTGAAGGTCAAGGGAAGCCTTGGAAGCCCTAAAAGTTCTCAAACGTGTGGAAGGAGTAACTATTGCAGGGGCCAAAAATTCCATACCTACAGTAGAGGTCGAGATTCTATAGTTGGGGATCGAAGTTGTGTAGCTGGAAGATATTTGACTATGTTTAAATTTGACAAGGGAAGCACATCATCAAGAAGGTTGAACTTGGTCTTGGAAGGGTATTGGTTTTGTTCTAGAGGTATTGGAATTCGTCATTTGAAGATTCTCTAAGAAGAGAAGAGATTTATGGGTTTTCCTCTCAAGTGGAGAGGTTTTGGCCCTGGCTTGCAACCTATATCTTGTGTTCTTGTGTATTGTTGATATTCTTATTTTGGTATGTGTTTGATGATAATAATAACATAGTAACAAGAGAAGAATATAATAAGTAAGAAAAAGTAAAAATACATTACAAGAAGTTATCAAAGTTTGAGAGAAAACGTCCTAATTGCATCCCTATAGTTTTGTCAACATGGTATCAGTGATAAGGTTGGCTAAGGGCATCATGATGAAGATCACTAAATCCTTGAAGAAATATTTGAAACAATGTTCTATGGTAGCAAGTCATATAAATCAAGGTATCAAGGCATTGTGGAATATCCTATTATCCATCAAGAATAGTATGGCAAAGACTCCTACAAAGGACAAAGGATTATTCTCAACACTTACATGCACATTTTAAGATGAGCAGTGGAGCATCAAGACATATGACAGGTGAGCACAAGCAACTAAATACTTTATCAAGAAGAAAATATTCATAATACGTTGAACTTGGTGACAAGAGAGTTATCATGTAAGAGGAATTGGATAAACCTCATTGGAGCTAGAGAATAGAGGACACATTCATCTCAAAAACATCCTATTGGTTCCAGGTTTGCAAAAGAATCTACTTTCTATTTCATGTTTAGAAGATAAGGGAGATAGAGTCGCTTTTATAGATGGAAATTTTGTAATATGGGACAAATACTCTAGCATCAATAATGAAAAAGTAATTTGGATTCGTGAAGGAAGACTCTACATATTGTTGACACCTCTCTCTCAAGCATTAGTTCACATTGAAATAATTCGATGTGAACTTTGGCATCAAAGGTTTGGACACCTTCACTACAAAATATTACCAAATCTAAACTCAATGGTGAATGGCATCCCTGAACTCAAGGAATATCATGAAGGAGTATGCAAGGAATGTTCATTACGAAAAAATGTTAAGAGATCGTTTGGAAGCAGCGATTCAAGGTCAAAATAATTTTTGGATCTCATTCATTCTGATGTATGTGGTCCTATGTCCACAAAGGTCATCTATATCATGTAACATTCATTGATGTCCACTCAAGGAAAATTTGGAGCTATTTGGTAAACTCCAAGGATGGATTATTTGACAAATTTCAAGAATTCAAAGTTGAAGTAGAGAACCTTACAAAAGTTGGAAAATAAAAAAGGAAAAAATATTTTCTTTCTGTTGATAATTACTTGTGATGTTCTTATGTTCTTATTAACTTTATTATGTTCTTATTTTATCTTGATTCATCAAGCAATTACCAAAACCATAACACGGAGATCAAAGACACCAGATGTAAGCACACAGCTAGGGAAAAACCCCTATCTAGGGGAAAACCAAGGCAAGAAATCTTCCTTCAGTAGATTCATAAGACAAGACAACATAATCCAATAAGTGCATCAATCAGAGTATGTATGAAAAAGTTATTCCACTAAGAAGTTAACCTTCTTGTTTTCACACCTATAGTTCGGGAGGATGTTGCGTCATCTCCCATTATCATGGAAAAGGGGCTAGCCATGTGATTATTAAGTTAAATACTCTAGAAGATTATATATTTTAACTCTAGTTAAGGGTTTATGTAGTCAAAATTAACCACTAGTGGGCTATCAGGTTATGTAATAACTAGGCCACTAGGAGGAAGAGGATTCCATTCTTTTCAGAGAATTTTGTTCCATAGCTGAGAAAAGAAAGCCATGAGAGATACGACGTAGAGAAAACAGAGAGGATTTGTGCACTGTATCAACCCACGGGCCACAAACATTACTTATTTGTACCTGCATCCATATGTCTAGACAACAAATTAGAGTGAAGCGACCTCACCTTCCGGTTGGGTTTTCTCCCAAAAAGGTTTCCCAAAGAGCCTATCTTGTGCCTTATATGTGTGTGTGAGATTATTTTTGCTTTCTCTACTTTTCTGCTTAATTTCCATTCACATGCATGCACTAATTATAGTTAAATCTACAAATCTAGAATTTTAATAAAACTATAATAATGTAAAATTTCAGTATTTTAATATATTATTACCAAATCTGTTGGGACAAACTATCCATTGGAATATCCATGGAATTTTATGGATCATTTGGTACCATAACGGGTTTCTTTGGGTATTTTTGGAGATTCAAGGGATCTAGATGGACGGGGCCGAAAATCATAAAACCATAATCATGGACAATGAATCTATAAACAAACCTTGTGATCTTGTAGAGGTGAGGTTTACGCGGATGGAACAACAAGTCATATATATAAACCACAATATAAACCTCCTCATGGAAGCCTTGGCTAGAAAGTTGGGGATACTTGGAGAAGATGGGGGTTTGAATGCAGAGGACAAATCAAAAGGGGATCATAAGATCATGGAGAAATGGAGAACCAATCGTAGAAAGAGCCCAAAAAATATCAACCCATTTTGAGTGTCGTGAAACAATCATAGTCCCTATTTAAAATGGAAGAAAATTTTGATATCAACACGTACCATGGCAAGATCAACGATCTGAAGTTGAACCGCTGGTTGCAGCAACTGGAATTTTATTCCAATGTCCATCAGATCAAGGAAGATAAAAATATATCATTCACACGGATGAAATTAAAAGGCCATGCACTGACTTGGTGGGATAGCCACACAAAAACCTTGAGGTTAGAGGGATAACCTCCAGTGACTAAGTGGGAAATTTTCAAAACCTTAATTAGGTCACTTTTTTATCCCATTTGGTACATGGAGGACTAGTGGATCTGGTGCCATTACTTAAGGAAAAATTTGGTCCAAAGAGTGCAGGAGTACACCACAGAATTCAGGAAGATGGATATAATGTTGGGTATCTCTCCAAAGAAACTAGATGTACTCCTCAAGTATTTGGGGGATTTTCACCGCCATCTGCGTGAGCAATTGATGTTGCTCAAGCCCAAATCAGTGGACAAGGATTTTTTATAGGCACCGTACCTGGAGAACATAGGCTTGAAGAGAACACAATCAAGTGGATCGAAGCAAAAGGAGAAACATGACACTTCTAAAGAGGGTAAGATGAAGAAAAAAGGGATAAAATGTAAAAATAAGGCAACCAAAACACACCAGCGTAAATATATTAACAACCACTTCAACATTGATGGCCATATAGAGGAGAAGTGTTTAAAATTGCTTCTAGAGCTAAACCCAAAGAACAAGAAGAAAGATAACAACAAGAAGAATCTCATGGCCACATATTCAAGCAACCAAGTTGAAAGAAACTTGGACGTGGATGAGAATATTTTATGTACATCAGTGTATAAGGAGGTAAATCTGAATAGCCTTCAACAACAAGAAGAGAAAGAAATGACCAAACCCTTCCATATAAAGATACATGTCAAGAAGACAAAGATTGATGCTCTATTTGACTCAGGATCCCAAGCAAATCTCATTACAGCAGATATGGTCAAGAAGTTCGGGTTGGAAGTTCATGATCATCCAAACCCATATCCATTAGCCCTAGGTAAATAAGGATGCATAGTTGAAGGTAAAAAAATAGTGCAAAAATATATTTTATATCAGTGTTTATTTTATTGATGAAGTAGATCCAGATGTGGTTCCTCTTGATGTATGCGGAGTCATGTTTGGGATTCCATACATGTACATGTGTGACTGTAATATTCATGAGGAGTGTTAGCGCAAGGAGTCACTCCTTGACTACAAAAGGAGTAAGCCTTACACATCATAGTTCATTTCAAATTTTAAAGGCTTTTTTGAGTGGTGGGATGGATTTTCAAATATTTTGAAATGATTTTTATATTCTTTAAAACTTTCATGCATTTGGCAAGTTGTGGCAAGTATAAATTGTATGGGTAATTTGGTAGTATAGGGAGCAGAGTGTAACTAGTGAAGAAGATAGATAGTTGGTACCTATTCTAGGAAATATTCATATCCTAAATCAGTCACATAGTTATAATGATGCCTCTTTACACAAACTCTGTTTATGAAAAGTAAACAACATTCAGAAAGTAGATTGTATGCATAAAGTATTTCAAAAATCCTTTATGAAATCTTCACTAACATGTTCTACAACACATATATGATTTGCAAAAAGCTGAAAGCTGATAATTTACTATTAAATCTTTTAATAATTTCTCACTCGCACCTTACTATATGTTGCAACTCATAATAAGAATAAATTAGCAAATAAATAAGACACGCCATACATTAGATGGTTTTTGAGTCTCAAAATCCTCCAGCATGAAGTAAAAAGGGTTTTTCTTTATCATATTCAGTCTTCAGGTAGACCAACATCCAACCTGGAAAAGGTATTTACAAATGGTATATATAGAAAGAGGGGCACCAACTCCATCTCTTCTAAAAATAAGGAAACACTACTCCTATCATTACATAGGTGTCATATGACATTACAACCATATCCCATTGAAATCTAACTGAAAGGAAAAATGTAGAAGAAAGGAGAGAAGAAATATGGGTTGAATTGTTGGGTGTACTATCATGCTGCCCATTTTTTTGTTGAGTTTACTCCTTATGTATTTGCTCTTTAAATAACCATGTATCTTCTTTTAATATGACCTCCAACAACCTCATAACCACCTTTAACCATCACTTGTTATATCTATTTGGTTATGAGTCTTTATCCTTAACTGGATCATAAACTTTGCTGACAGGTGTCAAAATTCTGTTAAAACAGGCACTACCGGAAATTTTGGTAAAAACCTGTAACTGCGCAAAAACTGGAAAGCTACCAGAATTTCTAGTAAAGCTATGTTTATTTTTAAAAAAATGCATAGAAAATGTTGAAAAACATGTGCAGAATTATATTCTTTGACATCTAAGTTGTTGTTCAAAATTGTGATTGATAAGAAAAAAGGTGTTTGTATCAAAAAACATTTTTACCTTCCTTCCATGTGGGTTGCAACTTCAACAAGCTTGTCCAAGTTTGTCTTTCTATCAGCAGTTGCTTTTGATCTGGTTTTTCTTGTGGCTGCTTCCTTAACAGTGGCCTTCTCCTCCTTAGAATCCTTTTGGATCTTTCTTCTTTTTGAGGGTTCCAAGTGCTGCTCTGAAGGGGTTTTGTTTTTATCTTTCTTATTCGATTTATCTGTCTTTAACCCTTTAGATATTCCTTCTATATCAATGACCTCTGTCATTAAACTTGGATTGTGTAGAGCCTTAGACTTAAGCCTGAACTTGTTGTTGTCTTTGGTATGTATTTTTCTGGTACTAGCGATAGGTTTGGCTTATTCTTTCTTCTTCTTACTAGTGATCTCATATCCTGTAGAAAATTTGAATAATAGATCACTTATTCGCCGAGATTCTTCTGATCACACACTATTTTAGCTTCATGCATAATACAGAATCTCTTCTATCATTGATCATCACATGCGGAAATAAAATCAATTGCATGCATACATTAAAACCACAAACAATCACACATATGAACACAGTATTTAATGGGAAAGCTTAAAGCTGAAAACCCCAACTATCTGTATATTATACATGTCATGGAGATCATGTAACAATCATAGTACAAATCTCTTTGCAAGCTCTCAGCACTACCTCACTTCCTACACACTATCAAGCTAGATCTAGCAAAACTCATGCTCCAACCTTTTGCCACTTGATAGCCAACCTCTATTGCGTGTTTCAATGCTATGGGATGGCCTCTTTATATAGATAAACCACCACCCTGAACTGCGCAATCCTCATGGGCTTACTCCACCTATCTGTGTGTTGCAAATAGAAACAGTATAGTCACAACTGATAGTTAACCTTCTCTTTCACCTATTCCTGCACTGGTCTCCACTGAAACTGTCCATGCACTGAAGTTAACTGATGTATTCTTTAGTTGATTAATGATTATTTAATTAGTGAATTAATTAATATTTAATTCACACCACTCTCACTAATTGTATCAATTAGTTAACTTGGATACAAAAAGCTCAACTATGTTTAGATTAGTTAAACTGAATAAAACTCCACTAACTTCCTCAATCAACTCCACCAAACTTTGTCACATGAGTTCTAACTGAAGTCCTCCATGCAATAGCTCCACTAAACCCTAGGAATTGCGTAATTCCTTCTGTCAGCTGCATGTGCCACTTCTAGGCATCAAAATGAAGTGCTCCAAGAGAATAAGATAATGTTTAGAGTCTAAATATTATTAAGAGCTAATAATATTTGACATCCCTATTTTTAGACTGGCAATCTAAAAATAGATTCCGCCCAATATGTCTAAAAATAGAAGTCCATCTATTTTTCCAACTTGACCAACCCTCCACAAATAGCATCCTGCAACTCATAGAATCATGATCCACATGTCTAAAAATAGACATAGTCTAAAAATAGACTTTGCGCCAAAAATAGCCAAAATAGCCTGCAGGCCCACTTAGTGAAGGCGACTCCTTTCCACTAAGCTCATCATCTTGTTGCAATCTCAACATATCCTACATATTTGAGGAGTTCTTCACAAGACTTTGTGGGCTAATAATATTTCTGCATTTTCTGCTAAATATCTGCTTCCTGAATTTCCGATATCATCTGTGCTTTAGATTTCTCTGTAGTTGCAGACCTTCCTCTTCGAGCTCTGGTGTATACATTAGGAAAAGGAGGAATGGGGAGCACCATTTTCATAGACTTTTGTTTATCAACTAAGGAGCTCGATCCTTTCTCCAACTTTCTCTCAGCCTTGACTGAAGAAACCTTTTCTTTCACGCTCTTGGCCTTATGGATGTTATCCTTTTTAGCCTTCCTCTTGGTTCTTTTTGCAGGCTGAGGGTGTTGTTGTGAGGATGGAGGTGTAGGTGCAGGTTGGCCTGCCCTATAAAACAAGAAATGGTCCATGTCTGGTTTCTTTTCCTTAACTCTTCTTCAACTAACACCTTGATGAGAGCTTGATGATACAAGTTGTATTCTAAAGCAGCAGTGTGATTTTGGATCCTTGTTGACATCTTTGTCAAACTCTTCAATAAAAAGTATGGAAAATTGAAGGTATTCATACTTGCAACATGAAAAAGAAATCTCATATGATAAAGAAACACAAATGTATACCTCATTTCACAGGTGAGGAAAATCTTGATGAGTTTAATAGCTTCTACCCATAAATTTTTTAGATAGTTACTTGGAATTCCTTTGGCCCAGTTGGGATCTCTTTGTGCACCCTTGAGGAAACTGTTGAGGTCTCCTCCAGTGATAACCTGACCTTTAAACCACCTCTCTCCTTATTGTGGAAGGTTGAATGCTTCGGAAATTGAACCTGCTAAAACCTGCAATGTAAGACCATAGATTGTGGCTTATTGTCCATTGAATGAGTTTGCAAAATCTTGAGCTACTCCTAAGTGAGAGCTTCCTAGTATAGTGCACAAGGAGTGCCACCTTGATTGGATAAACAATCTTCTCACGTTTGAATTTGCATCCACTAGATCAACACCCTGTGGCTCAATTCGTTTTATCTTCCCTCCTCTTTCAGGCATCTTCAGAAATTAATAACTCTGTCTCTAAAAACTGATAGGTGGCAGAGCTAGAAGAGCTCACCTAACAAGTGTTTCTTATGTCTTCCTCTGAAATCTTTTCTGAAATATAGACTCCTCTTCAAACTGCAACTCTTAGAAAACTCGTTCCCCAACAGCTAGGCTCACAACTGACACTGATCTTGCTTTTTTAGTGGTTTTAAAACAACAACAATGGTTCATCACCCCATGCAATAGATCTTCATGATGGAAAATATCCTTGACCGTAGTATGCACCATGTGATGGCCATCATAATCTTCAGTTGGTTGCGTAACTTCGGTCAAAATGATATAGGTGGCTTGAAATATACGAATTTGTGACTTGCAGTCACCTCCACTGGATGCTGGTTTAATGGCCTAAATTTTCAGCAGCATCGATATGAGACCAACCAAATGGTCATTGCATTAAGTCTGATGATCCACGATCTTCTCAATTCGAAAAACACGTACCTTGAAATGATATTAGACTGACTCAGCTGACGGACAAGATGAGATTAACATTGGGTTTATTACTGTGGGTTGACACCTAGTAATTACACGTATACCATGACTTGAATTTGAACATAACTGATTGCATACCACTCCTATCACATGATATAAATCATTTAAAAAAATATTTGAAATGTATTTACACCATAACACGTGGCTTGTCAAAAAATCCGATGCGCTTTTTTGTTTCTTTTTAAAAACAGGGGAAGTTACTAGAATTTCCGGTAGCATCAGAATAAAAGAAAAACAGACAGAAACAGGAATATAACAGATTGTCTAAAAATACTAAAACGGGCACTGCCGGAAATTTCGGTAGCGGCCATTTTTTTTTTTCAAATTCTAATCCTAAAAAGAAAAAATTTAAAATGGACTCATGACTTAGCAAAGTACTGTGCTAACAAGGAGAACTAACCAGTACTGGCTCATCAAGGATGGAAAATCGTTCATCATCAACGCGCACAAAGACAAGTTGGAAATTTCACTAATAAGTGCCAACCAAGCCAAGAAATTGATCAGTTCCAACAAGAAGTATGTTTTATTGTTTTTAAGAGAAAGCTAGTCTGTAAATGAGTCAATAAGAGGCAAGGCATCCCTGAAGGGGTGTAGTAATAAACATAAATAGAAAAGGGAGGAGTTTCTACAGGCATACATGGATGTGTTTCAAGAGCCTAAAGGACTACCACCTAAGGGGGAAGTGGAACATGAGATCCAGCTATTTTCTGTCTCCCCCTTGTCAAATATTGGGTTGTATAGGAAGTATGTTATAGAATTAATTGAGGTGAAGAAACAATTGCAAAAACTGTTGGAACATGGTGTCATTTGACCAATTACATTACCATGTGGGTCACCCATCATCATCGTGCCCGAGAAGGATGGGACTTGGCATATTTGTATAGATTACAAGGCGTTGAACAAAATCACACTCAAGAACAAATACCCCCTTCCTAAGATAGATTATCTGCTTGATCAATTGTACCAAGAAAAATAATTCATGAAGCTAGACTTGAAGTCTAGATATCACCAAGTTCGAGTCAAAGAAGAAGATACATGGAAGACCACCTTCAAAACTAGGCAAGGTTTGTATGAGTGGTTAGTCATGCCATTTGGCTTATGTAATGCACCAGCTACGTGTACGATATTAATGAATGATATAATTCTCCCTTTTATAGATTCATTTGTTATTGCCTATTTGGATGATATATTGGTATATAGTGCTACATGGGATGAGCATATTTCATATTTGACACAGGTGCTGGAAACATTGAAGAAGCGCCAGCTGCTATAAAATCTCAATAAGTGTGATATTGCGCAATAGTATTTGGTGTATCTGGAGTATGTGATTGGTGGAGGAGATCTTAATATAGATTGTTCCAAGATGGAGGCCATCATGAAATGGTTGGTTCCTAATAATGTTTCTGAGGTTAGGATTTTCATTGGGGAATCACAGTACTTGAGGAAATTCATAGCCTCATTTTCAGTAGTAGCAGTGTTGCTTCATGCCATAACAACAAGTGGTAATAGTTTCCAGTGGGGGAAAGGTCAGTAGAGGGATTTCGAGGAGCTAAAGTAGATCAGTCAAGCACCAATTCTAGAATTACCAAACTTAAAACGGTCTCTCGAAGTGGAGATAAATGCGTGTGGGTATGCTATGGGAGTTGTCTTGATGCAGGGAGGAAGGCTTGTCTGTTACCACTCTGATGTTTTTCATGGAGAAGTTATTAACTACCCTACATAAGACAATGAGCTTTATGCCATGGTGAAAGCTATGAAGAAGTGGAAGCACTATATGATGGGAAATAAGATAGTAATCCACACATATCACCAATTTTTATAGTAATTGTAGGCCTAGAGAAAGCTACAACAAACTAGGCATTACAAGTGGATGGGATTTTTACAATAGTTTCATTTAGTGATCAAGTATAAGAATGGAAACACAAAAAAAAAAATTGACATGCTTTCAAGGCCACCCACATCAAATATTAAAACTTTAGGGACTCTTATGCATATGGATCCATTCACCCATGATGCATATAGAGAGGCATATTTTGAGGATGGGGACTTCAAGGAGGTGTATCAGCAGTTGCAAATTTAGAGTCATGTGGATGATAGTGACAAAACCGCTAACTACTATCTCCAGTACAGGTTACTCTATAGGTTGGACAAGCTATGTGTTCCTAAAGGTGAGTGATTATAGTTGATTAGAGAGGCTCGCGCCTCCAAGGTTGCAGGGAACTTTGGTGAAGGGAATATCGTGGCTAACTTGTAGAGGTATGTGTATTGGCTCAAAGAGAATGTAGATAAGTTCATAAGAGGATGTATGCTTTTCTGTACCAGCAAGCCTAGCAAAAGAAACAAGATCTATATCATCCCTTACCTGTACCTACTCGTCCTTGGGAATTTATTTCCATGGACTTTGTGGGAGGCTTACCGACAACCAGGAAGGGACATGACTACTTGTTCGTGGTAGTCGGAAGGTTCAACAAGATGTATGTTCTGATGCCCTATAAAAAGACCATCAACGGGCAAGAATTATAAAACTTGTTCTTTGGACAGGTATAGGTTCACCTTATGATACCAAGGAGCACCATTTGAGACACGAATACGATATTTCTAAGTGCATTCTCGACTACATTGTGGGAGAAGATGGACTAAAAGTTGAATCGATATATAGTGTTCCATCCACAAACATATGGGAAGACATAAGTAGTCAATAGGAATTTGGTGCAACTTCTGAGCGGATACAACTAGAAGCATCCAAATACCAAGCATGAAAATCTGGTATATATACAACATTCTTATAACAGAGCAGCCCACACTTTTATAGGAAAGTCCCCATTAAAAACTTGTTTTGGATATTTTCCATCTTCACCTTTAAATATTGCATATGGGAAGCAAGGAGGAGTGATGTAAAAGCTTACACGATATGCTTTGAGGGTTGATAAATTATAGATAATATTAGGCAGATCCATATAAACGTACAAGAAACACTACAGAAGTCACGGGAGAAGTAAAAGGCTAGGCATGATCAACACAAAAAGGAGAAGTCATTCAAGGTGGGAGATAGAGTATGGTTACAGTTAAACAATGAGAGGTTGTAGGGGCCTAGTAATAAATCAAGGCTCTAAGTTATGGACCCTTAGAGATATTGGAAAAGGTGGGCGATAATGCTTATCGAATCAGTTTACCACCATATATGTGCATTTACCGAGTTGTGAATGTAGATAATTTGAAACTCTATGAGCCTTCCATGCTAAATCAGGAAGAGGATTACATCTTACCTTCTGTGGAGGATTTTTCACCATATGCTTAGGTAGAGTTGACAAAATATACAGTTTTACATAAGAGGTCCAAAAATACAAGACAGGAGCAGCATGAAATTTGGCAGATTGGGTTGAAGGGAAAACTTCCAAGAAAATTTATATGGTACACCAGAGAGAAGGTGGAGAAAAATTTATCTCACCTCATTTAGTAGAAGTTTTTAGGGAACAAAATCCTCCCTAAATGGGGATTTGTAATCTATATTAGATAATTATATTTCTTTTCATCCATCTCAATTCATTTGGAGTGGAAAAAGTGGAGGAATCAGCTCATGGGACCGTTTTTACCAACGAGACCCAGTTTGGAAAAACGAGGTCTAAAACCTTATGGGAGAATTTTGAGGCATCGAACAAAGTTTTGGGGTTAAAATTATGTCAATTTAGTTTAGAACCATTTCATGTTATTCTACACACAAATCTCTTTCCAACAACACAATAAGTGTGTCAATCAGAGTTTCTATGAAAAAGTTATGCCACTCAGAAGTTGACCTTCGTGTTTTCACACCTATAGTTCGGGAGGATGTTGCATCAACCCCAATTATTCATGAAAAATGGGATAGCCACATGGTTATGATTTAAAATAATCTAGAAGTGTCTATATTGTAACTCTATTTAAGAGTTGATGTAGTCAAAATTAACCACTAGTAGGCTATCGGGTTGTGTTATAACCGGGCCACTATGGGGAAGAGGATTCCATTCTTTCGAGATAATTTTGTTCCATAGATGATAAAATATAGCTAGGAGAGATATGAGGTAGAGAACACAGATAGGATCTGTGCACTGTAGCAGCCCACGGGCCACAAGCATTACTTCTTTATATCTGCAGCCATATTTCTAGACAAAGAAAGTGAAGTGGCCTTACCTTCCAGCTGGGTTTCTCCCAAAAAAATTTCCTAGAGAGCTTATATTGTGTATTATGTGTGTGTGTGAGAGAGTTTTTTTTGTCATTCTCTAAGTTTCTGCGTAATTTACATTCGCATGCATGCACTAATTACAATTAAATCTACAAATCTAGAATTTTAATAAAATTGTAATAGTGTAAAATTTCAGTATTTTAATATATTACTATCAACTATGTTGTGATGAAATCTCTAGTATAATATCCACAGTATTTTATGGATCACCTCTGCACTCATATTTTGCATCATTGGAAAAAGTAGTAAATCTCAGGCATAACAGTGTCAGAGCACTAACTAATGAAATGGACACTCACAAAATTAGCATTTTTTTCCATGCCTCAACTTTGCATTCTAAATTAGCTTTATGTGCACTATGGATGAAAAAAACTTGATTCGATATAGTCCCTTCTCCTTAAAAAATTCCCAAGTACCCAATTTCTCCCCACATCCTTTTTGTCGCACTTCCCTCACAGCCTTTCTCCTTCCTCCACATATCACAAAATTATCCTTTTTTGAACATGCCTCAAATCCACATATTAAATTAGCCTTATGTAAAGTGCAGAGGAATGAATCTTGACTTGATATAGTCCCTGCTCTTTAAAAAACTCTCTCACACAAAATTTTTCTGCACACAGAAAATAGTAGCAATTATCTCTTCCCCCACGCCCCTCGCTTACGTAAGGTACCTTCAACCCTGTAATTTCTAGCATAATTGGGAAGATAACTTATCCTTCCTCCGCATATCACAAAATTAGTATTTTTTCCATGCCTTGATTCCGCATATTAAATTAGCCTTATGTGTAATGTGGAGGAAGAAAGCTTGAATCAATATACCTGCTCTTTAACAAACTCACTCGCACACAATTTATCTGCACACTCTTTTTCCATGCAAAAAAATAGTAGTTGTTAGCCCCCCTGCTTACATAAGGGACCTGCAACCCCATTATTTTTGCATTATTGGATAGATCAAAAGAAGTGTCAGAGCACTCACCGACAAAATGGGCACTAAAAAAGTTAGTCTTTTTTTTTATTTTAAAATAATTTATCAGTCACTAACAAACACCTAAAATAAATTTCCCTCCGCCGGGGGATTATGTCACATCAATTCTCTCTCAGCCAATGGAAAATTATTAATAAGATATGTGAAAATTAGAAAATGATTTTGAATTTACAGAAAAATAGGAATATCCAGCATTTTCCTGAAACTTTGGTTTAATTGCAAAAAATTTGGTAAAATAATCAATAGTCAATGGATTTTGACTGTGAGGCAAGTGTTATAGTCCATGGCGAGGTAGTGACTAATAATGTGAATAGGCCACTATGAAGTAGGAAATAGATTGATTATCGGCCAGATCGAGAAGAAGCAGTGAGGTCGAGAGGCGAATGTCTTCTTTACAATGCTAAATATGAATGACTGGCAAATGGGTAAATGTGAAGACTTAATGTAGTCATTTTTATCTCAATTGTAGATTTTGTAATCTTATAAATAGGAGGCAAGTTAATTATTTCACTTATTTCTTGACTATCAAATTCTATAATATTCCCAAAATATTCAACCCAATTAACCTAATAGTAAGATAAACCATTTCACAAAATCTGATAATATATATTATATTTGAATGTGTGCATTCAAAGAATTCTCAAATTTAACTTCTAGATTCACCTCTATCATAGGCTCTCAAAATCAACCTTATTGATTTTACCTAAAGGGTCTTCGCATTAACTGAAGGAGTGGGTTCCTTAATTGTTTTATTGTATTTTTGTAATTTTAAATTAAATTCTAGAAGGATAGAATTGTTTTCCAAATTATGATGTAAATGGATTCTTTAAGAGATTGGTTGAAAGTATGTGGTTTTCCTAAGCATGGAGGATTCGAGCTTATCAATCCTCATCCATTTGTTGAGAACGAGAGTGTTATTCTTGTAATTAGTTCGAGACTTTTGGTAGTTGGTTTTTAAGCTAGAAGTGTTTTCCATGATTAAATTTGTAATCTTTTGGGCATGATAGCTGTGGCCAAATAAGTGTATTAATCAGGCCATAGAGAGAAATCGAATCCAAGAGAGACAGAGCTCTAGTAAACAACCATTGTAATGTTTTGTAAATATTCAATTGGAAGTTTAATAAAATGTGGATTGTTTTGGTTTTAAAATTCTATGCATGCATAAATATATTGATGTTGGATCGATCATAACCGTCGTACTCAAAGGTATCAAAGTTCCAATCATTGAATCAAGAATGGATAGATCTCAGTCGTTGATGAATTCCAATAGTCAGTCACTTCTATAAATTGAATCAAGTTCAATCAAGATTGAACCCCAACCTAACCAGTGTTGAATGACAGTCGAGTTGCCCAACCTCACAGTAGGTCCGACTATTCCGACCTTCCGACCCGTGAATGCGAGACACACAGTCAGATTCATTGGTGCATTTTGACGTGTAATTTTGTTGAGAAACCTCAGCCTCCCGACCAAGCCAACTAAGACGATTGTTGTGTGACGTCCCAACTATGGAGATAGATTGTTATGTAAAATGTTATATCGAAGTTGTCCGTGAAGCGGAGGTCAAACGGCGAAGGTCACTAGACTTTTACCGGATCCACCCAAGATCAAATTTTTGTGGAGACATATTTTTGTTGTGTCTTGGTTAGAAGAGTAGACAATCCTATAGCGGACGTCTCAGTTCTTGTTGAGGCATAAGTTAATTTCTATTGTGTGAGGCTTGTAGGCTGTTGCACCTAGCCTAAATTTATAGCAGTCACTTGAATTTGATCCTGGGCCTTGCTCAAAAAACTCTCACCAGTTACCAATTACCCTATATTAAAATAAATAAATAAAATAAAATAATAATAAAATGTTATATCGAAGTTGTGTGAATTGTGTCCTAAGAAGTTGTGGAATGTTGAGGCAGATTGATTTTCGAATTTGATGTGAAGGTTGTCGACGCATCACTTTTGGTCTCAAATGAGTAGATAAAAACTTGCTCTATTATTTGTGCTATGGAGATGAGTTTGATTGCTATAAGCATTTCTTCTGCATAATCAGTATTATTACATGAAAGCATTTCATCTAGATAAAAGAAAATTTGAGTCCATGCGACGTATTGAAAGGAAAAAATTATTATTGGTGCAATGGAGATGGGGTTGATTGATATAAGCATTTCTTCTTTCGTTTAGATAAAGGAAAAATTGGGTTCATTTTGATGTGCTAAAAGGAAAAAAATAGTGCAATATAGTAGAGTAAAGGAAAAAGTCAGTCAATGTGATACATGACAAAGAAAAAGAATTAAAGAAATAAAAAATCAAAGAATATGAGACAAAATTTGATATGATACGATAAAAGATCGTCATAGAAATAGAAAGTTTTGTGCAATGTCATATATTTCAGGAAATACAATTTGGTGCAATCCACTACATAAAAATTAATTTTCTGAGGAATATGTCATAGGAGTATAAAGTTTTGGTTTATGCTATACATTGATTGCATTAAAAAAATAAAAAATAAAGTTCTTGTGATACGGTGGGAGAAACAACAATATAGCTCCATGCAACATGTTGCAAGAAAGAAAAAAAGTACTATATGGAAAGGTGAAAGAAAACTTTCGTTGGCACAATACATTGCAAAGAAAGAAAGGTTCAAAGAATGCAATGACAAGGACAATGAAAGGGAGCTCTCTTACAAATTTCACTTTGTCATGATGAAAAAAGTTTGCAATAATGTGATATGTCGCAACCAAAAAGGGTTGAAGTGCAATACATGTTATGTCATAGCAAAAACAATTTTAAGTGTGATACATCACAAGGGAGAAAGTTTCTTCAAATGTGAAAAGGGAAATTTTGTGCAAGTTTTGCAAGAATTCCAAGACAAAACAAATTTCTCTCCATTAAAAAAAAAACAAACTTTGGTTACACGTGTATCTCATAAAAACAAAGTGTGGTGCAATGAAATAAAAGCTTTGTTGTAGGCATAGAAAGCTTGCAACAATGCAACATAAAAAATCTTTCTTTCCCTTTGACTCATTGCATGGACCAAAAGTTTCCACTTACACCATTATTATATCATAGAGAATTATGTTTTATTCCCTTGTGATATATCGTAAAAAAAAATTCTTCGTATGACATATCACATCTCCTAAAATTTTATCTATATATGACACACCACACCACACCAAAGATTTGTTGCATACAATACATAAAAGACAAAAAATTCTTTAGTTGCGACAAAGTGCTTATTGCATCTAAAATGCCTTTGTAGAAATTTTAATACAATTATGTATTGCCTAGATTCTCTTGATCTAACAATTATATGCCATTGTTAAATACAGAATCCTTCTACTAAAATCTTTGTGGAAATTTAATCGCCAATTGCAAACACATGAAGAAAGATCAATCACACATAACACAGAGGTTTTTACCGGGAAAGCATAAAGCTAAAAACCCCATTATCATATATTATGTATATATTATGGATCATGAAACAATCTCACACAAAAATCTAATCCAAGAGATCTCAGTACAATATACAATCGTCTCACACTGTCATACAAAAATTGGCAAATACATGCGCCAATTTACTGCCTCCAGACAGCCTGCCTCCACTGCGCAATTCCTGATGGTCAAGAACCTATGAATGATTCAATCTTGCCTGCCTTGACTGCGCAATACTCATAGGCACATCCAATGTGTGTGTGGCTGCATGTTTGCACCCACTAATGTCACAACTAATAGTCAAACTGTCCCTTTCACCTACATCTCAACTGGGTCTCCTTTGGATCTGACATGCATGTAGTTAACAGTAGTAAATATTCTGTTGCATGTGAGATCGCTCCATGTGAATTAATTTAATAATTAATTCATTGATCTCTCACTAGTGTATCTTTAGTTACAACTAGCACAACTGATTTTAACTCACTTAACTGAGTTAAACTACTTTACAACTCACATAACTACACATCCAACTCTATTACAACTTCGAATCACTCAGTTACAACTAACTCCACTTGCATGTCCCACCAACCAACCTTAGAACTCGAAATTCCATCAGCTAACCGGTTTGCCACTTCAGTTAACTGAAACCAAGTGCTTCAAGAGAATAGATTAATGCTTATTGTCTAATTATTATTAAGAGATAATAATAATCGACATGCATTCTATATTTAGGCATGTGATCTATAAATAGACTTCGCACATACATCTAAAAATAAAATATCATATATAAATAGAATTTTCTCAACATTCTAAAAACAGATTCCCGCTATAAATAGAATTTTTTCACCATTCTAAAAATAGACATACACCGAAAAATAGCATGTGTGGGCCCCACCTAGTGTAGGTGCTTAATTTTCACTAGGATCAAGAATGTTGTTTCCAGATGCAAATTTCATTGTTTCTTGTTGCAAACTTCAACACTCCCTCTCAACAAGAAAGGAATGTTTTTGCATGCGACATGCAACTCCATGCATTCACCCTGCAACCTTTGCATGCGCCATGCAACTCCATGCATGCGCCCTGCAACTCTTGTATGCAACACTTCTCTAGTGTTTCTCGCACATGCAACACTTGCATGAACATTTCCGAAACTAAATATCCTCCAAAAAACCGAATCAGTATAATGCATCTGTCATCATAGTCTTCTGACTTCTGCTGGTACCAACTGCACATGTCTTCAGGAACTGCTGCGATGTTGACCTTTGCATCCATGCACTTTGCACTTGCTGTCAGCTCTGATCAACGATCCAGTATCTGACATTGTCACTTTGATTTCATGTCCTCACAACATCTGACTGCATCAATGCAACTGATACTGCTACTGCTGCTTTGTGGGCTCCTCGTAGACACGTTTGATTCATGAGATCCATACTATCTCAATGAATCCTGCCCAGAATTTCTTCTTGGGATTATTCATGCATGTCACCCCACCTCTATAGCTTCATGCACTCCCTCTACCCATGTGGCTCAAAATTTCTATGCATGAGTGGTTGCTCCCACTCTATGATCCTCATCATGTGGCTACTCCACATCCCAAGGTTCACTCTTACTTGCATGCAAATCTTGCTCCCTCTCAAGCGTCAATTGCATGGCTTTCTCACACTCCCCAACAGTAGGAAGCTCAGTAGAAATCCCATCTACATAAAGTCTATAGAGATTATTAACTTGAATCCCAACCTTCTTGGCTTGCCATGTTTCTTTGTGTCGTAGGAAAACTTTTCCTTCACTAAAGACAACATCATAGCCTCTATCATCTAACATTGCGACTGAGACTAATTTTTTCTTCAAACCTGGAACATGCATAACATCTTTTAAATGAAAGAGTTTACCTAATGCCCTATGAAAAGTAATCGTGCCAATGTCAGTCGCACTGTATCATCCATTGTCGCCCAACTCAATATGCATCTGGAGATCTTTCTCCACCAAGTCACTGAAAATTTTCTTATCTCCCATTATGTGAAAGGAAGCACCACTATCCAAGTACCACCCTGATCCAAATGCACTTGACACCATGCATGCGATCAATGATAAGTCAAGCTCAAATTGCGAGGCAAGAGCCTCACTAGCTGCAGCTCTAGCAGCCATCTTGTTCTTCTTCTTATGTGGAAAATTTGTGGCAATATGTATATACTTGTGACAGTGAAAACACTTCACATTGGACATGTTGTGCTCCTTGCCATCTTCACCGGCCTCAGATTTAGAATGTAATTTCTTCCCCTTCCCCTTCTTTGCCTTAGCAGCCAAAGTGCAATCCTCTTCATCATCAATCTTTGATGAAGAGCCATCTCTAGTGTTCCGCCTGAGCTCCTCCTGCATTAGATCCGACCACAGTCGTTCCCAATCTGGAAGTTTTTCGCATCCATTGATAGAGTCTTCATAACTGTGCCAACTCTTAGGAAGTCCCAAGAGAGCCAAGCTCACCAAATCATCATCAGCAACATTTACTCCTACACTCCTACACTCCTAATCTTATCCCTACATTGGACAAACTTTGTTAAGTATACCAAAATAGTGACGTTCTTTTCCATCTTGATGTTTCTGAGTTTATCCTTTAGCACCAATTTCCTATGGTTGTTGTTGCTTTGGAAAAGATCCGTCAAATCCTTCCACGTATCATACGGAGTGGCTTTCCCATGAAGGCTTGAGACAATGTGGTCTCATACACCTTCCAACAGAATCCTCCTCGCCCTTTCTACTTTCTTTTCCCATGCATCAAGTACTGTAGCATTTGTCTAAGTAGGCTTAGGAACATGTATGTTGATGAATTCCTTCAAGCCATTATCTTTGAACACCGCCTCCATCATGTCCTTCCAAGCAATGTAGTTTGAGCTTCCCTCGACTGCATACTCTAGCCGCAAGCCATTTAAATCCATTTCGATGTTTACTCAACTGTCGCACCAAGAAATTATTGCAGCAAATTCGAATTGTTTCCACCAAAAAACTAAGCTACTACTTCAATATTGCAATCTTCTTTTCTCTGATACCATGTAGAAATTTTAATACAATTATGTATTGCCTAGATTCCCCTGATCTAACAATTATATGCCACTATTAAATACATAAACCTTCTACTAAATTCTTTGCGGAAATTTAATCGCCAATTGCAAACACATGAAGAAAGATCAATCACACATAACACAGATGTTTTTACTGGGAAAATATAAAGCTAAAAACCCCACTATCATATATTATGTATATATCATGGATCATGAAACAATCTCATACAAAAGTCTGATCCAAGAGCTTCAATACAATATACAATTGTCTCACACTGTCATACAAAAATTGGCAAATACATGCGCCAATTTAATGCCTCCAGACAGCCTACCTCCACTGTGCAATCCCTGATGGTCAAGAACCTATGAATGATTCAATATTGTTTGCCTTGACTACGCAATACTCATAGGCACATGCAATGTGTGTGTGGTTGCATGTGTGCACCCACTAATGTCACAACTAATAGTCAAACTGTCCCTTTCACCTACGTCTCAACTGGGTCTCCATTGGATGTGACATGCATGTAGTTAATAGTAGTAAATATTTAGTTGCATGTGAGATCACTCCATGTGAATTAATTTAATATTTATTTCATTGATCTCCCACTAGTGTATCTTTAGTTACAACTAGTTACAACTAGCACAACTGAGTTTAACTCACTTAACTGAGTTAAACTACTTTAAAACTCACATAACTAAAACATCCAACTCTGTTACAACTTCGAATCACTCAGTTGCAACTAAATCCACTTGCATGTCCCACCAACCAACCTTAGAACTCAAAATTCCTTCAGCTAACTGGTTTGCCACTTCAGTTAACTAAAATCAAGTGCTTCAAGGGAATAGATTAATGTTTATTGTCCAATTATTATTAAGAGATAATAATAATCGACATGCATTCTATATTTGGACATGAGATCTATAAATATACTACGCACATACATCTAAAAATAGAATATCATCTATAAATAGAATTTTCTCAACATTCTAAAAATAAACTCCCGCTATAAATAGAATTTGCTCACCATTCTAAAAATAGACATACACCTAAAAATAGCCTGTGTGGGCCCCACTTAATGTAGGTGCTTAATTTTCACTATGATTAAGGATGTTGTTTCTGGATGCAAATTTCACTGTTTCTTGTTGCAAACTTCAACAACCTTTACCACAACACATCGCATCACTCCAAAATTCCCTTTTTCGTGACATATGACGTTGCAATG
This sequence comes from Pinus albicaulis, assembly GCA_034641835.2. NCBI lineage: Eukaryota > Viridiplantae > Streptophyta > Pinopsida > Pinales > Pinaceae > Pinus > Pinus albicaulis. The sequence continues at coordinate 445,250,793 of CM076579.1, read as the reverse complement.
AAATGTATTCCCATGGAACAACATACTACACATTCTTAAACTTTCCTTCATTCTGACAAAGGGAAATTTTCTAAAAGAAAACCTTTGCAGCCTACCTAACATCACATCATTTAAATTTGTCTTTCCTTGCAAGTCATCACGTCAACCAAAAGTTTCAACTTGTGTAACATATCGCAGAGGATGAAGTTTTAATCCCTTGTGATATATTGGACAAATTTTTTCTTAGTGCCACATATTGCATCTCCTTAAACGTCTATCTGTGTGACACATCACATCACATTGATACATCACAAAGAAAAATTTGAAGAATATGAGACAAAATTTGGTGTGATATGATAAAAATTTTGTCATTGAGATAAAAAATTTGGTGCAATACACCAGAAAGGAGAAAAACTTCATCTCATGTGATGTGTCACATAGAAAGTTATTTTCTAGGCAATATGTCATAGGAGTGGGAATTTTGTTCCTATGTGATACATCGCATGCATAAAAAAGTGGAACATACCTCAATTCACCTGGGAGAAAAAATATATTTCTCTCAATATTACTATACTTGTACACATATCAAAAGATTATTATTTTTCTTCTTTGTATGCATCCTTACTATGCACTGTATTTGTATTATAGTTCCATAATCTATTATTTCTCTATGACTAGTCGACGTTATAGTTCCATAATCTGTTATTTCTCTATGAGAAGTCAATATTGGGTTAGGAAGATTTTTTTTTTTAACTATTTACTTCAATGTTTATCTACGTGTGGTCCTGGTGGGGAAGCTCAATTGGTTAAGCTGAGAATGTGAAATTGTTGTAACTCAAAAGACCCAGGTTCAAATCCCCCTTGTTGTGACTTTGGCTACGAGGAGGAGGACATATCGTGCCCCCCCCCAGAGGTTTACTAATAGTTATGTGTCAGGTGGGATACTGGGCTCCTCTAGGTTACATATATATCGCAGGAGGACATATCGTGCCCCCCCAAAGGTTTACTAGTAGTTATGTGTCAGGCGGGCTACTGGGCTCCTCTGGGTTACAAAATATGTGTGTGTGTGTGTGTGGTTGTTACTGGAGTAACATGAATCCCCACTAAAATTTTAATGTAATGTGTTGATGGTTGTATTTGTATTATAGTTCCATAATTTGTTATTTCTCTATGACAATGTTACACTAAAATTTGTCACCAGGACGTTTAGCTGTCTATATGGGATCATCATTACCTATTTATTGCTCCCTTAGAGGTCCAAAATCATAAAGTTCCTAAATAAAGTCTTGGAATTGGGAAAAATCTCATTAAAACCTTAAAAAGCCTAACTTCGCACTTTTCCTAGTCATTTCCCGCAGTACCGCGGTTTATTGCTCTAAAAACTGTGGCACATCCCACACATTTTGCTCATTAAAACTGCGGACCCCCATAAAAGGTAAAATAAAAAGAAAAGTAAGTTCTAGAAGCCCAGCTGGTCGAATATTCTCCCAGTTGGGGCCTTCTAGAAGCTCTATCTGGTCGAGCTTCGCCCCTTCCATTCATGAACCTTTATCCCTTCATAAATGGAGCTATCCCTTGGTTTTTGGAGCTGAAATCCCATGATGAGAGGGCTTTATCCCTTCCTTATTGGAGTTGAAACTACATACCTTCTGCTATAAATTGAATCATGTTTCAGTCTCAAGGGTAGATTGTAGACTGTATATTGATGTACTTAGAACTTCGTTGTTTTGATGTGAATTGTTGAAGAAATTATACTCTCTATACTTAGAATCAATGGTATGAGAATGATTACATACTCATATCTATAGTTTTATGCCAGTTCAGAGAAGGGAGGCTTGTCAAACCGATGGAAAAGGGTTGTTCAGGACCTCGGAAGAACTTGTATGACATCAAGGTGACAAGGTTGTAAGGTTACTTCTTATCATACAAGTTAATACAAATGGACTATATTTTCTCATTAAGTTGTTCGTGTATCTATTTGAGTAATTTAATTATTGGATTCCTTCATCACTAAGATAGATTAATGTTTCTGAATTATTATATCTTGCAGGTGATTTTAATCCTTTTTTTGTCTTTGAATGCAGGTCTTACATGTTGAATTGACCTCTGTTGGAGTGACTGGATTGAAGATTACAGCAAGTGTTGGACTTCAGGTAGGAGCATCTCTTCCTATTTAGTTAATTAATAATTTTGAATCATAATAATTTAGAGAAAATGGTTTGCATTTGGTCTGTTTGTTTCTAGATATCCTTAGGATACTAGGGAGATCGCTCTTTTCCGTAAGAGGGACTAATCTGCATAAAAAAATGGCGACTCCACTAGGGAAAATAGAACTTAGTTTTCCTTTTTGTTTTTCAGTTTGAATTTTAAGAGTCTTCTCATTTTGATTAGTCTAAAAACTGGATTGGGTAGATAACTTATCAGAATCCCTGAAAATAATATTTGAATTTTATTTTTTTTGTACTTTTCCTGGCCTCCACAGTTTTCATTTGAAAATAGTGCGGCAGCCTCTGCAGTTTGTAGTTCAGAACAATGCGGTACCGCACTGTTCTCCATTAGAACCTGCAGACTTGTGGAAAATTTTTGAAAAATTAAGGATTCTCTTTTCTTGAACCAAATTACTAGATTCTCAGTGTTTGCCCAAACTTGTTTTGACTTTCAAAATATTATGTGTGAATTTCGTTTCAGCAACTTTTACAGTATCTTCAATCTCTGTTAAGTTAATTGGGTGTTTTGAGTTACTTTTTTGAGAAATTCTTAATTTGATTTCCTTTAGTCATTACTTTGAGGTTTGTCTCAGTCTCTTAACAATTTTGCATCTTTTTGCTTTTGTTTTTGCAAAAAAAATTCCCCCTCATTCGCCTTTGAGTGTTAAATTGTGTCTGAGTGTTAATTGCCTTTGAATGTTTTTATTTTTGACCTCTGGGACTCTCACCCAATTTTCTTTACTTACAGTTGATTGGTTCTTTAGATTACATTAGAATCATCTTGTGTCTAAGAATTCTCTTGCATAGATCACATTTGCATAATTAGAATTCTCATTTTTAGAATATGAATGAAAAATGTGCATAGATTACATTTGCATAGTTTTCAAGTGAATTGTGCATAGATTAAATTTGCATAGTTTACATTCTGGAAAAATAAATCGTAGATTTAGATCAGTTTCTTTGATTTGAATTTACATGTTTTTATGCTTGTTTTAAAAACATAAAAATTAAAAATTGGAACTGAAAAATCATTAGTTTTTCTTGATAAAATTAGTGCATTAGAGAATTTGTTATATTTTCTCTTATTTATCAATTCTTGCATTATTGGAATTGAATGGAACCTCTCTCCTTACTTTAGTTAGGATTCATCGAATTGAAAAGATTGCATTCAGTTTTGGGTCAAGTCATAACACCATTGGTTTCATATCCATTCACCCTTTGAGTAATAACAACCCAAATAACACAGCACTTAACTAAAATTCATCTAGAAATTTTTAAATTTTCTAGGGCTCTTTCCACCAATCTAGCTTAGGCTAGTGCTTTGGAATAGGTTGTAGTTAACTTTCCAAAGCAACTAAACAAAAAAGTAGCATCTTGCAGAAAGGAAAAATTCCAATTGTTGCAATTGTGCTTTGGGAAGCTCTTCTTAAAAGAGTCAAGCATGAGATCATGTCGGAACCAGTGAGGTAATCGTACCTATCTTATTGGGAAAGATAGCAGATGTGCACGTATTAAAAATGGTAAACCTCGAATAAACCATTTTCGAGGAGTCTAGGGTCACTTATTGGTAAACCTTGGATTATGTCAAGGAGCCTCCAAGGGGATTGAGCTTTGATACTCTGCCCTTGCATGTATATCGGATCGTAGACTGTTCCCCCAGGTATAATTGTCTCAGTTGGTGACCTTAGTGGCCATAAAATTTAGGATTTTTCCCAAGGTGACGGTGGAGGGAAGGTCCCACTGTACCTAGAGCAGACGTCGGCTAGACTCACTTGGACTCTCCGGAGGGTTCTCTTCACTCGAGATGGTTTAAGTGGAGAAACTTGCACCGGTCAATTTCATTAAGAAAGTTGTCGGGGTAATTTTTCCAACCACCATTTCTGCATTAAAATTCTATGATGTTGGATTTCATCACCAACTAGTGTTTTTAGTGTGGGAATCTACTGTTTGTGTGTGGTTTGACTCCTAGATTTGATAGCGCGTGTTCATTTGTTTGTTTTTACTTTTTAGAGACGTTAGGTGTGAATTGTGAATTTTAATTGTTAGGTGTGGATTGTGAATTTTAATTGTTAATATTTTTAAATAAATTCACTAAAGTTGAATATAATGGCGATTGTTCTGGAATTTACCAACCAAGGAACCTCTCTTAACGAGAATCCTAGTACTTTTCCTTACTTTGGAAATGTTGGTCCTCCTTATATGGCTACATTGTCATTACCTGGATTTACCATAGGTTTACCGGTATGGTTATTTTCAAATTCGTTGGCCTCGAATACTCAAATTGTTCCACCTCAACCAGATGCTTCACCTCAATAGATTTCACCAACTCAACATCACAACCTCAAGTTGACCCTTTACCTTCTTCACCAAACATGACTTCCTCCCTTTCTTCCTCTTCGCTTGGTAAAAGCCTTGACGCTAGTAACCAGATGGCTAAGAAGAAGAAGAAGCAATATAAGAAATAATTCAACCAACCAACCATGGCTGTAAATGTTGGTAGTGTTGAGGAAACCTCCAACATGCATTGTAAACCAAAATACCCTTGCAAGCTTTGTAAGGTTGACCACTTCCTTTTCAATTGTCCTGGTATTCTGAAGGTCTTGGAAGTATGGTCAGAAAATTCTCATCAACTTACCGTTGATCCATCAACCAGTGATTGTCAGGTTCCTGGGAAAAAGGGTAAAGTTAGGTTTCCTTGTAGGTTATGCAAAGGGAGTCATCAAACTCACATTTTCCCTCACATGGATGAAGCCTCAAAATTGTTGGAAAACCTTACTGTTCCACAGCAACAACTTCCAACTGGTTACCGTAAACTTTCTCCCAACCTACTGTCATCTTTCGGAGTGATTGATCTAATTCCAAGTATAGTGAATCCCACTCTTCCATTGAAGAGTGAAATTGATATCACTCAGGTTGATGATCCATTAGTTGATCAAGTTTTCGACTTGATTTCACATCCGGTCGATCCCACTCTCCCTGAAGAGAGTGAAATTCATACTGCTCAGGTTCTTCTTGTTACATCAGATTATTCTACGCCAGGGGGCATTTCACCTGTTTGTTCAGAACCCCCTCCAAGTACTGAGGTCTTTTCCTTTGATTGGAATCGACTGACAGAACCTCGTCTTTCTTCCTCCATTCCTTTCCAAATCATTGTGAAGGTTTGTGGTAAGAATGTGTGTCGCAAAAATATAGATGAAGGTGCTTCTGTTAGTATTTTATCCTCAACTGCTTGGCAAGCTTTGGGTTCCCCTCAGTTTGTGCCTGTCACACAGAATCTATCAGCTTTTAACAGAACCATTAGTGAACCTTTATGGATCCTTCCTAAGTTTCCTATTACCTTGGAAGGTAAAATTGTCTATATTGATCTTATGGTAGTTCGAGGCCCCTTGGATTTCAATTTGCTCCTTGGGCGAGACTATGTTTATGCAATGAAATTTGTCGTATCGACACTCTTTCACGTGATGTCTTTCCCTCACAATGGAAGCATTGTGACTGTGGACCGGCTTTCATTCGTTAGTCTTGATTCGACTACCAATAATCCTACATCCTTGAATTTTCTATATATGGAAGTGGTGTCTACCCCACCACGGGTTAATTATGTGGCAACCAGTCCCATGTTTTCAGTTACTGATGCAAGTGAGCCTCTCACTGTTTGCTCGACTTCCTTTGACTTAGATCTAGTAATTAACATGGTAAACCTTATGGGATTATTTGAACACGATGTTCTTATCCCTTCCCTTGACATGAGTTCCTTCCAGAGAATTGTTCTTCCATCTGATGAAGACCTCTTGGAAGCAACGATCGAGGTGTGTCCCTCGACATGTATTTCTTCCAGTTGGAAGCCATGATCAAAGGGATTCATGAGGATAGTTCTTTTTACTGTGTCAACCTCGTTAAAAAATTAAACAGGCCTCCATGAAGATAGTTCCTGTTACTGTGTCAACCTCGTTAAAAAATGAGACAGGTTCCCATGAGGATAGTTCCTTTTACTGTGTCAACCTTGTTAAAAAATGAAACAAATACCTTGAGGATAGTTCCTTTTACTTTGTTAACCTCGTTAAAAATGAAACAGATACCTTGAGGATAGTTCCTTTTACTGTGTCAACCTCATTATAAATGAAATAGATACCATGAGGATAGTTCCTTTTACTGTGTCAACCTCATTAAAAAATGAAACAGATACCTTGAGGATAGTTCCTTTTACTGTGTCAACCTTGTTAAAAAATTAAATAGATACTTTGAGGATAGTTCCTTTTACTATGTCAACCTTGTTAAAAAATGGAACATATACCATCAGGATAGTTCTTTTTACTGTGTCAACCTCGTTAAAAAATGAATCAGATCATGAGGATAATTCCTGCTACTATGTCAACCTCGCTAAAAAATGAAACATGTCATCCCATGAGGATAGTTCTTTTCTTTTGTCAACCTCGTTAAAAAATGAAACAGGTCACCATGAGTAGACTTCCTTTTACTGTGTCAAGCTCATTAAAAAATGAAACATGTCTTTGAGCATAGTTCCTTTTCTTGTGTCAAGCTCGTTAAAAAATGAAACAAGTTTCCATGAGGATAGTTCTTTTACTATGTCAATTACCTCGTTAAAAAATGAATTAAAGACCTATGAGCATAGTTCTTTTCCTGTGTCAAGCTCATTGAAAAATGAAAAAAATCCTCTCATAATTTAGTCGAGTATTTCATCTGATCTCGTAAATGAACCTTCATTCCATCCACCTATTAGTAACCAGTAGTCCACTTAGGTGAATGAAATGAAGCTTGGGGGGGGCATGTGTTCTAGCAAGTTACGCTTGGGGGGCATTGAAACTTATTTCAAGCATGATTTTTCCTTTGTTTCAAGCTTGTGTAAAAATGAAACAAACCAATGTCAATCATGATTTTTACTTTGTTTCAAGCTTGTGTAAAAATGAAACAAACCAATCCCAAGCACAATTTTCTACGTTTCAAGCTTGTGTTAAAATGAAACCACTCTCAATCATAGTTTTCCTATGTTTCAAGCTTGTGTAAAAATGAAACTACTCTCAAGCATAATTTTTCCTTTATTTCAAGCTTGTGTAAAAATGAAACCATTCTCAAGCATATTTTTTCCTATGTTTCAAGCTTGTATAAAAATGAAACCTATCTTGAGTCCATTTCGGTTATTATTTTCATGATTCATTAAAATGTAGAAAATCCCGAGATTATTTTGCTATCTTTCATTCTCGTAAAACACATGAAAATTCTGAGTTCTTTCCGTCTTTTCCTGCTCGTTAATTAAATTGAAAGTTGGCCATTGAGTATAATTTTTATCACTTTTTCGGGCTCTGTAAAAATACAAAAAATCGAAACCCTGGCATTCTCTTTGAAGCCCTTTTCAGACTCTCTAAACATGAAAAGAGTACTTGACTATTCGAACTCGTTAAAGGAAATGAAAAATTGTCCTTTCAGTATAATTTTACCCCTTTTCCGGACTGAAATGGACTATTTACGAAAAAGGTATACGTTGACTAATCATGGTCAATAGAGTTCTCTCTTGTATTATTTTATCCTTTTTCGGGCTTGAGAGACTAAATTTACGAAAAAGTACAACCACAGAGTTTTCTTAAGTTTTTCTTCTGACTCCCTAAAACTGAAAAACACTGAGTTTCACCTATACTAGACTCGTTAAAACTTAACAGTAAAGGACCTGTCGATTACAAACAGGAACAAACCACTGTTTCTTAGGGTTCGATTTTAATACTAAGTTGGACTAATCCGAAGGATGAACTTACACAACAAGCAAATGTTATCCTCCTCAAGCTTGTCAAAAATAAAGAGGTACTTGCCAGAAATTGGGGGGGGGAAGAGAGAAAATGAATCCAGTTGTCATAATTTGTTTTGAAAAGCAGTATACCACTCTTGAACACGACACTTTTTGTTACACTCATACCTGGGTTGGGAAAATCCTTTGTCTAAAAGTTAATCAAACCACATAGAAGGTCTTCAGCCGGTTTCTGGGTATTAGCTTTAGGTCAATTGTCACCAAACCATCTGCAGTGTTATTATCTGTTCAAGAGAATAGTTTAAATAAACCATTCATTACAAAAATTTGTCTCCATTCGCATTGACCATCCCTGAGTCAGTCCTTGCAAATATTTCTTCAAAACTTGATCTAATGGTTTCGTGTCATAGGCTTTCCTATGACGGGTCACTTTCTATCGACGACAGCTCATCATCTAGAAAGTTGATCTAGAATCCTATCAGTACCTTGGGATCTGCATGCCCTAATGGCAGGTTTCTCGCGTTCGACAATAGGTTGCATTATTTACCTTCGATCGAATGATTACGTGAAGTGTTCGACTACAAATCATTCATTCACACTTCGTAGATTGTACTGAGTACTTTGAGAACCATTCTCATTATTGGTGGCTTCTCTCACACTTGTTAACAGTTCACAGCATTGACTGGTAATCAAGTGGTTTATACCATGTTCTACTTCGACACAATCAATCGCATGGATAGAATCGTACTAGTTCGGGAAGCAGAAATCAAGACCCTGGATCTAGTTTCCACCATCCAGGCTGCGAGGAGTTTCATAATTCATGATACAGTAGACTACTTATGACAGATGGCTGCGTCCATGTTGTGTCTACTATTGATGTAATTTTAAAATCATTTATATACCATAACATGTAGTTAGTTTTGATATGAGTATGGGAATGCCTACCTCGGCGATTATATACATATATATGTTTACATTGAATGTTTTTACAGGCTTTCGACCGGTATGTCCGCAACCCAATCCTCGGAATGATAAATCACTTCACTCTTCAGAACTACTTCAGACTTCTTGCTTTAGGGGGCAATCCGTTACACTAAAATTTGTCACCAGGATGTTTAGCTGTCTATATGGGTTCATCATTACCTATTTATTGCTCCCTTAGATGTCCAAAATCATAAAGTTTATAAATCAAGCCTTGGAATTGGGAAAAAGCTCATTAAAACCTTAAAAAGCCTAACTCCGCACTTTTCCTAGTCATTTCATGTGGTCCCGCGGTTTATTGCTCTAAAAACTGCGGCACATCCCACACATTCTGCTCATTAAAACTGCGGACCCCCGTAAAAGGTAAAATAAAAAGAAAAGTAAGTTCTAGAAGCCCATATGGTTGAATATTCTCCCAGCTGGGGCCTTCTAGAAGCGTTATCTGGTCGAGCTTCACCCCTTCCATTCATGAACCTTTATCCCTTCATAAATGGAACTATCCCTTGGTTTTTGGAGCTGAAATCCCATGCTGAGAGGGCTTTATCCCTTCCTTACTGGAGCTGAAAATACCTCCCTTCTGCTATAAATTGAAATCATGTTTCAGTCTCAAGGGTAGATTATAGATTGTAGATTAATGTACTTAGAGCTTGGTTGTTTTGAGGTGAATTGCTGAAGAAATTATACTCTCTACACTTGGAATCAATGGTATGAGAATGATTACATACTCATATATATAGTTTTATGCCAGTTTAGAGAGGGGAAGGCTTGTCAAACCGATGGAAAACAGTTGTTTAGAACCTCGGAAGAACCTATATAACATCAAGGCGACAAGGTTATAAGGTTACTTCTTATCATACAAGTTAATACAAATGGATTCTATTTTCTCATTAAGTTCATATATCTATTTAAGTAATTTAATTCTTGGATTCCTTGATCACTAAGATAGATTAATGTTTCTGAATTATTATATATTGCAAGTGCTTTTAATCTTTTTTTTCTGTCTTTGAATGCAGGTCTTACATGTTGAATTGACCTCTGCTAGAGAGACTGGATTGAAGATTACAGAAAGTGTTGGACTTCAGGTATGTTGAGATTGCAACAAGATGATGAGCTTAGTGGAAAGGAGTCGCCTTCACTAAGTGGGCCCGCAAGCTATTTTTGGCGCAAAGTCTATTTTTAGACTATGTCTATTTTTAGACATATGGATCATGTTCTATGAGTTGCAGCATGCTATTTGTGGATGGTTGGTCAAGTCGGAAAAAATAGATGGACTTCTATTTTTAGACATATTGGGCAGAATCTATTTTTAGATTGCTAGTCTAAAAATAGATATGTCGAATACTATTAGCTCTTAAAAATATTTAGACTCTAAACATTAACTTATTCTCTTGGAGCACTTCAGTTAAGTGCACAGATGTGGCACAGGAGCTGACAGAAGGAATTACGATATTCCTAAGGGTTATGTGGAGCTATTGCATGGATACTTCAGTTAGAACTCATGTGACAGAGTTTGGTGGAGTTGATTGAGGAAGTTAGTGGAGTTGTATTCAGTTTAACTAATCTAAACATAGTTGAGATATTTGTATTCAGTTTAACTAATTGATAAAATTAGTGAGAGTGGTGTGAATTAATTATTAATTAATTCACTAATTATAAAATCATAAATCAACTAAAGAATGCATTAGTTAACTTCAGTGCATGGACAGTTTCAGTGGAGACCAGTGCAGAAATAGGTGAAAGAGCAGGTTAACTATCAGTTGTGACTATACAATTTCTATTTGCAACACACAGATAGGTGGAGAAGCCCATGAGGATTGCGCAGTACAAGCCAGGTGGTTTATCTATTTAATGAAGCCATCCCATAGCATTGATAACGCAATAGAGGCTGGCTATCAAGTGGAAAAATATTGGAGCATGTGTTTTGCTAGATCTAGCTTGATAGTGTGTAGCAATTGAGGGTGTGCATGAGAGCTTGTGAGGAGCTTTGTTGATCCAGGTGGATATTGGTGGCCACCCACCTATTCCACTTGGCCCCCCACCATTGTCTCTTTCAGTTTTTCAGTTTCGGCATAACTTACTATTTTTAGTAGTTTTTTGGGTCCTGAACTTCCGGAGACGTTTTGAGGCCCTAAACGACGTTTTTTGGGTATCAAAGCGCTAGCGAATTTGATTATCAAATTCATCCTGAAAGTTGTAGTCCTCGGATAGAGCTTTCTAATGATGTATCATGTGCGTCAAACGGAGATAGTATGCCAAAGTTACGTCCCTGGGAAGTTGAAACACCAATTTACCCAAACGGGGCCCATAGTTTTGGCGCTTCATCTCCTAGGGTTAGGTTTTTGGGATGTTTGTGGTTCTCCATTGTTTCTCAATAATAAATAGGCCCTCGAGCCTCATTGTAACGCAGTTCAGAGGCCTGTAGCCGCCACATCTCTTCTCAGAGATAGCTACCAGTGCCCTAGCTAGTTTTATTTCCATTCTGTCTTCTCTGCATAAATTTCAGCTTCTTGATATTAATGAAATGAAGTGTTATTTCGTCGCATCTCTCGTATTTATGGTTATGTGTTTATTCTGCGTTCCTGCATAAATCCGGATCGCGGGGGGGGCAGGGGCCCCGTTTTTTTCTCGATCCTTCTGTCCCCAACGAGGTCGGGGTATAAGGAGCTAGGGCTTGATCTGGTGGAACCTTTGCAAGATCAGCCTCGCAAACCTCGACGGACGCCCATGGGGGACGAAAAGAAAGATGAGGGAGCAGGAGATCCTATCAAAATATTGCTCGAGAAGGCCCTCGAAAAACAAAGGAACGCGATGATGGATAACTTTGCTCGGATCCTTCAACGGCTACCCACCGGCGGCGCATCTGCATCCAGCAGCCACTCTAGAGGCGCGACTCCTTTTAAGGTACAAGTAAATTTTGACATTCCCATATTTGAGGGTCAAATAGACACAGATGCCGTAGATAGATGGTTGAATCTGTTAGAAGGATATTTCTTGGTTCATGACTTTTCAGACCGGGAGAAGATTATTTTTGCACTCCTCAAAGCTACCCCCCATGTTAAGGACTAGTGGGAAACCTACTGTGAGAACAAGGACCAGACAGAACCCTCTCTGTTCTCGGCCATACCAACTTGGAATTCTTTCCGAGACGCCGTCAAGGAACAGTACTATCCTGTGGGGAGCTATGAGGACAAGTACATACAATGGACCACGCTGCGACAACAAAGGGATCAAGATGTGCACGAGCTGACGAATCTGTTCCATACCCTGCGCACAAAGTTGGGTATCAAAGATTTAGAGAAACATTTGGTGCTAAAGTATCGCAGTTGTCTGCACAGATACATTCAGGAGGAAATGGAGTTCCTCGACATCTCCTCGCTTGGTACGGCATACCGGTATGCTGCCAAGATTGAGCAGAAATTCAAACAGGAGAAGCGAGACTTTGGATCTGCGAATCAAAAGCAAGGAAAAGGTGCTTCCAAACCGCAGAACAAAGGACAGAGCCAAGGCATGGCGGCTAAAGACAACCCGTCAAAGCCACAAGAAAAGAACAACACCGTAAAGCCAAGGAAGGACACGGGAAAGTGGTGTGAGTTCCATAAGAGCTCCACTCACAACACAAGTGAGTGTCGGGCCAAGCAGTCGCTAGTGGCCGAGATGAGGGCTTCTGAGTCGGATGCATGCTCCGACTCCGAATCAGAACCTAAAAAGGGGAATGAAAAAGGGAAATAGATTATTGATGCGGAGCCCAACGCCACTGTTGCCACTACAAAGGTCCAGAAGGAGGAACCGGAAGATCCAGAGGAGGAGGAACGTCTCTTCCCCTCCCAGATGTGGGTAAAGGGCTCCCCTGTACAGTTCATTGTCGACAATGGGAGCCAAAAGAACCTCATTTCAGCAGACGCCGTGAAGCGGTTGGGCTTGCCGACCACAGCTCACCCACATCCATACACCATCGGGTGGCTTCACCAAGGACGAGATCTCCGCATCAGCCAGTAGTGCCGCCTTCCCTATAGCATCAAGCCCTTCACGGATGAGGTATTATGTGACGTTGCTCCTATTGATGTTTCTGATGTATTATTAGGACAACCATACTTGTGGAAGCGTCATGCTATGTATGAGTCTCGACCTCGTACTGTTATTATTACTTTGGGAAATAAGTTGTACAGGATACCAGAGGTACCACCTCCTACGACTATCTCTTTGGTTACTGCAAAACAATGCAGTAAGCTCATTTCCCAAACCAGGAAATTCGTTTTCCTGATGATCCGCCCCCAGGGCAAGAAGAAGATTGTGGCCACGACCTCCATACAGGGCCCCTCTGCACGACAACAACAAATGGATAAGGTCGTGGAGGAGTACGGGGACATCTTCACCTCACCCACAGGGGTTCCTCTGCACTGCCAGGTCAAGCACCCGATTGATCTGACCCCAGGTGTGCCGCTACCCAATGGACCGATCTATCGACGCTCTGTTCTGGAAAATGATGAAATCAAGAGGCAGATTCAGGAGCTGTTGCAGAAAGGTCACATCGGACCAAGTTCATCGCCCTGTGGGAGCCCGATCGTGTTGGTACAGAAGAAGGATGGGACGTGGAGACTCTGTATTGACTATCGGGCGCTGAACAAGATCACTGTCCGGAATAGGTACCCAATCCCACGGATTGATGACCTTCTAGACCAACTCCAAGGTGAAAAATATTTCAGTAATATCGACCTGAAGTCTGGGTATCACCAGGTACCAATTGAACCCTCTGATGTGTGGAAGACTACCTTCAAGGCTAAGGAAGGCCTTTTTGAATGGCTGGCCATGCCTTTCGGGTTGACGAATGCTCCCGCAACCTTCATGAGGATGATGGACGACATCTTGCGGCCATTCACCAACTCATTCGTAGTGGTGTACTTGGATGACATTATGATCTTTAGCAAGACTTGGGAAGAGCACCTTCATCACATCCGACAAGTCCTCCAAACACTGCGGCAACACAAGTTGTGTGCCAATTTGGAGAAGTGCACGTTTGGCATGACCCGGGTTCAATATCTGGGATACATTATTGATGAAAGGGAGGTGCATGTGGATCCAGCCAAGATCCAAGTCATTCGGGATTGGCCAGCCCCGACTACTATAACAGAGCTTCGCAGCTTTCTGGGTCTTGCTAATTTCTACCGTAGATTCGTGCTGGGATTCTCTCATATCACTTGGCCCTTGAGTCAAGTCACCAAAGGAGGAGCGAGAGCAAAATTGTTTTGGTCGGAACCTCAACAGAAGGCGTTCAAAGAATTGAAAAATCGCCTCTGTTCTGCCCCAGTGCTCACCTTACCAGACTTGCAGCAGCCATTTGAGATCGAGACAGATGCCTCTGACTATGCTATTGGGGCAGTTCTTACTCAACAGGGACATCCAGTGGCATATCACGGTGAGACATTGTCTGAGACAGTTCGCAAGTATCCCACCTATGACAAAGAAATGTATTCCATTGTGCAAGCCTGTCGACAATGGAAGCATTACATTTTGGGGAAGGAAACAATCATCCACACAGACCACCGGCCCCTGCAGTTCATACGGACACAAGGGAAGTTGCAGAATGATCGCCATCAGAAGTGGTCCACATATCTGCAACAGTTTCATTTGAACATCAAGTACAAGAAGGGTAGCACCAATAATGTTGCAGACTGCCTCAGCCGACCACCGATCGTGGTGCTCACCACCGTGCTCAACTCTTGTGGGAACGAGACTTCTGATTGGCCGCTTCTCTATGAGAGTGACCCAGAATTCGGCCACACTTACAAGGCACTCTTGGGGGGCACGCAAGTTCCCAATTTTCACCTCCAAGATGCACTTTTATGTCACCTGGGACACCTTTGTGTTCCTTCAAGCGAGCGTGCCAAGACGATATGGGAGGCACACTACAGTCGAGTCGCTGGGCATTTCGGGGTCGAGAAAACAGTAGCAATACTACAAAAGTATTTCTATTGGCTGAACCTTCGAAAGGATTTCGAGAAGCACATCAGATCCTGCACTGCTTGTGCCATTTCCAAACCAACCATCAAGAAGCAAGGCCTATATACTCCACTACCTACTCCTAGTCGACCGTGGGAATCCATCTCCATGGATTACATGTCGGGCCTGCCCTCTACTAAGAATGGCAATGACTGTGTTTTCGTGGTCGTTGACAGATTCTCGAAGATGGCCATTATGGCGACCTGTAAGAAGAATAGCAGAAGCTACTGCTAAACTCTTCTTTGAACGAGTATGGGTGCACTTTTGGATCCCACAGTCTATCATATCAGATCGAGATAGCAGGTTCCTCAGCACATTTTGGTCCAGCCTCTGGTCAATGATGGACACAAAGCTCACCAAGTCCACAGCTTTCCATCCCCAAACAAATGGCCAGACAGAGGTCGTCAACAGAATGATTGTACACATTCTGCGCATGTACAATTCAAAGCATCCACGCACATGGGACGAGAGCCTCCATTATGTACAACATAGTTATAACCGGGCTCTCCACAGTTCAATTGGCCATAGCTCCTTTCAGGTGGGCTTGGGATTCCAGCCACTATGTCCCATTGACGTAGCCATGCCATTTGCAGCTGCTCAGGCCGATTCAGCGCACGTCCAGTCTGAAGTTGACAAAGCAAGTAGCTTCATCGAGGGCATTCAACACATCCGCCAACAGGTTCATGATATATTGGACAGAGCCAATGTGAAGTACAAGCAGCGCCATGATCAACACCGGGTGCCACACAACTTCCAAGTGGGCGACAAAGTATGGCTGCATTTGCAGAAGGAGCGCCTCACTGGACCTCACCGCAAGCTTTGCTCACTCTGATACGGGCCGTACACCATCACCAAGGCTATAGGGAACAATGATTTTGAGCTTAGTATTCCACCATTCCTTGGTCTGCACCCAGTCTTCAATGTGGATCGCCTTCGTCCTTACTTCCCACCTCTATTGGACACTTCGGACATTGCAGAACAACTCACACCAACAGAGTTAAACCCAGACTGCATGGAACAGGCCACCATAGATTGTATCATGGACATTCAAATTAATAACACTCGCCAACAGAGGATCCAACTGTATCGGGTTGTCAAAGCTGGCCAACTCCTGCACCAAGGAAAGTGGTTCACCAGGGACCAAGTTCAGTAGAAATTTCCTCATCTCATGGAGGAACTTAATGCAATGGGGACCATTGCTTCCTAAGGGGGGAGGAATGATCCAAGTGGATATTGGTGGCCACCCACCTATTCCACTTGGCCCCCCACCATTTTCTCTTTCAGTTTTTCAGTTTCGGCATAACTTACTATTTTTAGTAGTTTTTCGGGTCCTGAACTTCCGGAGCCGTTTTGAGGCCCTAAACGACGTTTTTTGGGTATCAAAGCGCCAGCGAATTTGATCTCAAATTCATCCCGAAAGCTGTAATCCTCGGATAGAGCTTTCTAATGATGTATCATGTGCGTCAAACGGAGATAGTATGCCAAAGTTACGTCCCTGGGAAGTTGAAACACCAATTTACCCAAACGGGGCCCATAGTTTTGGCGCTTCATCTCCTAGGGTTAGGTTTTTGGGATGTTTAGGGTTCTCCATTGTTTCTCAATAATAAATAGGACCTCGAGCCTCATTTTAATGCAGTTCAGAGGCCTGTAGCCGCCACATCTCTTCTCAGAGATAGCTACCAGTGCCCTAGCTAGTTTTATTTCCATTCTGTCTGTAAGAAAATTTCAGTTCTTTGATATTAATGAAATGAAGTGTTATTTCTGCTGCATCTCTATATTTATGGTTATGTGTTTATTCTGTTGCGTTCCTGCATAAATCCGGATCATTTGTACAATGATTGTTACATGATCTCCATGACATATAATATACAGATAGTTGGGGTTTTCAGCTTTAAGCTTTCCCATTAAATATTGTGTTCATATGTGTGATTGTTTGTGGTTTTAATGTATGCATGCAATTGATTTTATTTCCGCATGTGATGATCAATGGTAGAAGAGATTTTGTATTATGCATGAAGCTAAAATAGTGTGTGATCAGGATAATCTCGGTGAATAATATCTCAGTTATTCAAATTTCTACAAGGTAGGAGTATCTCTTCCTATTTAGTTAATTAATAATTCTAAATCATAATAATCTAGAGAAAATGGTTTGCATTTGGTCTGTTTGTTTCTAGATATCCTTAGGATACTAGGGAGATCGCTCTTGTCCACAAGAGGGATTAATCCGCATAACAGACAAGTCGATGTTGAGTTAGGAATATTTTTTTTTAACTATTTAATTCAATTTTTATCTACGTGTGGTTATTACTGGAGTAACATGAATCCCCACTAAAATTTTAATGTAATGTGTTGATGGTATGGTTCCTATAATCTCCTCGTAAGTATACATGATGTAGTTATTACAAGCTCAGTTCATATTTATTTGAATTGTTGGATCTAACGAGCCCAATAGAGCCCAGACACATTAAGAAACAGACAGACTAGAGAAACTAAAATAAACACTCACATACTGGAGAAAATAATCACAAACTTATATTACAGGATTGACTTTGCCTTGCTTGGCTTGACTTGCTCAGGCAGAGGCACGAAATACAAATTTATAGTTGCATAAGGCAGGTCTACAATTATGCATGTGAAAAAAATATGACTATATATTCAATCACGGTGGGTAGCAATCGATTTCTTTGATTGGCTGGGCAGCGTGTTAGGTTCGGTGCTGACGTCTGTCAGAGAGTCGGTGAGAAAGTCAGAGAGGTTGGTGGTTTAGCGCTGACGTATGAATGCGGCTTCACATTAACATTCTCCCACTTGAAGCCGAATGAAGAATTTTGTATCAAATCAAACCGAGGCCTACCATGCCTCTACATAATTCATGCTTATTTCTTGCTAGAATCTTAGTGAGCATATCAGCAGGGTTCTTATCTGTATGGATATTTTCCAAAGATAAATTTCCTTCCTCCAACACATGTCGGATCTAATGGTACCTTAAGTCAATGTGCTTGGTTTTTTAGCGAAATATTGTATTTTTCACCAAGTGAATGGCACTTTGACTATCACAATACAACACATAGTTGTCCTGCTTTATTCCTATCTATCCTAGGAATCGTCGCATCCACAACATTTCTTTACAAGCCTTTGTTGCAGCTATGTACTATGCTTATGTTGTAGAGAGAGCTACTATTCTTTGTAGCCTTGACACCCAAGATATAGGTGCACCTACAAATGTGTACAAATAGCCTGTAGTGGACTTTCTGGTGTCGATATCTCCAGCCATATCTGCATCTGTAAAAAATTCAAGCACAGTATCATTATGACTAAAACATAAACAATAATGACTAGTACCCTTAAGATACCTGAAAATCCATTTTACTACTTGCCAATTTTGTTTTCCTGGATTGGCAAGGAATCTACTCACAACTCCCACTGAATATGTAATGTATGGTCGTGTGCATACCATGGCATACATCAAGTTGCCAACTAATGAAGCATAAGGAATCTTGCTCATTTATTCCTTCTCTTTGTCATAGTTTGGACATAACTCAGCACTGAACTTGAAGTGGCATGTTTCAACCTATAGAGACTCTTCTTCAACCTGCAAGAAAGGTCTTCTTTGCCTTTTTCTATGAAGCTTCTTTCTACTTTATATAAATTTCTTCCTCTAATTCTCCATGAAGGGAAGTAGTTTTTACATCTAATTGTTCACATTCTAAGTCTAAAGCAGTAACAAGACCAATAATGACTGTAATGGATGACATTTTGACAACAGGTGAGAAAATTTCAGTGAAGTCAATACCTTCCTTTTGGGCGAATCCTTTGACCACTAACCTTGCTTTATACCTCTCCTTATTTTCGTCACCTTCATGCTTAATTATATACACCCATTTGTTTTTCAAAGCGTTTCTACCTTTTGGAAGATTTATCAACTCCCAAGTTTTATTTTCCAACAAAGCGTTCATTTCTTCCTCCAATGCTTTCTTCCATTCTTTAATGTGCTCAACTTTACAAGCCTCTTGAAAATAATTAGCCTCACATTCATTAGTCAATAGGATATAGTTTGATCCCGAATGCGGGTGACATGATGCACACGTATGAAGATGTTCCCTCCCAAGTTTGAGCTGATGAAGACCTGTAATGCATGGCTTCATTTGAAGTGGAACCACCTCCCTGCAATAATTCGCATGAGGTGACAAAGGTAAGTGAATATGACAAAACACAAGCCAAAAACCACCCTAGGTGGAACCTCTCTACTGCAATTATTTGAATGAGCTCCTGGATGGTTATGACTCACTGCCATAATGCGAAGCACATTCTACCACATGAGAACTGTCGCAGCATACACCTGTGAGCGTGTCACAATAATGCACAACATCTGTGCTTATGCCATGGGTCTACAAAAGGGGAATCCCCTCCGCAAAGTGTTATTCAAATTTTACTCCTTCTAGCTCGCAGTGCCCTCCTAGCCTTTCTGCTTCAATTTTATCCCACTTGTGTGCTCCACCTACTGCGCAGCCTCCCCCCCAGTGCCAGGTTGTTGGGGACCCTCCCGGCCACGCACCTCCCTGTTTTCACACCTCCCTTCGGCTCCCCTTGCCTTGCTAGTTTCTCCTGACTGCATGCTATCATCATCAAGCTCCCCTAGCTGCGCAACTCCCACCTGCGCGTTACCCTGCCCAATAACTCTGTTGTGCACTCCCTATCTCTGATCTCAGCATATTCTCTATACCTCTCAGCCCCCCATTCCCCTTTTGATTCACTATCCCATGGCTCCGCGACAATGCCAAAGGACAATCAGAGGAGGCCAAAGAGGCATGTTCCCAAGACCCTACCAACGAGGGTCCGATAACCGTTTGGAGTCCTTTGAGGGCTTCTCTTCCGACAGTCACGCCAGGGATTCCCCTCAAAGCCATGCACATGACCAAGAGGAGGAAGCACTTGTTCAGGAAATGCAGAGAGGCAGAAGCGGACCCAGGAAATCCACCATTGCGCACCAAGAGCATCCCATGCCCCGTAAAATCGAGCCTCTTCCGGTTCAGGAGGCAGTGGGGGAAGACATCGATGTATGGATCATGGACTCAAAGGGAACTTGGACGCACGTACCAAATTCTAAGTACCCGGTCGCTACCATTCTCTCTGCACTGGCTTCTAGGCCTCCACATCGACCTACTGCTGAGGAGGAATCCATAGTGCAGGACTACGACTGTCGTATAAAAGAGGAGGATACGGACACCAAGGACGATGCAAAAACACCATGAATGCGCGGTCGCTCAGCTCTTTTTAGTTTTTTGTTATTTCATCTCTTTCACAAAACTTTTACTTTCACAAGTGCCACAACACATTTTGTAATTTCCTATCTGATTTTATTACAGGGTTTTTTTCCTCCAAGGAGGCAGCCTCATACCTGTGCTAATTTTAAAGCAATGAAGGTTGGGATTGGATAAGTGCATCTTACCAACTCAACCTGTAGCATATTTAATGTTTTATTTCAAATCAATATAGTTTAGCCTAACTTACCAAAAAAAAAAGATACAGTTTGAAGGAGGATACCTTTTTGAAGGCTTATGAAGCCTAGAAGATCTACAAACCAACTGTGGTGGTGCATTATCAAGTTTAATCTCCTGTAAAGTTTCATGCATGATTCCTTCTTCCTGGTGTTCATCACTTTCCCCTTGTTGTCCTTCTTGCTCTTGAATATGTTGCCCATTTCCCTGCATTGGTGGGATGTCTTCATGCTGCTCTTCAAACCTGTTAATAAATTTCTTTACTTCCACCTCACCTACATTCCTCTTAAACATTTATAACTCATTAAATATAACATCCTCGCTTCTAATAATTTTATGTTTGAATGAATCCCATAGACGATAACCAAATTCTTCATCTGCATATCCCAGAAAAATGCATTTCATAGATTTATCATCTAGCTTACTTCTATTTTCTGTGGGAATATGTACAAATGCTTCACATCCAAAGATTTTCAAATGAGAATAATTCAGCTTCTTACCAATCCAAACTTCTTCGGGGATGCCTCCATTCAAGGCCATAGATGGAGATCTATTTATGAGGTAGCAAGCTATCCTCACGGCCTCTGCTCAAAAATTCTTGTCCAAACTGAAATTGGACAACATTCTCCTTACCTTTTCCATAATGGTGTGGTTCATTCGTTCTGCAACACCATTCTGTTTAGGTGTACTAGGCACAGTCTTCTCATGCTTTATGCCAAACCTGTTACAATATTCTTTGAATTCATTTGAGCAATGTTCTCCACCATTATCTGTTCTTAGGAACTTGAGCAATTTGTTAGTCTCTCTTTCAATAGCAACATGGAATTTTTGAAATATTTCAAACACTTCACTTTTACTTTTCATGGGATAGGCCCAAACCTTCCTATATGCATCATCTATAAATGTTACAAAATATGATGCTCCTCTTAATGACTTGATGTTAACTCGTCCAAACGCATCTGAGTGTATCAATTCTAACACATTTTTCTTTCTGTCATGACCACCTCTAAGAAATGAAACCCTTCTTTGTCTACCATATATACAATGCTCACAAAGATCAAGATCGCAGGATATCAAACGTGGTAGTAAATTTTTACCAACAAGTATTTTTAAACCCTTCTCGCTCATGTGACCCAAGCGCTTATGCCACAGATCTGTTGAATTTCCTTCTCTTGTGACAGCAACCACATCTGATTTTCCTATCATTGCCTTCAATGTATATAGTGTTCTTGACTTGGGTCCTTTGGCCACGACCAATGCTCCTTTATTAATTTTCCAACCTCCTTTTCCAAAGCTTGTGGAATAGCCTTCATCATCTAGCAGTCCCATAGAGATCAAACTCATGCACATTTCTAGTACATGCTTGACATGTTTCAACAATATATCTTGTCCATCCTTCATCTTGATATGGACATCTCCCACTCCAACAATACTACAAAAATGGTTATTCCCCAAATTCACTCTACCATAATCACCAGGATTATATGCAACAAAACTATCTTTACATGGGGTTACATGGTGAGATGCCCCAGATTCAAGGCTCCAATCAAAGCTACCACTAGATGTATATAAACATGCATCCTCTACTGAAACAGTAAACAACACATCACCATATGTGACTACAGCAGTAGTCTCATCTTCATTTGTGCTGGATGACATGTGATTTGTATTGCCCGGTCTTTGATCCTTTTGTCCTTTCTTCAAGGCTCGACATTCTTTCTTCATGTGCCCGGGTTTTCCACCATGAAAGAAGATGACCTGCCCCTCCTTGATTTTGATCGGCCTCTCAATATGGATCGCCCTTGCCGGCCTCGATCAATTATCCTACCACGATCAGCTATAGCTAGAGCTTCTCCTCCTTGGTTTTCCGTAATTAACTTTTGTTGTAGCTCCTCATTCATTAAATTGCTGCTAAAATCATCAAACATCATGTTCCCTACAGGTTCTGAAGTACTCATAGCCACAATTAAATTTTCCCAGTTGTTTGGCATAGAACATATTAACAAAATAGCTCTAATTTCATCATCTAGAGTTATTTTAACAGAGGCAAGCTGAATAGTTATAATATTGAATTCATTCAAGTGCTCGGCAACAGAAGCACCCTCCTTCATCTTGAGATTGTAAAGCTTCTTCATCAAGAACACTTTGTTTGATGTCGTGTTCTTCTAATATAGATCATGGAGCTTCTTCCATAATCCTTTGTCGTTTTTTTCTCTAGACACATTTAAATACACATTCTTTGCTAAATATTGACGGATTGTTGCAATCACCTTTCTATCTAGCTTATCCCATTCCTCATTTTTCATCGATGAGGTTTTCTTTGTTACACCCTCAATCGAAAAAAATTGATCTTTTAAAATCAGTATATCCTCCATCTGTGATTTCCATATGGAAAAATTAGCCCCGCTCAACTTCTCCATATCATTAATTGTTGTCTCCATTTTCAATAATTTCACACCCCAAAAATCTCACTGTTGTCTCCATTTTCAATAATTTCACACCCCAAAAATCTCACTTATAAAATAAAACTTAAAAAAACAAGGGCCAGATATCAACCTCCTTTAAAAAATATTATTTTAAACCATAATGCCCTTACTTTGATTACCTTCCTTTTTCCTTTTTAGAATGTGAAACTTAAATTAATCATTATAAAACATATATATAATGTTATAAACTATATAAGAACCGACGTTAAGCACAAAACTTAAAGTGACTTCTTAAACAAGACATCAAGCACAAAACTTAAAGTGAAACGTGTTAATATATCACCATTTTCTCTCTGGTTTTATGCAAAACCCATTTTTTTTTTCTGCAAACGCTATGAAGGTTGTTAACCAAATAAAGGACTTACTAAGTCCGCGACTTTCACCGTGCTACGCCAGTTCTGCTGATTACTCTATTCCACTAACACTTCTTACGCAACAACCTCCAAAAAATGCTCACAGAAAAACACAATTCAATGCAACCTCATAAACCTGTCACGCTGCCATTCCATTCCACTCGTCATCGCCTCTGCCTTTCAGCAAATCGCAGAGCTTTGCAAAAGAACGGATCATTGGTGGAGCACTTCAACACCATGACATCAAGAATTGGCTTGGTGAGAACTAGCTCTGATACCAATTGTTGGACCTAAAGAGCCCAGTAGAACCCAAACACATTAAGAAACAGAAACTAAAATAAACACTCATAGACTGGAGAAAAGAATCACATATTTATATTACAGACAGACTGGAGAAACTAAAATAAACACTCATAGACTGGAGAAAAGAATCACGAGAAAAGAATCACATATTTATATTACAGACAGACTGGAGAAACTAAAATAAACACTCATAGACTGGAGAAAATACAAATTTATAGTTGCTCAGGAAGAGGCACGAAATACAAATTTATAGTTGCAGAAGGCAAGTCTACAATTACCTTGCTTGACTTGACTTGCTCAGGAAGAGGCAGAGAATACAAATTTATAGTTGCAGAAGGCAGGTCTACAATTCCAATGTCGGCATCTGAATGCAGCTTCACATTAACACTTATTATGTATTAATATTTACACATCACATTATATGTTTAAACACGTTGATATATCTCCCAACTTTGGAATCACTTAGTCATGTGGGATATTGTCTTAAAGGAGGTTTACTATAATACCCATTTGGAATTGTGGTTGAGTGCCATGTTACTCTCCCCATGTGACTTTCACATGGATTGAGAGTACACCCACTATGGATGGTTAAGATTAATGGTTTTGATATGACGGTGAAGATTCATTAGGGTTATTCCCCACTATATGGCCCGATTTGTATTTTGGATTTTCACTAATTTTACTTGGTACATGCAACCAATGTGTCGCTCTACAACTACGCATTATATTTTGATTATTTGATCACAAATATTGAATTCTTCGCGAGGTACTACCATTAAGGGTGGTTATAAACGAAGGTTCATTTATTGCTCCCATAACAAAGGTAATGCAGTTGTGTTATTCTTTTTATTTTTGCATACAGGATTTCGATTCTTACTCCATTTGATTTTACTTGCGCTTTGATTCACTAAGAAAAATTTATCTTATTATTTTGATCTTCATGTTGATTATAAGCATTGATATAGCTTATGGAGTCAATTTTGTGTTATTAGACCTAAATGAACTTGAATTGCGCTCATGAATATTGTAATATAAGAAACTATTTATCCCACTAAATTTACTTTGTTGCGACTTAACGTGATTCAAATTCTTTCATAGTTTAAACTTCTGAAGAGAATTCCTACCATTCGAGAAATGGGGCCGCACATTTCATTATTTAGCATTTTTTTTCTTAGTGTATGATATAACTACAATAGGGGTTATTTTAAGGTGATAGAGGTTTCAGAACCCTAAAACCCTGAGTAGTTTTTATTGTCTCTACATGGGTTTTACGTCTCGTTAAACATGAGCCTGATAATTGTTTCTTTGTTAAAGATTCATCATAGGATTTATTTGTTCAATAAACCTTATAATTTACCCTTATTAACTAATAAATCGATCTTGGCGTAGATAGCTCTGAGGAGAATGTGCATCAATTTCTTTCCTCCGGGATCTAGTTGAATGGAGCGACTTCATTTTGGTTTTCAATATATCAATACCTTCTTTATGTTTCCTATTATAGGTTCCATTTGCTAATTATTTTTGGTTTTTTCTCTTGTTGGGTTTCTTTCAAGTATAATGTATCCATGGCTCACTTGCATTCTGAAGATCAACGATTTATTTCATCTTTTCTTTGGCCTACAGGTCGACCTTCTCTTGCACTCCTATATTTTGTATGACTATGCTAGCCACTGGCATGTAGTCTCAGCCAGGGTTTTGATAACCCATTACAGAGTTTCCATAAATTCTATTTTTCTTACTTATTTATTTCGGCCCTATCGGGGTTCAACAAAAAAACATCCATGAGATTTATTGTCTCCAAACACTTTGGGTTTAGCTTCAAATTTAATAATTTATTTGTTACCATTTTATATTTACACAAGTGAAATGTTTAGGAGTTGTCTTTAGTGCGACTTTTTGAAATTTCAGGTGCCGGAATCCGGTGAAAAATTTTGAGGTAAAATCTTGGTTTTTGTTATTCAAACTGGTTTTTTGACTCTATATATGGATTTAGCACCCTCAAAAACCTCTAGAGCACTTCGATTGTGCAAAGTTAGCAATCAAACTTCTCTTTTCAATAAATTCCTGTCGGAATTTAGAGAAAATACATCATAAAAAGTCACCGTAAAAGCCTTCAAAAAGTCGCACTAAAGACTACTCGAAATGTTTATCCAGTTTTTAGTTTGTGAACTGAGCTTTGACCATGTGAAAAACATTTGTGCAATTTATGGTTAAGACTAGTATATAAATTTTATTAATACCACAGAGACAAGTACTTAAACATTTGGATTTAGTTGCTATTATTCTTTACTTACTTCATATTTTCACTTATTCATACTATTTCCCATTCTTTAGAAATTTTAGGAGCTTTTCATACACTAGAATACATACATGTTTGTTGACTTAAGGGTATTTGAGTCAACCTTTTAATAACTATATATTCTTGAGGAGTTACTTTAATAGCTATTTTGTATCATGTTTATTTTTTATACTCATCTTGTAATGGTTTTTGCTATGATATTCCACTGAATTAATTTAGCTTCTCTTGTGTAAATCTAACCAAATATATACTTTGCAAACCCCCATGGTATTATTAGTCAAGTGAAACCAAGTTACTATTCTTCTAGCAATTTTATAATGATCTCTATTTACGACCCTCCCTCAATTAGAGTCATATCAATAATGGTCGTCTATACAAACTTTGTATATTTTTTCAATCTAATTTATATTCCTTTTAAAAAACCCTTTTTCACTTGTTTTCTTAAGAGTAAGTTAGCGTTCCTTACTCATGTATAATCTCCTCCAATATCCATTTTTATTAATGCTATGAGACTATCAAAGTCTAGAGTTTGTATATTCAACAGAAATTTTTGGGAAATTATGCATATTAATTCAGCACATATAATATTATAATAACACATAGGGATTTATTCCCCTTCTAGCTAGTTTTACAAGCAAAACTCTCATTTGTTTGTTGAATAGAAAGAACATGGATGTTCCATGTGTTGAACCCTTAACTAAACTAAGAGGGGGGGTGAATCAGTTTAATGCATTCATGGTCTTGTAAAACTTTCTTTTACACTTATTTACACCTTCATTTCATGATCAACTTAATGTATAATGGAACAACAATCTTAATAAGTGAGCAGCAGGTATTAAGCAAATTAAATACAGAATATCAACACATAATCATTATGCACATAGACAACAGATATAAGTGGAAACTCATAAGGGATAAACCACATCTTATTATTGTTGTGATGCAAAGGCAAGCTCCAACTCCCTCTCACCACTGATTTTATATAAGCTCCAACCTACAAGAGGCTACTACCTCAATTATGCAAGCTACAACTTGCAAGGAAGCTCCAACTCCCATCTATTTTTTGCAGGCTACAACCCACAAGAGGCTCCTACCTCAGCCAGCTACAATTGGACATCTATCAAACTACAACTTGAAACGGAAGCACCAACTCCCATGTATTTTTTGTAGGCTACAACCCACAGGAGGCTCCTACCTCAACCAACTGCAACTTGACATGTATCAAGCTACAACTTGATATGGAAGCACCAACTTCCTCACTCTACAATAAAATCATATGCTAATTTACCTGGACATCAGCTATGTTTGTCTCCTTCTTCACTGCTCTCTTTCTAGCCTTTATATCTACTTTAAATCATCTATGGATATTCACAGCTTCTCTATCTGCTCCTTCTTCTTCTTCCACTCTCTAACCAATTTAAGCATATTATAATAACATCATTTATAGAGATCACCTCATAGCTGTTTTCATTCCATATGGGAATATGAAATGAATAGGTATGACTCTTTTCCTTTCACCGTCTCATTTTCTCACTTAGCACATTCAGGATGTTACAATATTATGTACTCATTTCAGTATTACATTGGAGTTTTGCTTTGCCTACCGAATAATTTCCTTTGCATCACAAACAATATAAAAATAATAATACATTTTCAGTTATAATCAATTATTTACTCAGCCCATCAATTTTTTTTGCTTTGTTGTGTGTTTCGCCTCTTCTTCTTGTTGTCCTTGTGTCTTTTCTATTTCTATTGTTTTATTCCATCTTTGCTGCATAACTACCATGTTTCTTCTGCTACCTGTGTCTTTTTTGTCGTGTTCAACCTTTTCATCTATCTTACTTCTGCAACATTGTTATGCACGAGTTCTTGTTCCTTTGTTATGCGTTCATGCCATTCCTTTTTTACCTGTGGGGTATGGCCCACATAACACTCCCTTTATACACGCAGCGGATTACAAATCTGAGTTTTACAACATACATATGTTTTACGATCAAACAACGCATATATATAACATACATACATTTAACGATCAAACAACACATATATATAACATACACACGTTTAATAATCAAACAACGTGTATATACATGGAGCAAGGCTTATAGGGTCCCACAGTACTTTGAACCAATCACAATTCATCGCAAACCTTTGCCCGCAGGTTTCCCACTTTACAATTAGCAATATACCATAAAACCATGAAATTTGTGATCTGCGCTCGTGCGCGGTGCTGCCACGTGGGCTCCCTTCATCTCATCGTGTCACTTGAACTTTACCGCATCGCAACCAAAATAAAATTCTTTGTGATGTCTTGAAGTTAAACCCTATATCTTGCGGGGTGCGATTTTGCGCGAGTTCGACTTGTGTCCCTCCATTTCGCATCACAAAAACTTTAACTTAACTTGCGGTTGCCTTCCTGCTATCTCTTAAGTGTTGCGATGTGTGGTATGCGGGCGAGGTCCACGTCATCATGCCACGTCACCCTTCCATGTCACCGCCACATCACCTTGCCATGTCATTATAAATTCTTGTGATCTGTGGGGTCAGTGCCACATCATCTGTCACGTCATCTTGCCATGTCACTTCCATGTCATCGCCACGCCACTGCTACGTCACTGCCATGTCATCTTCCGTACTTCGCAATTTGCAACTTATAATCGTTTAACTTAGTGGTTAACTCTATTTCGTGCGATTTTCGATATTGCGTCATGCCACCACGTGTCCCTTCTCTACTTCGCATCGCAACTGCTTTAACTTACCATGCGACGCCTTAACACTTAACTCTTAAATGTTTCGATTTGTGACATTTCTCCTAACGTGATTCGATCTCTGTCGTCCATCTCTCGCCTTTACTTTTGCGATCTAATCTTGACCGTTTGTTCGCCTCCCTTGGAATTATTCAAATAATTCTCTGCCTTAGTCAATTTTTCCTTTATTTACACTATCCTCCTCTGTTACTACGACTCTTGCTGCTCTCAGCTCTCGCCTCTTCCTGCTTCTGTTATGTGTAGGATCTCTGGTCCTCACTGTGTCTAGAAAATCTGATTGGCTTCAGCTGTCTCTGCCTCTTTGCTGTCTTTACTCCATTCACTGCCTATGCTGCATTCGTTGCCTCTACTGTCTCTACCTCTTTGTTGTATCTACTCCATTCGCTGCCTATGATGCATTCGATGCCTCTACTGTCTCTGCCTCTTTTCTTTATTTTCTCCATTCGCTACCTTTGGTGCAATCTTAGCTAATATTCGCTTCCTTGGCTGCCTTTCATGACTTGACCCGCTTTTCTGCCTTTCGCTGCCTTAACTGCCTTTGTTATTTTGTTGCTTCTTTACCTTAAGTAATCACGCTAAAGCTTCTCCATGCTGCTCCTTTGCCTCTTTGTTGCTTCTCTTTGATTTAGGTTATACTTCTATGGCTGTTATTTTTCCTCTCTTCTTCCCATTGATGCACATTGCCTGATCTATTCCTTTGCCTTATAATTGCTGCTTCTCTGCTCCTTTTCCATCAATGATAATTCTGGTGTAACTCCTTTTTGATCCATTGCCATCAATGACAATATTTCCAACAGTCTCCCCCTTTGGAATTGATGGCAGCACATCCATCAAGACTCCAATACTTCCTCCAGGACTTCATCCCCCTTTCATTCTGATAAGTGCGTTTCTTCCTCTGCTTGCTTTTTAGAAGAGCCCTTATTCTTCTGCAGACTTTTCCTCCCCCTTTGACATCAATGGAAAAGGGTTTCACATCTCCCAGTGTAGATTCTATCTTTTCAATTCCTCTCTCTGAGTTGTTTTTAGACCTTCTTCTTTTGACTTTATACCTTGTTGCTCCAGACTGGTGCACAAGAGTTGTTGGGAGAACACTTTTGAGAAACATTGAACTTGTATATACACAGTAAGTTGATACCATCCCAAAGCACAGACTCCTTGCACTTGTATACAGCTGAAAGTGATGATAAGGACACTTCATAGAACAAAATTATCTAATCAGACTTATATGATCAGAGATGCATCATTGGAACAATACTAAAATACTGAGAATTCTCCATAAGACATATAAAGTCTGCTCCAAATATACTTCAGTCCATATTATGATCTTCATTTGAGATACATATTTGTAGTACACATCTATTCAAATATGATGATGCCAATATATATTTTATAGTTGTGGTTCACCTTTACTACCTGTTGGTGGTGATATGAGCTAGACTGCTGAAATGGATATTACACTTAACAGCTGGAAGGTCCTTGTTACTGATTTTAACAATGAATCAAACCAGAGCTTACAATTTATTGTGAGATTAGACAATATCTTTCAATCTAAGAGACCAAATGACTTTATTGTTTTTACAGTGTACTTTCAAAACAAACCCTTGAGGCTAGATACATTCAATGTATTGGTCAGCTCACTTATCAACTATGCAATTTTTTTTATGACATAAGGGGCTATATATGTCAATGATCAACATCTCTTTAATGGTGAAATACCAGCAAATCCTTTCTGCTAAAGTATGCTTTAGATGAATCAATAACAGACTCTTGAGCTTCAAATGTAAGATTAACACTACTATTCCTTCATACTTCATATACTTTAATTGTTCTAGCATGATGATATTCAACAAAACATCTTCAAGTTGTTTAATTTAAATCTCAGCAAACAGACTTCACACAGTTTGATGAATGATCTTAAGAAAGAGGCCTTGAAGATATATTTGTACTGACTTGAGGAAGGCATGCAGTTATATCTAGAAATAGTTATTGCTTCAATGCTTAATATACTACTTTAAGTGTAAACAAGATAATGATCCTTTTGTGCTTTCATTGACCTTTTTATGCTTTAATAATGTAGATAAAGCTGGGTATACTACCTTGATGTACTTCTGCCATAATACTATGATTCTGAGGACCTGTACCATACCACTGCTTCACTAATAACACTTTGTATTCTGTTGATAGGCAGGTTGCTTGATCCAAATACCAATTGATACTAATTTGATAAACTATGCAGTAATTTCACTTCAGCCCGCACATGCACCCATAGTTAAGAAAACCTTCATAGTTTCTACTATTGAGCTCTCCATTGTTCTTAACAGCAATCATCAATATATTGAATCTGATCTTGGCATCATTAACCTTCTGCTTATTCTGTCATTCTGGTTTAAAAGAATGTCACTGCATATTCCTTTCTAGGACTGCTCCAGAATCATTGCTACTCTATATACAATTCAACTGTTATAACATAATGATCTTCGGGAAGGCATCTTCAATTTATTTACTTGGAATCTACAAGGGCAGACCACTCATAGTTTTATCACTCTTTTAACACCTTTTCTCTAAGGGGACCTTCTATAGATTAAAGATGGAATGATATAATGATGATAAACATTTATCTTACTCATCCTTCTTAAATTTGTTTCATTGCTAACTCTTGTAGTGTGATGCACAGTGTGATCATCCTCTATGGATCTTTCCAGTTCTATAGCTCAAAGCATAATTTTTTTGTGATTTTAATCATTCGTCACTTAGTGTGATGTTGTCTTCTTAGCTTACATGTTCATGGTTGATGTTCCCTCTACCGCCATAGCTGCTTGTTGCCTTCTCTCCTTCCATCAACTTGTTGGCTATTAAATGCTTCAGGTATTCATCTTCCTCTATAGTTCTCTGTGAGAGGAATTTTCCTTTCCCTTCCAGAACTTTTAGTTGTTCTTATTCCATGGAGCTCTTCTTAGACTACTTTTATGTGGACTAATTATGAACTGCTCTCCCCCTGGGATGTTGTTTCTTATTTATTGTTGGTTGGATATTTTCATTGCTTCCTAGAGCAGCTCCCCCTGAGACTATAATGGGTTCATTATGTTATTGAAGTAACAGGCTCCCCCTTTCTCTTTTCCTTCCATACTTTATTGGGGTTCTTCGTAATCTATGCACTTTGTTTTTATTCAAAATTTTGTTTGATTTGATTGGATTCCATCATTTGTCTAGAGTTATTTAATGTATATGGCAGCTTACAGTCTTTTTCTTTGTGACCAAGCTTGTGGCATGAATAACATATTATTTTACCTAAGAAAGGTTGAGCTGATGTATGGAATTTTGTTCCCCTTTTTTAACACGATTTACATTCAACGAATTTATGTCCAAATTCATTGCATGAAAAACAATAGCCATGGAATCGATTAGTGTACCTGGTGAAAGGTTGTCCTCTCCATTTGTTTTCTTGAGGTAGTCTTTTCATTTTTTGCATCCTTTGCTGGTTGGACTGCATTTGCTTTGTCTTACAGTATGCTGCAATATGTCCACGTTTGTGGCAGGCAAAACAAGTGATACTTCTCATGGGAGGAAAGAACCTCCTTTGACAGCTTTTGAATTTATTCAATTCAAATTCAAGAGTGTATGGGCCTTTTGCAGCTACTTGTTTCTTCCTCTCATTATTTGTCCTTTCATGTTACTACTTGTTTCTGACAGTTTCTTTACAAATCATGTTATTATTGACTTCTACTTCTGTGGGAATCTTTTGAGCTGCTTCATTATCCTTTACAGCTTTTACAAAAGTGATATTCATGTTATCTTCTACCTTGGACTTACTTGTTTCTCCTTCATAGCCTAACCCAGTCTTTTTTAGAGGACATCTTTGAGCATTTAGTATTTTTTCCAACTGTTCAGGGCTTTTCATTCGTGGAGTGTACATAGATAACTCCCTTTGGGAATTTTCTAGTTTCTTTCTCAGGCATACTACTTATTCTTCCAATTTCTCTTGCTCCTAATGTTTTTCTTTAATTTTCTTAAGCAGAATGTCTTCCACCTTCCTAGCTTCTTCAAGTTCTACTTTCAACTAAATGAGGTTTTCTTAATCAATTTCTTCCTTTATATATTTCAGGAGAATGTATTTTTGTTTTCTGCACCTGAGTCTATGTCTGTCTATTTCCTCCAGGGCACTCCTTAGCTCCCCCTCAAGATCTACCTCACCTTCTTCCTCATCTTCCAGAAGGAATCCTTCGGGCTCTTCCTTGGCCATCAACACAAATTCAGAGGTTCCTTCTTCATTTGAGGATTCATCTGAGCTTTCAGATGCACTGCTATCTTGCTAAGCGTAAAATGATTTTCTATTGAATATCTTCTGTTTATACCATTTATTTATTTTGTTTTTCTCTGTATCTTGTGGTTGGTTCTCTGTTTTCTTATGAGGAAATTTAGATGCATAGTGCCCTACTCTTCCACAGTTAAAGCACTTAAATGGAAGCTTACCTTTGTATTTACATGTGCCTTTATCCAATCTTCTGACGAAGTTGGCCTCTTCTTCATCTGAGCATGAACATGTATCTTCCTTCTCTTTCATTCACTTGTCTACCTTAAAGGTTTCCTCCCTCACATTTGACTTCCCTTGTGGAAGTCTCATCTCATAAGTTGTTAAGTTTTAAAGCAATTGGTTTGTGGTCAAGGTTTCCCAATTTTTTGTTTCTTCTATGGCTGAAACCTTAGGGCTAAACCTGGATGGTAAATATCTTAATATCTTTTTCACAATTACACATTCCTTAATGGGTTCTCCTAGAGCTTTCATGTCATTCACAATTTCTGCAACCTTTAAGAAGAAACTAGTTATATCTTCATCTTCATTCATTTTTACATTTTCTAACTGAGCTCTATAGGTTTGCAGCTTGGCCATATTCAACTTTTTATCTCCCTCATGTATACTTTCTAAAGTATCCCATATTTTGAGTTGTTGAATTCGGAATCTCCACAATGTGCATTTTTGCGTCTACGTTTCGGGTCTAGAACAAGACCCATCATCAGGACAAATCCTGTCGAAAAGAGAGGAGGTTAGCTACAATAAATATATCAAAGGAGTGCATGAGGTAAGCCGACCAACCATAAAAAGTAATTATTATTTTATAATTAAATAAATTAAATTATGTTTTATAATTAATGCAAAGGTTTCATTTTGATTTAAATTAAAATTTTATGTTTTATAGTTAATGCAAAGGTATTCGATATTTCTTAGGAAGTCTTGATGTGCATTACTTTGATAAATTATGCCTCACACAAACCACTTAAGAGTGCATTCATGGATTTTTCATTAGCTATAAAATCTTGTTTGGCTTCTTTCTCTGTGTCAGAATCCTTTGGGGCATATCCTACTTCCACAGCAGGCCAAAATTCTATTCCTAGAGACATTATGTACATCCTCATTCTTATTTTCCAAAAGGCATAGTTTGTCCCAATAAACACAGGGGATTTATTTGTTGAGCATCCTTCTATACTATCCATATTGGGGACCCCGGATCTCCTTCTATTTGTTAAACTGATACATAAGGAACTAGCTCTGATACCAATTGTTGAACCCTTAATTAAACTGAGAGGGGGGTTGAATCAGTTTAAAGCATTCACGGTCTTGCAAAACTTTCTTTTAAACTTATTTACACGTTCATTTCATGATCAAATTAATGTATAATGGAACAACAATATTAATAAGTGAGCAGCAGGTATTAAGCAGATTAAATACATAATATCAACACAAAATCATCATGGAGATAGAAAACAGATATAAATGGAAACCCATAAC
This sequence comes from Pinus albicaulis, assembly GCA_034641835.2. Lineage (NCBI taxonomy): Eukaryota > Viridiplantae > Streptophyta > Pinopsida > Pinales > Pinaceae > Pinus > Pinus albicaulis. The sequence continues at coordinate 445,216,382 of CM076579.1, read as the reverse complement.
GGAGAAAACCACCTCTTATTATTGTTGTGATGCAAAGGCAAGCTCCAACTCCCTCTCACCACTGATTTTCTGTAGTATCCAACCTATAGGAGGCTACTACCTCAATTTTGCAAGCTACAACTTGCAAGGAAGCTCCAAATCCCATTTATTTTCTGCAGGCTACAACCCACAGGAGGCGCCTACCTCAGCCAGCTACAACTGGACATCAATCAAGCTAAAACTTGAAATGGAAGCACTAACCCCCATGTATTTTCTGTAGGCTACAACCCACAGGAGGCTCCTACCTCAACCAGCTACAACTGGACATCTATCAAGCTACAACTTGATATGGAAGCACCAACTTCCTCACTCTACAATAAAAACATATGTTGATTTACCTGGATATCAACTATGTTTATCTCCTTCTTCATTGTTGTCCTTCAGGCCTTTATATTTGCTTTAAATCATCTCTGGATCTTCATAGCTCCTCTATCTGCTCCTTCTTCTTCTTCCACTCTCTAACCACTTTAAGCACATTAAAATAACATCATTTATAGAGATCACCTCATAGTTGTTTGCATTCCATATGGGAATATGAAATGAACAGGTATGACTCTTTGCCTTCCACCTTCTCATTTTCTCACTCAGCACATTCAGGATGTTACAATATTATTTACTCATTTCAGTATTACATTGGAGTTTTTCTTTACCTCCCGAAGACTTTTCTTTGAATCACAAACAATATAAAAATAATAATACATTTTCAGTTATAACCAATTATTTACTCAGCCCATCAGTTTTTTCTCTGTGTTGTGTGTTTGGCCTCTTATGCTTGTTGTCATTGTGTCTTTTCTGTTTTTGTCATTTTATTCCATCTTTGCTGCATAACTGCCATGTTTCTTCTTTTACCTGTGTCTTTTCTGCCGCGTTCAGCCTTTTCATCTGCCTTACTGCTGCAACACTGTTCTACACAAGTTCATGTTCCTTTATTATGCATTCATGCCATTCCTTTGTGACCTGTGGGGTATGACCCACATAACACCCCATTTATACAGGCGACGGATTACAAATCCGATTTTTATCAACATACATACGTTTTAAGATCAAACAACGCATATATATAACATACATATGTTTAACGATCGAACAACGCATATATATAACATACATATGTTTAACAATCAAACAATGCGTATATACATGGAGCAAGGCTTATAGGGTCCCACAGTACTATGAACCAATCACAATTCATCACAAACCTTTGCCCGCAGGTTTCCCACTTTACAATTAGCGATATACCATAAAACCATGCGATCTGCGATCTGCGCTCGTGCGCGGTGTTTCCACGTGGGCTCCCTTCATCGCATCGCTCCGCTTGAAACTTACTGCATCAGAACCAAAATAACATTCTTTATGATGTCTTGAAGTTAAACCCTATATCTTGCGGGACGCAATGTTGCATGAGGTCGACACGTGTGCCTCCATTTCGCATCGCCAAAACTTTAACTTAACTTGCGGTCGCCTTCCTGCTATCCCTTAAGCGTTGCGATGTGCGGTATGTGAGTGAGGTCCACGTCATCATGCCACGTCACCTTGCCATGTCATCATAAATTCATGTGATCTGTGGGGTTGGGTCCACATCATCTTTCCATGTCACTGCCACATCATCACCACGCCACTTCTAAGTCATATTTATGTCACTACCACATCATCTTTACGTCATTGCCACGTCATCTTTTGTACTTCGCAATTCACAACTTATAACCATTTAAATTAGTGATTAACTATATTTCGTACGATTTGCGATATTGTGTCGTGCCACCACGTGTCCCTTCTCTAGTTCGCATCGCAACTACTTTAACTTACCATGTGACGCCTTAACACTTAACTCTTAAATGTTTCGATTTGTGAAATTGCTCCTGACGTGATTCGATCTCCGACGTCCATCTCTTGCCTTTACTTTTGCGATATAATCCTAACTGTTTATTCGCCTCCCTTGGAATTCTTCAAAGAATTCTCTGCGTTAGTCGATTTTTTTTCTGTTTACACTGTCCCGCTCTGTGACTCTGACTCTTGCTTCTCTCGGCTCTCGCCTCTTCCTGCTTCTGCTATGTGCAAGATCTCTAGTCCTCGATGTGTCTCGCAAAGCTGATTTCCTTTATCTATCTCTGCCTCTTTGTTGTCTCTACTCCATTCACTACATGTGCTACATTCATTGCCTCTGTTGTCTCTGCCTCTTTGTTTTCTATGCTCCATTCGCTGCCTTTGGTGCCATCTTAGCTGCATTCACTGCCTTGGCTGCCTTTCACGACTTGACCCGCTTTTCTGCCTTTGCTGCCTTTCGCTACCTTAACTGCCTTTGTTCTTTTGTTGCTTCTTTGCCTTAAGTAATCACGCTAAATCTTCTCCATGTTTCTCCTTTGCCTCTTTGTTGCTTCTTTCTGCTTTAGGTTATACTTCTATGGCTGCTCTTTTTCCTCTCTGTTTCCCATTATTGCACATTGCCTGATCTACTCCTTTGCCTTATAATCATTGCTTCTCTGCTCCTTTTCCATCAATGATAATTCTGGTGTAACTCCTTTTTGATCCTTTTCCATCAATGATAATTCTGGTGTAACTCCTTTTTTATCCTTTTCCATCAATGACAATATTTCCAACACCATGTTTTTCTTACCAGGAGTTAATATAGTTACTTTCTACCATGTGGATATATTGTTCATAAAATTTGATGAGTTTTATATATCATTATTATTAAGTAAAACGGATGTTACAATGATACAATTTATTTTCTTTTGACCTATCACATGATTTAGAAATAACTAATATTGTAGTATAACTACATAGAATATAAATTATTTTATACCATTACCATATATATATATATATATATATATATATATATATATATATATATATATATATATTCTCATATTCATTTTCGATGGTTATCAATTATCCTTCAAGAACCTTATTCTTTCACTTGTAGATTTTAAATCATAACCACAGTTCCTTTGTAAAATTAAAATTTAACATTTGATAATTCTTGTTGAATATTGCAACAAGAAACAGTGAAGGAAGCATCCTGAAACATCATCCTTGATCCTAGTTGTAAAATAATCCCCTAAACTAGGTGGGGCCCACACAGGCTATTTTTAGGTGTATGTCTATTTTTAGACATGGTGAGCATATTCTATATGTAGCAAGAGGCTATTTGTAGATGGTTGGTAAAATGTGAAAAATAGATGAAATTCTATTTTTAGAATATTGGGCGAAGTCTATTTATAGATCGTCGATATAAAAATAGATGCATGTCGATTATTATTATCTCTTAATAATAATCCAACAATAAACAACAACTTATTCTCTTGGAGCACTTTATTTCAGTGAACAGATTTTTCAAATCAGTGGACTAAAGGAATTACGCAATTCCTAAGTGTTTACTAGAGTTCATGCATGGAGGACTCAATTAGAACTGAAGTGGAAAAGTTCTGACAGAGTTGGAAGAGTAGTTCATGGAGTTGTATTCAGTTTAACTCAGTTAGACTCAGTTGAGCTAATTGTATCTAGTCTAACTGAATGATACACTAGTGAGAGTGGATTGAATTAATTAGTTAATTAATTCACAAATAATAACTCATTAATCAACTGAAAAAATACAACAGTTAACTGCAGTGCATGTCAGTTCTAGTGGAGACCCAGTGGAGAGGTAGGTGAAAGGGCAAGATGGACTATCCGTCGTGACTACTAGTGATGCATGAATTGCATCTACATATACATTGGATTTGCTAATGATAATCACTCAGTCAAGGAGAGTGGGATTGCATCGAATTGGTCTTTGTAATCAGCTTGGATTGCGCAGTGGAGACAGGCTAGCAGGAGGGCAAATATTGGTGCATGGATTTGCAGATTTCTTCCATGTTAGTGTGTAACGATTGATTGTACTGAGAGCTTGATGTACTAAGCTTTGTATGAGATTTTTACGTGATCTCCATGATATATAATATATGATAGTTCGAGTTTTCAGCTTCAGGCTTTCCCGTTAAACAACTGTGTTATGTGCGATTGTTTTTATGCTTCACATGTGTGTGCAATTAATTTTCCGCAAAGATTAATAGTGGAATGATTTTGTATTTTGCAAGAAGTTAAATATTGTGAGATTAGGGGAATCTAGGACATGTGCATGCTTAATGTATATAATTTCTACATGGTAGCAGAGCTGTGTTAAAGATTTTCTATATGGAATGAGAGCAGGAATTTTTGGGCGCGCGATTTTGCATAGAATATCTGAAATTTTTGATGAAATATTTTCAGAAACAAATAGCATATTTGGATTCCTTGCAAAAAAAATACCCAAATTGAAAAAAAAATATCGGTCGAATCAGAGCTCGAATGAGGGAGATATCGTCGATTTAAAATCAGCTCTTTTGTTAGAAAATTTTGCGACGATGGGACAATTACAATGTGCGCGAGCCAAGAATCTACATGCACTGAGGTACAAGATGCATGCAAAGCTTTGAAGAGAAAAGCAGAGGTTAGTGACTTGGTGGTTGAGAGGGAGCCTCTCAACATGCAGCCTGAGAAGCAGTCTCAGAAGGTTGTGGAGCAGCCACAATTGGAGATGCAGAAGAATCTTTATAGATTTGATGTAGATGGGATTTCTACGGAGCTTCCTACAGTTGGGAAGTGCAAGAAAGAAATGAAATTGGAGCTTTAGAGGGAGCAGGATTTGCATGCAGGTAAGAGTGAACCTCAAGATGTGGAGCATCCACAAGATGAGGATCATGGAGTGGGAGCAACCACTCATGCAGAGAAATTTCGTGCCAGATGGGCAGAGGGAGTGCATGTAGCTATACCACCAAGTGAGAGGTGGGGCGACATGTATGAGTAACCCCAAGAGGATATTTCTGGGCAGGATTCATTGAGACGGTGTCGATCTCATGAATTGAACCTGGCTACGAGGCGCTCACGGAGCAGTAGTAGCATGATCAGTTGGATTGATGCAAGCAGATTAAAGTGACAGTTTCGGATACTGGAGTGCGGTTCAGAGTTGACAGCAAGTGCAGAGTGCATGGGTGCAGAGTTCAACAACGCAGTGGTTCCTGAAGACATGTGAAGTAATTAAGCAGAAGTCGAAGACTTTGATGACAGATGCATTATACTGATTGAGTTTTTTGGAGCCTTTCAGTTTTGGAAGTGTTGCAGCAAGAGTTGCAGGGCAAATGCATGGATTTGCATGTTGCATGCAAAGACAATCCTTTCTTATTGAGAGGGAGTGTTGAAGATTGCAACAAGAAACAGTGAAGGAGGCATCCTGAAACATCATCCTTGATCCTAGTTGGAAAAAAATCACCTAAACTAGGTGGGGCCCACACAGGCTATTTTTAGGTGTATGTTTATTTTTAGACATGGTGAGCATATTCTATATGTAGCAGGAGGCTATTGTAGATGGTTGGTCAAATGTGAAAAATAGATGAAATCCTATTTTTAGAATATTGGGCGAAGTCTATTTATATATCGTCGATCTAAAAATAGATGCATGTTGGTTATTATTAGCTCTTAATAATAATCCGAAAATAAACAACAACTTATTCTCTTGGAGCACTTTATTTCAGTGAACAGATTTTTCAAATCAATGGGCTGAAGGAATTATGCAATTCCTAAGGGTTTACTGGATTTCATGCATGGAGGACTCAGTTAGAACTGAACTGGAAAAGTTATGACAGAGTTGGAAGAGTAGTTCATGGAGTTGTATTCAGTTTAACTTAGTTAGACTCAGTTGAGCTAGTTGTATCTAGTCTAACTGAATGATACACTAGTGAGAGTGGAGTAAATTAATTAGTTAATTAATTCACAAATAATAACACATTAATCAACTGAACAAATACAACAGTTAACTACAGTGCATGTCAGTTCCAGTGGAGACCCAGTGGAGAGATAGGTGAAAGGGCAAGATGGACTATTCGTCGTGACTACTAGTGATGCATGAATTGCATCTACATATACATTGGAGTTTCCAATGATAATCACGCAGTCAATGAGAGTGGGATTGCATCGAATTGGTCTTTGTAATCAGCTTGGATTGCGTAGTGGAGACAGGCTAGCATGAGGGCAGAGATTGGTGCATGGATTTGCAGATTTCTTCTATGTTAGTGTGTGACGATTGATTGTACTGAGAGCTTGATGTACTAAGCTTCGTATGAGATTGTTACATGATCTCCATGATACATAATATATGATAGTTTTGGTTTTCAGCTTCAGGCTTTCCCGTTAAACAACTATGTTATGTGAAATTGTTTTTATGTTTTACATGTGTGTGCAATTAATTTTCCGCAAAATATTAACAGTGGAATGATTCTGTATTTTGAAAGAAGTTAAATATTGTGAGATCAGGGGAATCTAGGACATATGCATGCTTAATGTATATAATTTCTACAATTCTAACACAATTAATTTAATTTAATTGTGCATCTGTTATTGTTATTCTCATATCGAGTCTTAAGCGATAAAATACTTTTGTGCATGCACACCAAGATTGACACATAAAATAATAGTAGACTATTTAGGCATACTATAATAGGAACAACTAAGTACTAATTTATATCATCCCCTTTATTCTATCAATTCATGACAATAAACAATAATATAGGAACATAATTTCATCTAATCGTATTTACTTCTTGGGAAATTTTCAGGAGGAGAGCATGTTCCACCCAACCATGAACTATGTCCAATAGTTCCCCCCAAGCTAAGATATTCTTGCCATCGGAAATCCAACCACCACCTGCATTCCTAGGTGGTTTCTCTTTATCAATTCTTCTTCCCATCAGATTTTAGTAGCGCCTTGCTTTAAGGTCTGCCAACCTTTTTCCTAGGCCTTTTTGTTTTAGTTTTTTCAAAAAAATACTTTTTTTTTCTTTGAAGCAAGTTTTTCTCTCTCACGATGCTTTATTCGATCCCACTTAGTATTTCTATCCAATTAAGTGATTAACACAATCTTTCTCTCCCATTATAATTTAATTTATTTTATTTTTCTCCTAGGGACTTTTAGGGGACTTTTAGGGGACTTTTAGGGAATTTCCATCATGTGCACTTGACCACCACATATTTTTCTAAACTAGAAATAAGTCTTCTACACTCTAGTGCTCTCTCCTGAACATTTCCAAGCAATTTATTTATTAACTCAATAATAATAATATAATTACATCATGACATAAGTCCCATCATGGCTTCCCTCGCCATTTAATACAATAATAGTTCAATGTCTAAAAATAGTAACTGTCTAAAAAACAGAGTCATAGGAGTGTTACAAAAATAATCTTGAGATACATCAGGAGAAAGGAAAATATAGGTCCATGCGACATGTTTCAAGAAAAAAAAATAGTGTGATATGGAAAGGTAAATGAAAACTTTGGCTTGCGCAATACATTGTAAAGAAAGAATGATGTGAAAAATGTGATGAAAAATATGATGCAAAGGGGCTCAATTAGAAATTTCCCTTTGTCACAATGAAAAAGTTTGCAGCAATATGATATGTCACAACCAAAAAGTGTTGAAGTGAAATACATGATATTTCACAACAAAAACAAGTTCAATAACAAGGGGGGAATTTTCTTCAAGTTGTGAAAACCAAATTTTGTGGAAGTTTTGGAAGAATTTCGAAGCAAAACAACTTGCCCTCCAATGAATAAAAAAGAAAAAATAGTTTTGGTTACATATATATCTCATAAAAACAAAGTGTGTCACAATGCAATAAAATGTTTGTTGTAGACCCAAAAAAAAAAAAAAAAAAACTGGTGTGGTGCAATATAACAAATATTTCTTTTCTTTTGATTCATTACATGGACCAAAAGTTTCCATTTACATGAGATATCATAGAGGATGAAGTTTTCCCTAGTAATATAACATACATTTTTTGTCTTCATCTAATATATCGCATATCCTGAAAAATTATATATTTATGACACATTGCACCACACCAAAGTTTTATTTCATGTGATACATAAAAGACAAAAATTTCTTTACTTGCAACACAGTGCATATTGCACTTAAAATGATTTTGGCCACAACACATCACATTGCTCCAAAGTTCCTTTCATCAGACATATTGCATTGCATTGAAGTTTCCTTCCATGCAACATACTACACTTTCTCGAACTTTCATTCATTGTGACAAAGGGAAATTTTATAAAATAACGCCTTTGCATCCTACGTGACATCGCATCATTAAAATATTTTTCTTTTCAAGACATTGCATCGAACAAAATTAAAACTTGTGTGACATATCGCAGAGGACGAAATTATCCCACGAATGTTTTCTTAGTGCCACATATTGCATCTTCTCAAACTTCTTTGTGACATATCATATTGCACCAAAGTTTTATTTCATGCAATACGTAGAGGAAAAAAAATTAGTATGCATAAAAGAAACACAAAAGAGATGTATCACTAGTATCAAGAGGAAAAATGGCCAAAAGTGCACATGGACATCAAAAGGGTACCAATGGTTGTCAAATGGATCCTGCAAGCATGAGGTAACTAAAAATGTGATAGAAGACATCCACTTCTATAAGAGGAATATTTCATCATTGGTAGCCAAAGCATAAATGGATAGAAGTGCATATGGATGGTTAGAAGGGTCACCACCAATGGACATCAAATAAATATGATGACCATAGGTGACTAAAAAGGTAACAAAGCAAATTTGTTGCTATAACAGGAAGAATGCATCTTTGGCAGTTTTGAAAAAACCTAAGGAAAAAATTAACATTGTCAGTCTAATTTATGGAGTTGAATTAGAGCATATGTTTTAATTATTAATTCGGATTGGTAAACTTAGAAGCTCACCAAGGTATATGGATCTTAGATTAAACTAGTGTAGGGAGTAGTTTCTTAGATGAAGATGATGTAAATTCATATTAAAAATGGAAATGAATATTACAAACATAAAAAATATTGAAAAGCATAGAAATTATGATCTATAAGCATTAACAAGAGAATGATTGAATCATAGTCAACAAGGAAGAGGCTCTTGAATTTGAGTTCCTAGTTGTCCTTTCTATTGATTTCTTTTTCAACAAAACCAAGTTCACCATAAAACATAACACTTGTTTTAAGAAAGCAATTGATTTAATAAAGCAAGAAAGGATGAATGCATAGGTAAGAACTCCAGTTCAATTCTTAGTTCACAAGAAAAAGACTCCAACTTGGAGACCTAGGTTTTCCTTCCTCATCCAAACAAGTCACTAAAAGGATATCACTTCCAAAATATGAATGGTCATGACAAACTAACAATTTTATACATAAAATATTCACAAGAAATTATAATAGAAATATACAGAAAACTAAAATTCTACTTATTCACAATTATGCACATTAATGAACAAAATAGTGTACTTAGCTAGAATGGGGGCCCTCCACTTTTGCTTGGTACACCTCCAAAACAATCAGCTACAAAAATTCACCATTCAAATCCAACATAAATGAAGCATAAGAAATATAGAGCAAGTCTTCAAATGAATTCAAAAAGAGAATAATCACAATGATAATAATAATATGTTCATATTTTTTGAGTAGATGTGCTTAAATAGGCTAAAAGTGTAACAAAATAAACTAATGGTTGTAACAACCAACAAGATTCATATTCCACCTAATAGGTTCGAACTCATCCCTTTGTTGCACAAAATATGGGAAGATTCCACAAAATCACAAAACTGCCCCTAAATCAGGGGATTTCCTAAGTGATTGGTCAAGTTTGACGAGCTTTGACCGGGCCTGTTTTGACTCATTTGGATTGTGCCAATAGGATTATGTCCATCCTTGGTTCCTATACTTCTCGAATATATATTCAGTTTGTGCCCAGGTGTTCTGCACATACGATTTCAATGGAGCCATTATGAGAAATTTTGTTTCTGCCAAAAAAAAAATTTAATACCCAATTTTTACTAAAAATTCTAAAAGTTAAAATAATTATTTTACACTAATGTGAAAAAAGTGGCAAAAATGTGACAAATATGATCATGATATGGTGGTAAGGGATGATAGAAAGGTGGAATATGCATGGTGAAAAATGGTCAAAATTTAGGGCCAACATCTACCCCTTGCTGATCCACAAGCATGTCCTCATGATGGTATTTGTCTCTTGGATATTATGCCTTTGCATGTTGATCTCCCTAATGTTATGCTTGTGGATATGCCCCCTGATGTAGAAGCTTCTATCTGAGATGCTTGCAAAATTATATCAATGCCGTCTTGTCCTTTTTCTTCTCCCTTATAAAGGGAGATTTAGTTTATTATCACCTTTTATATTTTATAGAAGTTTGATATGGTATAGGTGTAGTATGTTATACCTCCCATCATAGGTAAAATACTTTTGAATAATGAGAACCAGTTCTACCCATGGTTCTCTCAACCATTCCCTTGGAATCCCATTGGTTTTGTCAAATATTCATTTTCTTTGCTTTTCTAAAAAGTAGTTCCATCCCTTCTCTTTAAAATCTTTCCCTTTATAATATTCTTCCCATGTCATTATTAGATTCGTGGCTTGAGAAATGTACTATGGTGTGATTGGAATGAGAATGCCTCCTACCATGGTTTTCTCATTATCATAGTTAGACACAAACATCTCTCTCACTTTTGCATTATAACCATTAAATTTCCTAAGAAACTATAATAAGCTTGCTTGATAGAGTTTCTCTATAGTCTCCTCATTCTAATTTTCGATTTGAAATCCTATGGGCTCAATTCTGCTTCCCATACTGAAGTCTAGATGGCTTTTGTGGGCTCAATTCTGCTTCCCATACTTAAGTCTAGATGGCTTTGTTATTCCTTGTTTTGGTCTCTGTACCAATTTAAATAACCTTCAACAGTGAATAATATTATGAAAAAGGTAATGGCTCTGTTTAAAGAGGAGGATTTCGTTTGCAATGTTAAATAACAAAGAAATTACTTTCCTGGTGTGAAGAAAGATTCAGCTTATAGATGTATTCGAAGAAAAAAAAAATTAATAACACAGAGGTGTTACTTACCAGGACTCTGATTTGAATGTTGTTTATAAGAAAAAGGAGAAATATCTTACTGTTGAATACCCACAAAGATGACGAGAAACCACTGAGCTGGAGTATCGAATTTTAGGGCTGAAATACCAACTATGTAACTAAAGTTTTCTCACAAAGATAAGGCTCTATATTTTGAAATCGATTTCTGGAAAATATTATGCAACTTACAGTGTTCTTCTCTTGTCAATTACGATTTATTTTTTCCACCAATGGTTTAACTACAACAATCATACATTTCAAAACCTTAACACTAACTTTTCTCACCAGCAATGCAACTTGAGTTTTGTTTTGGTCTCACACTTTGTTCATAACCTTAAGAGCTTGACTTTTACGCTATCAACGTTATCTCTTGGAGTCTCAGACTCGAGTTTAGGCTACCTACAATGCTCTTTAAACTCAAATTTGATATCTACGTTGATAGTCGTTTTAAAAAACAACTAATTGGCCTTCACTCCTAACCCAACTCACACACTGAGAATTTTCACGTGTTTCAAGGGATTTGTATCTTACAGATCAATTTCAGATTTCTAATTAATGAGACTCAATGTGTTTCACGAAAATGTTCAAGATTTCCTTAACACTACATACCCTAGAAATTTTCACACTTAATTTCTTGAATCGATTTCATCCTTGACTGCTCTATAAAATCAATTTCAATTTTGGGTTTTACACTTCCTACCTGAGATTTTTAGTTGTAGCATTGTGCTTCATTTCTCCATCTTTGAGCCTTCATTTCTATTTTTTATTCTTAGTCATAGCACTGGGATTTCTTATACACTTTTTATGAATCTTCGTTGCCTCTCTAAACTTCTGCGTTGGTGAATGGCGCTCTTGAACTAAGTTAGGCAGTGTTTTGAACTTTGTTTGATTGTGTTGTGTTTCTTGTAGGTGCAGTGTTTGATTTTTATTTTTATTTTTTACAGGATGGCTTAACACTTGTCTTATTTCCTTTGGTCGATTTTGATGACTGATTTTTCATCATACTCAATTTTGATGACCGACTTTACATCCTCATCGATTTTCAAAAATCGATTTTCCTTATCATTTCTTTTGGTGCATGAGTACCGTAGTGCCTTATTCTGATTGCATGCATTTTTATTTATATGCGCCATGACTTAAACATTTCATACATATGTATTTGTAAATGATTTGATTCCATTTGTATGAATTTTGTATGTCATTTATTAAATGAGTCTTTTATAATGTATCATCAAGACTACATACCCATTGTTTTCTTTGATGATTACAATGATCTTTTCAAGGTACCTCTTGTAATGATTTATTTCATCTCCTTGTTCTTCAAAGTCTAATGGATACTTTCTCATGATGCATTTCTTAATGATTCTCCATATGTTCCTTGTAATTATTACTCTTTGAAATAGCTTTTGAAATGACCATTTCAAGGTCATTTCGAGACCAAAAGAAAATGGAGTAATGTTTTACTTTTAAATCATGCCAATGCATCATGATTATGTATTCCTTCGTAGCAGTATAACTCCTTATTTCAAAACATATCTTGCTTGACACTAACCCATGCAGAAAAGACTTTATGTGGTAGGCAAAGAGACATGTGAGTTTTTGAAAGAAAAAAAAAATTGCCTTTTGGTAAAGAAACTTTGATTTCAGTGGATGGTAGGGTAAAGGTTTTATGCAAAGAGAAAGGTTGTAGGTATATGTAAGGGATGAAGGTTGACACTCTTATGCACCAAGGTTTAATTAGTCTCCTAATTCAAGAATTTCTTTCAAAATCAAAGGGCATTAAAAATAAATTTGTAAATTACAGTGTTTCCATTACTTTCCTTGGTTGATGCTTGAAAAGAAGGGTATTTCCAATAGCTCCTTCAGCTGTTTTGAGATGAATTGATTTTCAAATAGCTCTTCTAATTGGTTTCTCTTTGTATATAGGTCCCTTCTGACATATTTTCATGTTGAGCTTCAGGTCCCTTTGTGAAGTAGAATTGTCTCATATTCAAGTCTCTTCTGCTATTTTTGAACTTCAAAAAAAATTGTGAAGTTTCAAGTAGTTTTGTAATTGCATCAGGTCCCTTTGTAAATTTTCATGAAGTCTTGTGGCTGCTTCAGGTCCCTTCTACAACTTTTCATGAAATCTCTTCATATTCTTGAACTTGAAGTATGCTTGAAGTTGAAATTGATTATTTAAAAAGAATACAAGGCTTGAGATGAAAAGGATAACAAGGCATTTTAGTAATGAAAATAATTCCTTTGTTTCCCCCTTGCTTATTCTAAGACTTGACCTCAAGTCTTTGAATTGGATGATTCCTTTTTCAAAGAATGATATGACATATTTTATTGGTAGAATAAAATAGAGAATCTATCTGAAACAATGAAATGAAATAGAACCATTTTTTATAATTCATACTAGCCAAGTAACTTTTTTTTCCAATATGAATTCAGGTTTGTACTGTGCCAAAAAATTGGATTTTCACAACCAAACCTCTTTATTATTTTTGACCTTTTTCTTTTCTTTTCTTTTCTTTTCTGGATGGAAATGGGATATAATGGAATAGGGAAGTATGGAAATCTTATGAAAGGAAGACAGGTTGAATTCATGTTCTAGGAGCATATGGATAAATAGATATATAGATAATAGATACTAAAAAATAAAAGACGTAATTATTTTACCGTAATGTGAAAAAAGAGGCGAAAATAGAAAAAATATGATCATGAAATGGTGGTAAAGGATGATAGAAAGGTGGAATATGCATCGTGAAAAAGGGTCAAAATTGAGGGCCAACAAACACCACATGCCAGAGATATGAAGACTAGTTCCAAAGAGTGGATAGAAAAGTATGACAAGATGATTATCTAATAAGATCAAAGGAGATGAAATGAATCAGAGATTAAATCGAGATATAGATTAGACATAGATTACATCAAGAAAATGAACTATGGTTGAGTATGGTTTGCCATGTTTGGCTATGATTGGCTTTGGTTAGACATGGTTATGTTGCATAACAATGTTTATCAATGGTTTACCATGTTTGAATATGATTAACTATGGTTGACTAAGTTAGACATGGTTGAACATGGTTAACAATGTTTGATTGTGGTTCACCATAACCTATGGTTGACAATGTTTGACTATGGTTAACCATGTTTGACCATGGTTTACAATGACCCTTTAACTATATTCAACCATGCACAAACATGTTTGATCATAGTCAACCATAATCAAATGTGTTTAGCCATGGTTTACAATGATTGGAAATTGTTTACCATGGTTGGCCATGTTTAACAACGATTAAATATGGTTCACCATGTTTGACTATGGTTAATGATGGTTAATTATGTTTTACCATCATTAACCATGGTTAAACACATTTAACTATGGTTGACTATGATCAATCATGTTTGAGCATGGTTGACTATGGTCAAAGGGTGACTATGGATTATTATGATTAAAGAGTGACTATCACTAACAATGGTTCACCATGTGTGATAATGATTGACCATTTTTCACTATGATAATGGATAGCCATGGTTGACTATAATTGGCATGGTTTACTATGATTTAATGCGGTCTACCATGTTTTATATGGTTGACTATTGTCAACCTTGGTTATTAATGGTTTATTATGGTTTACCTTGCTTAGCCATGCTTATTTATAGTTTTCCATGGTTAACTATGGTTGGACATGGACAACCATGTTTAACCATGACAATGTTTGACCATGGTCAATTGTGGAAATGGTCAACCATGTTTGACTATGACAATGTTTGATTGTGGTTTATTATGTTTGGCCATGATTTTTTTCCATGTTTACCACTTTGACATTGTTTGACTATGATTAACAATGGTTGAATCTAGTTGATTATTATGACTATAACTAAACATCATTGGCCTTAGTTATAGTTGGAAAGGGTTCCATATGGGTTATAATGGTTAATTAATGTTAACTACAATATGGGATGTAGATATAGTTTGACCATGGTGAACTACGATTGACCAAAAGTAATTAAGGTTGACCATAGTTCATTGTTATTGACAGTGGTTGAAGAGTAGTTTCATGTCTTTCATGATGTGATTAATCTGAAAGACATAAAACTACATTATGGATCACAAAAGTCTTATATCTAACAATGGTTAAAGAGGTTATCTTTAATATTTCAACCACATTTCAATGTTTATTAAGGGATATGGTACATTATGATATAGGTTATATCTATTGTGATGCTCATGTTGTAGAAATTAATTGTAGATTCAAAATTTATCATGTAATTTACTAAAACATAAGACTCAAATCTACTCTACCAATATGCGAAAGTAATTTCACAATTGACAACAAAAAACACTAGCATGCATCAAGATTCAAGAAACACCGAGAGATATATCTAGGGGAAAGAAACTGCTCAAACCCCCTTCCTATTTGTATTGCATTAATCAATGAATCTGGATGAATACAATAAGATTTTCTCAACCTTGAGCTCAACCTATATCTGTATCTTCTATCCTCTGCATAATTAACTAATTTTGGCCAACACTTAACCAAGTTTTAAAGTATCCAAACTCCTAATTCATTGTGTTTTTCCTGGTGTAATTAGCCTCAATTTCCAAGGAAATTTCCCCTATTTTTTGTGCGATTCCTCTAGGTTGATCCTCTTACCAATAAAATCAACTATACACTCAATCTAGTATACAATTAATTGTACACTACCTTGGAAACTCCACCACAACTAGGCAATTTGAATTCTCTGCTTGCATGAGCTAATTTGGTTTGATTGATTAGTTATCTGGATGATCATTGAGTGTGGTTGAAGTTCCAATTCCACAACTTGACCTTCCACTAGTTCCTCTAACAATTAGAACTAGTTTAACTAACCATAACTCAATTTATCTTATTTAAATTGTTATAACTGAAATTAACTCAACCTAGGCTCCTAAAATTTAGGAATCACTATACACAACTCAAGTTCAAGACCCCAAATCGAATTAACTAAGATAACTCAATTAACTCATTCAAGTTGTCTAGTGATGTGGAATTTCGATTTTCTCCTAATTTAATCAAGGCAAAATTAAATTAGGAATTTCTTGCTGCATTTTCAACATCTAAGATGACTTATATCAACTTGTTACATTTCTCACTAGTTATATTGCATTGAGATGTTCATCAAGGATTATTTCACAATGTAGCATTCCTTAAGTGTTGTGTGGATTACTTAATAATTATGTCACATTGAAACATTCATCTTGGCTAACTTTGTTGAACATCCATGTTCCTTAATGATTATGTGGTATTGCAACATTAATCAAGGGTTATGCCACATTGAATTTGGTTGAATTTAGTGGGCCATTATGGAGAATGGTGGATCATGGTTTATTATAATTAACCATGTTTAACCATGGTCGACCATGGATGAACATGGTTAACCATGTTTCATTATGATTGACAATGCTTGAACATGGTCAATTGTGCTTGGTGAATTTTTACCATGGTTTCTCATGTTTAACCATTGTTATCTATGGTTCACATTGTTTTACTATGATAAACAATGGTTGTATTTGTTAAACCATATTCAACTATGGTTCACTATGGCTAACCATGGTTGAATATATTTGACTATGATTGATCATGCTTGACAATGGTTGGTTGACTATGGTTGATTACAACTAAATTACTACATTCCTCAATGCTTATGTTTTATTGAAAAAATCATCGAGTTGACCATGTTTAACTATGGTTAACAGTCTTCTTTTTATATCTTCCAAAAATTTTATTACCTAGGAAATGTCACACTTAAACTTTGGTTAATAACGAAGATATTTATCACACAAAAAATTCCTTCAGTTGTGACATATCACAATACTCCAAACTTTCCTTTGTTGTAAGAAATCACATCACAACAAAGTTTATTCCTATGCAACATTGTTTACAACTATGGATAGGTCCAATCGTTCTGATCTTTTCATTCCTGGTGATTCATTGCATGGACCAGAAGTTTCCATTTATGCAACATATTATAGAGGATGAAGTTTTCTTGTGTAATTATACATCGCACAATTATTTTTCTTCATCTAACACATCGCATATTTGTAAACTTTCTATCTTAATGACATCACATCATGTTAGGTCATTCTTGACTCAATAAATGAGTCATTGTATTATGGTCAACAATGGTGGTTTTCGAGCCCATGGTGTTCGTAGTCAGTGGCTTTGTGCCCATGGATTTTGATGTAAAGAGACTTGAGATACTCAATTGTAGAAGGATCACTTGGCCAACTTAGCTAGATTCAACATTCGATCAAGGGAATAAAGATGTATTTGGATGGTTTTTCCCATAAGGATTTTCTAGAGTAAATCATGTGTCAATGATGTGTATATGCTTTACATGTTTTGATGTTGATAATTAACTATTTCTAACATGGAATTTTATTATTCCTAACAATTGGTATTAGAGCCATGTTTGTTAGTTGTTACAAGAGGAATGAGTCATTGCTAATATGATATATTAAAGAAGAAGAAATTAGAAATTCCCTACGCAATTAAAAGTATCCCAATATACATGTTGGATATGGACAACCACGGTAATTTAACAAGTCAAAATCAAAACATCCACTTTTATAAGAGATAACTAAAAATGTGTTTGAAAAATTCAAAGTATCCTAATGGTTGTCAAATAAATATAAACTACTAAATAATTTAACAATCGAAATCAAACATAGCTTCTATAAGATAAATGTCTCATAATATAGCAAGGTTGTAGTTACATGTGTGAAAAAAACAAAGTAACCCAATAGTTGTCAAATAAATATAAACTATTAAAATAATGTAACAAATCAAAATCAAACATAGCTTCTATAAGGGAAATGTCTAATAATATAGCAAGGTTGTCAAAAATACTAACAACATATCTTACTTTATCCTTATCATAAAAATGCTTACCATGTCTTTTACTTATCTAAAATGTATTGTTCATTGTTTTCCAGTATTAAAATTTTCATTTTAATTTCTTATTTTAAATACTTAATTTTACTTTTATAAGACCTGTTATGATTCATAATAAGGTTATATAACGTTTTTATTTTGCTATTTTGAATTTATATTTTTTATTAAATTGCATATTTTTATTTTTTTAAGGCATAAGATCGATGTTATGAAGTGCAAGGTTTGAAGACATAAATATTGATTTTATGAAGAAAAAGGTATATTCTTAGTTCAAATCTTCCCTTTAATAAATGGTTTTGATAAGGATCTAAAATATTTTGGATGCCTATCAATTACAAATTACTATGATACTAAAAATTAGTTGCCTATAGAGAAGATTGAAATGTGTTTAAACATTTAGTGTAATTATTGGTTAAGCTAACTTTAGTAAAGTCAATTTTAGAACAAAATTTATTTTATTGGCCATATTATTTCCTAAAGTATTAAGCAAGATCAAAGAAAACGCTAAAAAATTATGAAAATATAAAATGATAAAATTTGATTTATGACAATTTCATTTCCCTAGATAAAACTGAATGCATTAGCAAAACAAAACATATATTCCTTTAGTAAGTCACTTGCAGCTAGCAGTGTGTGGAGGTTCACAAGATATAAATTTGTGGTAACAAGTTATTCTTGAAAACCATACAAATCCATTCTCTGTTGAAAACCAAATCAAAAGCAAGGTAAAATCAATCACCAATTTGTTTATAATTTGGAAAGCGCTACTCATTTATTTCCTTAGGAATAGGCCAACACAGAGAGTTGGTAATGGTGAAAAGCAAAGTCCAAAAAAGTCTTTGACAACAATTGTTGTTCTCCACACACATACAGAGAGACATTCTTGCTTAAAGATTTTATTAGAAACAAGATATATTCAACCATCACAGTGTTTACAATTTATAGATTAATATTCATTCATTTCTTTTAATAAGAAATTGTTTGGCTTGGAGAGGTGATAATGATAAAAAGGGAAGAATGGGAATAGAGAGCCTTATATAAAAAGTGGAAATGACTATGAAGTGTCCAAAAAGGTTCTAGAAGAATTACATGAAAGAATCTCCATTTTGACAATGACTTTGAAGTGTCATAAAAGATTCTAGAAGCATTACATGAAGGAATCTTCATTTTGAAGGAATCTTCATTTTGGCATAAAGAGTAGAGTCTTGAATCAATTACTTTGTGTTTAAAGGAATGCCTTTGGTTCAAGAAACAACAAAGCCATATTTTACTATGAGACAAATCTAATACACTTCCTTGGTTAAAAAAATTAGCTTTAAGAGACTACACTGAATGAATGATTTGGCTATAAAGAAATGATTCCAAAGCTTGCAAAGGGTATATTAAATGATTCAGCTATAAGGCATTTTTGTGAGTGATGTTGAAGAACAAAAACTATAACTCGTGAAGTTTTTGCAAAGGAATACAAGCAAAAGCAAAGCTGATGCATCCTCCGTAAAACTAATGTTGAAAACATCTCACACGTGCTAATAAGTTGCCCTCACTCAATGATGATTTGGACCAAAGTAGAATCTTTGTTAATAAGTTGCCCTCAATGATGATTTGGACCAAAGTAGAATCTTTGGTAATAAGTTGCCCTCACGCAATGATGATTTGGACCAAAGTAGAATCTTTGTTACCAATAGGTAGGTAATGGATAGGGAACCCTATGTTGTGAATATTGAAATCTTGGTTTGATAGGAAGGAGTTAAAAAACTATGGGGTTTTACCATTTGTAGTGCCATGGCTCTTTTGTTGCTGAATTGCCAGTATTTGTTGACTCTCAATTAGTACTAATGTAACAAAAGGTTTAAAAGAATAAGAATAATTTTCTAAATACGAAAAATTTTAAGCTTCTCTGTTTCTCACACATCTATAAAAAACAAAATATTAATCTGGATTTTTTATTAAAAAATCTTCACATATGATTGGAGCTAACAAAATAAGAGAGAGATCCATCTTCCTCTTTCTATTCAAAAGATCTTAAAATCAAAATAAATCAAAATAAGAAAAGATCCATCTTCCTCTTTCTCATCAAAATAAAAAAGGAATCCATATTCCTCTTTCTAATCAAAAGATCTTAAAATCCTTCTAAAATTATTATGTATTATCATATTATTTAATAGCAAATATTTGTTGAATCTCAATTAATGCTTTAAAAAATAAACTCCTTTTCAAATTATTATAGATTATCATGTTATTCAATTGCAAGTATTTGCTAACTTTGAAATATTCAAAATGCTATTACGATCAAATTCTCCACATGGTAAACAATTTTAAACTTCTCTATTTCTCACATGTTTATTGAAATCAAGTTTCGATCCATATTCGTTCTTTAAGAAAGCTTTGAGAAAAGCTAGAGCCAACAAAACATGGAAAGTATCCTCCTTTCTCAGGTGTTTACAGGAACAAACCTTCTATCCATATTCTTTTACGGGAACAAAACCTTTTATATATACCAATCTTTAGAAAACTGGGAATGGAATTTCAATCTAAATTTATAAATAATTATTTTAATTCAATTTCTTTTTATTGTTTATAATATATATATATATATATATGTTTTTATTAAAATTGGGTTTTTACATTTTTAATTTAATTATAAATAATTATTAAATAAATAATAGAGATTTAATTTACTTAATATTTTAAACTAGTTTTAATAATATTAAATAATTTTATTTGTCTATATTAAAATTAGTTGTCTTTTTAAAATTTGGTAAGAATTCATTGAAATCATAAGTTTGATGGATGAAGTTTTCTCTGTAGATTTTATCGATCTAATTTCTTTGATGGGACAGGAATCCGTTGAAATCATAAGCTTGATCTAATTTCTCTAAAATCCAACAAAAATTCATTGAAATCACAAGTCAAAGTGTGCCATAAGTTTTTTAAGGTGTTGAATCCATATGTACAAATCAAAAAACCAATTTAAATAACACAAATCAACATTTCACCTCAAATTTCACTCCACAGTAAAATAAAAAATTTACATTTTTAAATTATAAATAATTATTAAATAAATAATATATATTTAATTTTGACTTAATATTTTAAAATATTTCTAATAATATTCACACAAATTTCCATAGTATCAAAAATCTCCAAAATAATCATGTGGTTTTTGCTTTTAATTAAATAAATTATAGTTTTTAAATATATGATATTATAAGCCATAATTTTGTGATTTTTATTTTTAATTTAATTAATTAATTAAAAAATGTCATATAATGGTTATTAAATATGTGATATTGATAAACTGTTATGATTTAGGTTATTCATATAAAATAAGTTAAAATTTAAATTATGGTTTTTAAACAAAATATTGATAATCCATAATATTAATAAAATTTATCAACAAATCCATAATAATAAAATGGATCATTCTAATGAATAAATTTCATTCATTTATCTTAATTTTTTATAATTAAAAATTTGAAATATTCCATAAAGTAGGTAAAATATATCATAAATTAACATTTATTAACATTTACTCACCCAATTAATTTAATAACATTTACTTACCAACTGTATGCTATTAATATAGTAAATTAATATTTATCAACATTTACTCGCCAACTGTATGCTATTAATATAGTAAATTAATATTTATCAACATTTACTCGCCAAATAACTTATAGCTATATATCCAAATAACTTAGTTATATAAGTATATGCTATTAATATCATGGGTGTTTTGATATATATTATTTTAGTATATAATATGATCGTCTCTTGGTATAAATTTTTATATTTCATTCTCATTTTTCAACCTCATATCCAGTAGAAACAGAATAGGCGAGGGCACCAAGGGGACTTACAAAAATCCGCCATTAATAACCGAACTATGGAAAACATGCATTAAATCTGCTGTTATTCAAGGATACAAATTACATGCTCCAACCAGTGATTTGACAGCAAGTCTACAAAGCTATATCATTACACTCTGGTCAACAGAACATGGTCAGTAAACTGGGGTCGCCCAGGCATCCATTAACATGCTAGTCAAGGCGTCCCTTAACATGCATATTTGATACTAGATCTGGAACTTACCACCTAAAATATCATTATACCAAAAATATGTCTAAAAGGTTAGAAAGGAATTAAGGCGATCTTAACTATATTTCTGAATCCAGAGGAGCTCGTAGTCCATTTTACTTGCGCTGTTTACACCTTTAGAAAAGGAGCTGAAGATTCATCTACTTAAGCGTATATCATTTATGGTATCATGTCCACTTTGTGATGTCCACTTTGTGAAGTGAACATATAATATGTACCCACATAAATGAAAAGAGTTTCTTGTCACATAAATGAAAAGAGTTTCTTGTCACAGCCAAATTGAAGATCAGATTATGATTAGATTTGGCTATGGAGGTCACCAGCCAAGTTGAAGAGATTAGATTAGGATTAGAATTGGCTATGGAGGTCATGGAGGTCATAGTCAAGTTGAAAATTTTTTGGAAAAATGTATTTAGATGAGAAACACTAATATACAAGGAAAAAGATGTATTTAGATGAGAATACATTAGTATATGTATTTAGATGAGAATACATTAGTATATGAGGAAAAGAATTGGATAAAAAAAAGAAATATTACATTGAATTCAACTCTTCATATAATCTTCAACAAACAAAAAAGTACATTAGAGTTAACATTTCATGGAGGACAAAAGTTCTTATTGCTCAATTAAGAACCAACTCGCATCATTTTTGGTGTGAAATCCTACATATGATCTCCAACCAAAAAAAAAAAAAACATTAGAGCTAACATTTCGTGGAGGGCAAAGGTTCTTATTGCTCAATTAAAAACCAACTCGCATCATCTTTGGTGTGAAAGAGGACAGTGAAAAAAGCCTAAAGAAGTTTGGGAAGAACGAGTGTGCACATTTGCACATCGAGGCAGTGGAATCGAAAAAACATTTCATTTTGGATTGTAATGCATTCAAAGACATCAGAAAAAATTGCGAGAATATGTTAACATCAGTTTCTTGGTATTGTATTTTCAGCAATGAAATTGTTGGAAGTTTGTATTGTATTTTCAGCAATGAAATTGTTGGAAGATTGAACCAGCTCATCATCAATTTGAATAACAAAAAAACGAAAATGCAGAAGGCAAAAAAAACAAAGAACCCATAATCGCATAAACTATTTTTAATCTATAAACATTAAAATTTCATTTCATTTATTTTTACTCTCCTTTATTTCATTTTTTTTTCTCCCCTTTATTTCATTTTTTTTTTCTCCCCTTTATTTGATTTCTGCTCTAATGTATGGAGGGGAACTTGTGTGACCGCCGTTTGGCTTTGCTTATGTATGGAAGGGAACTTGCTTATTTCATTTCTGCTCTCATGTATGGAGGGGTTCTTGTGTGACCGCCGTTTGGCGCTGTGATGTACCATTCTTGCTATTTAGTAAAAGAAATATCAAATCGTTTAAGGGAAAACAGGAGAATACACAAAAGAGAATTAAAACATTTCCTATGCCAGTTGTATGGTTAGAAGTATATAATAGTATTTTCTTTTGAAATAGTGTCACACTACTCCTAATGACAGGAGTTAATTTTTTCAGAGAAAAGAGAATTAAAACATTTCCTATGACAGTTGTATGGTTAGAAGCATATAATAGTATTTTCTTCTGAAATCTAGTGTCACACTACTCCTAATGACAGGAGTATGTTTAGAAGGCATAGAATAGCATTTTCCTTTGAAATCTAGCGTCACATTACACAGTGACTATTCTCACCCAGCATTATTTTTGACAATATCGATTGGAAACAAAAGCAAGTTCTTAAATACAGCCATAAAACAAATGCTAGCCACGGTTAAATGCAAGAAGGCCCACTCCCCAAGGAGACAGAAATACATGGACCAAAGTGCCTCTGCAAAATCTATATAATTGAGTTTCCGTTAAAATTTGATCCCAGTTTAGCAATGGTAAAATTCAAGGTCCTTACCATCTAAATACGATTGTACAAATTCTCTCTAATTGTTTGCAGACTTGACTTGTTAAATTAGAAACCTCATTTTGATAATTGCTAAACAGCTGTAATTTTCCATAGCACTGCTTCATTTCGCACTGAGCTGCCATAAATCTTGACCAATATCCACTAAAATGAGAAATAGAAGCTGCAAGGACTAGAAATTCTTCAATAGTAGAGATAATAAATCCAGCAACAGGCTGGCAATATACGCCTCAGCTCCACATCCCCATCCCAAAGCCACTCGTTACAAGATTAATTCACAAACCCGATTCTGATCTTCAACTCTATGCGCTTCTCTTTAACCGATAAAACAAACTGCAGACAAGAATTGACCCATTTCGCAGACTTACTTGTCGATATGTCTGCGCTTATGTTTCTTGTGCACATGACCAGTGTGATTGTTCCGACTGGGTTTGCGGGCCTTCTTACCACTACTGCATTGTCAAAATCAGTGAAAATTGGTAAAGAATATTTGGAGTATGGAAATCCATGTAACTCCATTGCTAAAGAAACACATACAAATACCAAACGTACCTGAAAATAGATGAATAGGCCATCAATATGCCGAAAACTGGAAACGCCAACAAGGCAGATGCCTGTCCATAAAAGAACTCGGTTACAATCAACATAGAGATCAGACGGACAAATATAATTAAAGACTAGTCATCATCATAAGGTGTGTTTAGTTGCATTCCACTGTGTCCACACATGCACAACATGCAACCCTAGAGATCACAACAGTTGAGAATTGTCCCGAAACGGTAAACCAGGTGAGGAAGTGTATGCAAGTACAGGACAAATTATTTCCATGAAAGACGAGCCAAGGAGGTAAGTGATAGCAATGGCCCAGGTACGAGCCATAGCACTTCTCTCATGTGCTATCTATTAGAAAGAAATTCATACCAACAAACATGACTAAACCAAATTAAAAGAGACAGACCACATGTTAATCATGATAACCAAAACATGTAAAAAATGTCACTCAAAGCTAAAAAAACCATACGCACCATAAACCAAACGAGCTCTTTCGTAGCCAAAGTAGCTGTAAGCTCATACTTTTTTAATGTCTGTCTCACAGAACGTTGCAACTGCAGAGGTAAGACCATTGAGATAGTCAAACAAGTCTGCGGTTGAAATGAAAAATACATGCCTAGAGAGAACAAAAAAAAATACAGACGAGACTTGATGTATATTTATGAATTTTCATGTCTTGGCCAAACCAAGGCTGGCAGACGTACGCCATAGAACAAGAAGCCATTTCCAACCTTGTGACTCATTTCTGCTATCGTGACAAAACACATCGCTATAACTAGTGTGACAATATATTCCAATAGCTCCAATCATGTGAACCAATATTGCACTGTATGATAAGCTACTTAATGGCTAGGGCAAAGCTGCATAAATCGACATCTAGATTCTCACATTTCCTCAACCACGATATAAAATATAGAATAGAGATGATTTATAATACCTGGCGATGGTACTT
Source organism: Pinus albicaulis (assembly GCA_034641835.2). Taxonomy (NCBI): domain Eukaryota; kingdom Viridiplantae; phylum Streptophyta; class Pinopsida; order Pinales; family Pinaceae; genus Pinus; species Pinus albicaulis. Next base: position 445,190,939 of record CM076579.1, on the reverse strand, counting down.
TGTTGCAGTTGTGAGAAATCTTCCGTAGGCATTGGCAACAGGTTTTGTATATGGTTGCAAAATGACGGTCACTTTCTCGATATGAGGTTGTGAGGCAGCCACAACCTTTTCAATATGAGGTTGTGAAGCAGCAATGACTTGATCTATGTAAGGCCCACAAAGATCCTTCGCTGTCTGTTTACATTCAGATCAGAGAAAAATGATTCCATATATTCCATTAAAAGCAATCCATAGAATCCAATCTACTGTTCTAGTCATAAAAACTAGACACGCCTAATTATTCCATATATTCCATTAAAAGCAATCCATATAATCCAATCTACTGTTCTAGTCATAAAAACTAGGCACACCTGCACATGAGGACTTAACGATTCGTGAGCTTTAACAAGAAGTGGCTTAATGGTATCCCTTGATACCTCATAACCTTCAATAGCCTTAGATTTTAGAGCCTCCAGATGTGGTGCAAGAGAAACCATGGCTTGCTGCCACTGTTTCTTCAGAGCAGGGCTCCAACGCTGCATAACGCACTGATTTCAATCATACAAACATAGGACATGATGGCATGATTTGCACCAGAATACAAAGGCAATAGAGAAAAGCATGGTAAGCTACACTACTACAAGGTGCATAACCACAGAAGATAGTAGAGTATTTCTTGAAAAGAAAGGAAGAAGAATATCAATTTAGTGATCTTAAAATTTGTTCTAATAACTAACTTAAAGGATGTCTAGAGCTGTAACTAATTGCTTGAAATCAAATTAATTCAGCAGATGGTTACGCAAACATGGAACGATTCTCAACTGGACGATACTCATGTCAATATTACATTCATGACCGTACTATATTCGTTTCGAGAGAAGCAAAGAACAAAATATCAAGAGTCTTAGAAACATACATACAAAAGGATACATGTCACCCTAAAATTACATTCTGTTTGAGAACTATTCATTTGCTAGTCTCTATGGCATTCGTTTAGATAGTAGATGAGCGAAATATTTAATAAACATCATTTTTTTTTCTACATACAGTCTTTGCTGTTTCAAGATGGGGTCTAGCCCAGTCCTGAGCAATCGTAACCTTTTCCGATGCCTGAAATTCAACAAACAAGTAGTTAATTTTCAATAATATTACCAACACACTTTGAATCAAACACCAAGTTCAGGACTATCCATGAAACAAGACAATAAATTTTGTGAGTCCATTACCTTCTCTAGAACAACATTTATAGCAGGCATCGCACTTTTTGCCCAATGTTCCGCGGCATATGCCTGCTTTGAAGATGTTAAACTTTTAACAAAGGGAAAATGGAAAATCATTTTACAGATACTAACATGACTAGTGGTGTTTTTAGATTTAAAAAATACAACTGTCATCACCTGAAATTTAGCTAGACGAACTGCAAGCCAATGTGGCAGCCAAGCACCATGGACCTGAAAATACAAATGATTACATAAACAATTGAAAACTGTAAACTATGCGTTTAAGCAATTTCTAAAAAAAAAACACTTTATAAGAAAAAGCATTCTGAGAGATTTATTGAGAAATGTATTTTGCTAAGTAGGAAAAACAAAAGTAATTTAGATGAAGTCATCTAATTACGTTCGATCGACTACTCCTGATTACATTAGCCTTTGGAGGAGCTTATGAATTAGTTGATTCATTCTCAGAGATAGGTAATGGAAAAGGTTACCCTTAGATGCTCTGTCAGACATTCATCCTCCACCAGAGATGGACACTATTGATAGAAACCTAAAACAATTATACTACCATTTAGGTCAAATATATGCATTGCTCTCAAGAGAGGATAACCCATCATTCTTTCAATCAAGCAAACAAACTAATAGTGAAGATACTTAATCCCCGGCTTCTGGGTTAACCTGACTTGAAACTGCCGATTCCTTACTGACTTGCTTTCCATGTTCAAGTATTGCACAGAAAAGGAATTTCGCAAAACACTAGGCACCATCTTAAAAGAAATAGCAGTCTTCTAGCATCTTTGCCGGCTTGGTGCTTTGAATACGCTATTAAATTCATCGGTACAAACAAGTTTTTTGTGCAGACTCCTAAATAAGATTCCTAGTTGATGACAAAATCCAGTTATTTCCATTGAACTTGAAAATACACCATCATATACAACGTGCTACCTATCAGACTGAAGTGTATTGCCTGATTTGCTGATTGAACTAAGACCTACTGCATGTTTGAGAGAGCCAGGATCAGCAACTAGCCATTTATAGCCAACAGTGACATACATTGTGAATCAACCAGCCGCACCTTAGACAATTAAAGATTGTAAAGGTCAACGCGGGCCCTGTAAAGGCCACCTGACACGGACCCTTTGGATTGGCTGACCATAGTTGACTACCTACAAACGATTCGTCAACTCCACTTTGTTACAAGTTCATGTATATCCCATGATTCCATACTGCCTGCTTGTGAAATCTATGAGTTTTGTCAACTTCTAGAGACTTCTTGTGTTTTGCATCATCCGATACAGATATACTCGACTACTAGATAACCCACCTATGCTGCTAAGAATGTGCAAACGCGGCACAAAGTCTTCTGGGTTTAAGTGTATACCTTTTATATATTTTTGTGTTACCATAGAGAACTATAACAATGATCATTGGAAACAATAGAGACCCTACAAGATGCCACTTACAGGGACCAACAGCAGATCAATAATACAGGGACCAAAGCAGAGCCCTTTCACCAAGAATAGGTTCAAGATATCTTTCTACATGGATTGCTCTATGTTTTTATAAATTGGGGTGTCACCTAATAGTTATAACTGAATGGTCAACCAATGGTGACCGTACATCAAGCACCTATTTGAACTCTGTCTGGAATCAAGCACCTAGTTGATTTTTGAATTTATGTAACCAACGGTGAACTCTGTTATAACTGAATAATCAACCAATGGTGACCGTACATCAACTTGGGTTGTACATACCAAGTACGCTCTCAACCCGTTGGCCAAATGGGGAGCAGTATTCCCAACAAGGTTGACTTGTGGGTATGATGCCAACTAGGGTATACTTTGCCTATACCATATAGGGGAGTAGCATCTCCAACCCTATGTAGATAGGGGAGCAACATCTTAACCCTATGGATGACAGACAAGGGTGATACCCTATTGTCCAAAGTTCCCTCAACCCCAAGAGCCCATCAAACACAAAGGAGAGCACATCTCAACCCCATATCAAGCAATAGGATATCAAACACACAAGGGAGCACATCTCAATCCTGGAATCACATCAAGGAACATATTCTCAACTCGAAACCACAAAGGACAGCAAATCTCAAACCAATCTTATTATCTGCCAATCTTCCCATCAATGACACTCAAGAGTCATGAGGTAGAACACCTGCATCATAATCAACTTGGGTTGTACATACCAAGTACACTCTCAACCCATTGGCCAAACGGGGAGCAGTGTTCCCAGCAAGCTTGACTTGTGGGTATGATGCCAAATGGGGTATACTTTGCCTATACCAAATAGGGAAGTAGCATCTCCAACCCTATGTAGATAAGGGAGCAACATCTCAACCCTATGGGTGACAAACAAGGGTGATACCCTATTGTCCAAAGTTCCCTCAACCCCAGGAGCCTTATATCTCAATTCCTCACCCTGAGAGCTCAACACGGGGAAGAGTTGGCCCAGTGTCCTTGATCAACGTTGCCTATTATCAAGAGGGGTCACATCCATCAATCCAAACTCCTCTTTAAAGACAAATAACTTCCCTTTAGGTAAAGCTTTGGTGAGAATATCTACAATTTGTTCATCTGTCGATATGTGGAGTCTAACGGCTCCTCTCTGCACTGTGTCTCAAATGAAGTGATATCAAATCTCTATGTGCTTGGACTTGTCATGAAATACAGGATTCTTTGCCAAACAGATCTCACTCTTGTTGTCGCAATATGTCACTGTAGTGTCTAGGACCTGCTCAAATAGCTCTCCAAAGAGCTTCCTCAACCAAACTGCTTCGCAGCTAGCCATGCTAGCAGAAATATACTATGCTTCGGTGGTACTCAATGCTACAGACTTCTACTTCCTAATCATCCAAGATATCATGGAAGATCCAAGAATAAAACAACATCCAAACGTACTCTTACTGTCGACGACATTTCCTGCTTAGTCAGCACCGATGTATCCATGAAGTCGAACATCTCCAGCAAAATATCTCAAACCAAGTGTGATTGTCCCATATAAATATCTCAATATATGTTTGGCAGCGATCCAATGTGCATGGAGAGGCTTGATCATGAAAAGACTCAACTTGTTCACTGCATAGCATATGTCTGGACGAGTGTTTACAAGGAACATCAGAGCCCCAATCAACTGTCTATACTCTGATAGTTTCGCCAAGTTCAATTCCATCGATGTGGCCATGGACTTGCATTCTGTCATTCCAAATCTCTCTAACACCTTCACAACATATTTTCCTTGTGAAAGGAAAATTTCACCGAGCCTTTGCCACACCTCAATGCTTAGAAAGTAGTGCATGAGTCCAAGGTCCTTATCTCGAATTCAGAGCCTAGCTCTCTCTTGCACTCGATCATCAAGGACTCACTACCTCTATCAAGAATAGATCATCAACATGTGAAACCAAAATAAATAGCATACCTTAGACTACCTTGAAGTAGAGGTTGGAATCGGTGTTGCTTCTTGTGAATCCCAACTTCACCAAATAACTATCTATGCGAGTGTACCATGCTCTGGGGGTTTGCTTCAAGCCATACAATGCCTTCTTCAACTTGCAAACATGTATCCTTTGATCCTCTACTTCAAATCCTTGTGCCTGCTCAACATACACTTCTTTTTGTAACATGCCATGGAAAAATGCAGTCTCTACATCCATCTAATGAAGAGTCCATCCATGACTTGCAACAAGGGTTAGTATCAAGCGAATGGTTGTGTATCAAGCCACAAGTGCAAAGATATCATCATAATCCCCTCCCTCTTTCTGCGAGAATCCTCAAGCCACAAACCTTGCCTTGTATTTCTCAATGCTACCATCAATTCCATGCTTGATCTTGAATAGCCACTTTGAAGTTACCACAAATTCTCCTTTCAGTCTCAGCACAACATCCCATACATCATTCTTCGTGATCAATTTATATTCCTCCACCATAGCATCTTTCCAAACTCGTTCTTTTACGACTTCTTCGAATGTGGAAGGCTTCTTCAAATGTGGAAGGTTCAGCTTGAATCATAGTGCTCATGGCTACAACATATTCCTGGTACCTGCATGGTAGCTTCCTTTCTCTAAATGATCTTTGAATAGGAACATGTCTCTCAGCATCCTGTAGAGTGTCAAGGAGCCAAAGTGGCCTTTTCCTAGTAAGAGGACCACTAAGAAGACCATCAGGGAGCATATTCTTCCTTATATGCAAAGAAGTGATGAGTGGCCTCTTCGGACCACATGTCTTTGGACTTACTTAAATTTCCAACATATAGAAGTAAATGATCTTGTAAACCATCAGTTATAATTTGTTTTTCTTTGGACTCAACTTTTTTGTACTTGTTTTTTAGGGAAGCGAAAGCATTTTCTGGAGGCTCGGGCATTCTTCCTTGAATGTACTCCAACACATCATTGTTGTCAACTATGATCTCCAACCTGACTTTCCATGCAACAAAGTTTGATGAGCCACCCAACTTCACACTCCTTGAAGGTAGAGGAAGACATCTTGATTTTGACTAGATAAGCTCCTTTGACTTTCCAAGGATGATGGCTTCAATGCTTGTCTCCTTTTGGGCTTTCTCCTTAACCTTAATCTCTAATACCATGTTAAATTTTCAAGTTATTCTATGTTGTTTCAATTACTTCAACCCAATTCAATTCTTCATTTAACAATGCATCTAATTATTAACATTGTTTCCAATCATAAACAGTAACTAAAGATAGAACAATATATGCAATAACAAAAGAGACAATAGCACAGCCACAAGAAACACCAAATTGATCAAAGACCAAGGAAAAACCCCACAAGGGAGAAAACCCTTTCAAATCTTCTTATTCGATTGTCATAAAATGTTTCAATAGAGAGTACAATGAGCCCAATACTTAATCTTCCAGCAAAGATTTACCCAATACAAATCATAAAGAGACTTCAAAAATCATTGTATAATAGAGAGAAACCTTACAGACTTCAGACATCTGCATTTAAGTGCGTTCAACTTTCAAACCCTGGCTCAGAACCCCAGTATATTGAGCAAAAGGATATCAAACACACGGGGGAGCGCATCTCAACCCTGGAATCACATCGGGGAGCATATTCTTCCTTTCGGATTTTCGAAAAAGGTTGAGTCTCCTACTGAATTTGTTGATTCAGCAATACATGTTCTTGTTCAACTTTTTCAACATCGGTTTTTAGAAGAGAAGATTCATCAAAAGTTACATCTCTACTAAATACAATCGTATGTGTAAAAGGATCCCACAACCTATATCCTTGCACATCTCAACCCTAGAATCACATCAAGGAGCATATTCTTCCTTTCGGATTTCCGAAAAAGGGTGAGTCTCCAACTGAATTTGTTGATTCAACGATACATGTTCTTGTTCAACTTTTTCAACATCGGTTTTTAGAAGAGAAGATTCATCAAAAGTTACATCTCTAATAAAGACATAACATAGCAGGATCCCACAACCTGTATCATTTCACAACATCGTAATATCCAACAAAGACATAACATTTTGCTTCTTGGTCTAACTTAGAACGTTGATTCCTTGGAATACGAGCATAGGCATTACGACCAAAAATTCTTAAATATGAATAATCACAAGACCGACCCGACCAAACTTCTTCAAGAATTTAAGAATTTTACAATTAATAAAAACTAAAGGTGATTTGTTTACCAAATAACAAGCGGTGGATACTACTTCTGCCCACAACCCCTACATATTCGCATCTTAGTCTTATATGGGTCGCCAACTCAATAGCCAAACGGGTCTTATACGAGTAAGAGTCGTGCAACATTGACTTATATTTAGAACTTTTATAGATGTATGAAAAATAGGATTTGCCTTGCAAACAATTTAAATAAAAGTGAAAAACATGGAAATTGTGCAAACAATTTAAAATAATAAAATAGATGGGAATTGTGCTTGACGTTTAGCTTACACATTAAACATTTACCATCAGCACCTTTGGGAATTTCACAAATCGAGATCATTTTGGAATGCACTGTAAAATATGGATATGGATTATTTTAATGAGCAATAGTACCAAACCCGCTAATGATGTGTTGCATTCTATAGCATATATTGTAAAAAGGCAAGTTTAAGATTAATGGCTGTATAGGGAACGACAAAAATTAATGAAGGGTAGAAAAGCATACAAAAACAAATGAATAATGAATGCTACACATAAATCGAAACAGGACTTTAGTGGTGGCTAGACACTATGAAAGCAAGGTGTTGCAGACCAAGACAACAGAGATGAGGCCAATGTAGTGCAACAACATGCAACCAAGAAATATGGTAAATGTCTAGAGAAAACGATTGAAGCTTTCTGTGGTGGAATCAGAAAAAAATTATTGAAAGGTACAAAAGCATACACAATCAAATGAATAATGAATGCTACACATAAATCGAAACAGGACTTTAGTGGTGGCTAGACACTTTGAAAGCAAGGTGTTGCAGACCAAGACAAAATAGATGAGATCAATGTAGTGCAATAATATGCAACCAAGAAATATGATAAATGTCTAGAGAATAAGATTGAAGCTTTCTGAGGTGGAATCAGAAAAAAAATTAATGAAAGGTAGAAAAGCATACAAACACAAATGAATAATTAACGCTACACATAAATCGAAACAGGACTTTAGTGGTGGCTAGACACTATGAAAGCAAGGCGTCGCAGACCAAGACAACAGAGATGAGGACAATGTAGTGCAACAATATGCAACCAAGAAATATGGTAAATGTTCGAGAATAAGATTGAAGCTTTCTGATGTGGAATCAGAAAAGGAGATGTGGTCAATGTAGCACAACAATATGCAACCAAGAAATATGATGAATGTCTGGTAAATGTCTAGAGAATAAGATTGAAGCTTTCTGATGTGGAATCAGAAAAGGAGATGTGGTCAATGTAGCACAACAATATGCAACCAAGAAATATGGTGAATGTCTAGAGAATAAGATTGAAGTTTTAGGTCCACGAGGTCTTGGATAGACGGTGATCGGGTGCTTTCTTAAGGAACTCCTTGATGTGAAGTCACCGGTTCAATTTCCGCAGCGATCAGAGTTATATGTTTGACATGAGATGTAGTCCTGCCAAACTTTAAAAAAAAAGATTGAAGCTTTATTATGTGGAAAGATTGGAAAAGTAAAAAATATTTGTTTCCTGTTTTTTGGTTTTTGAATTTTTTCCTACAATTGCAAAAGATCATCAAAATTTGAATTAAAATAGTTACCCCATCTAGTCCAATGACAACACAAAATGGTCCCAAGAATATAGAAGTCCAATGACAACACAAAATGGTACCTAAAGAGAACCTCCAACCAGGAATATATATTTAGCATCCTCTAATATTTGAATTCATCAACTCCAAAAGCAAAGCATTGCTCAAGGAAGAAATGTCATCAAGATAAAAAAGGAGAGAAAATAACTTAACTGCAAAATAAAAGCCACACTAAATAATTAGAATGTGCTTTGAAAAAGATGCAAATATCGATTCATTGAATACCTCCATTAGCTTCTCTGCCTTAATCTTAGCTTCAGCTTGAGCTTTTAACATCGTTGCCTGCAAACACAATTCAGAGGGAGAAACTAAATCAGAATAACAAAATAAAGTGTTACTGTCCTTGAACATAGACAAAAGCTATATTAGATAACAACCTCCGCTAACTGGAGTGCCTGTTCAACTTTTTGTAAACGGGTTTTTTGTTCGGTAACAACCTCTTGCAGCTGCAAATACATAGAATGGTCAGAAATACAATAATGCAGCAAAGTATTTGGCAATCAAAATGGGAAAGTGAAACCAGAAATAAATAACAACGCCAACTAATCTTGAGATCATTAATTAAAACAAAAACCAGATAAAATGCCAAGAAAATACGTATTGAACGGAGATAAACATAGTTTGTCAGCATTAGTTGATAGGATAATAGAAGCAGAAGTTCAGAGTGAAAATTGATAAATTGATACTGACCCAGTAACCAAAATTAAGAGAAACAGATAAAAAGTTCTCCAATCGACTAGATTACTTGCTCCTTCACAACTTCCAAAAAAGGATTATAACAAATGCTATAAATCGAAAAACCTACACTTAGGAACATAAAGAATGCATATAATTGGACTATGTAATTTCACAATGACGAAATTCCTTATAAAAATGATGAATGGGAGACGCATCACAGATGATTCCACACCCCTACGGACTTGGGAACTTTAATGGGACATCCCCAATTCCCAGTAGTCCCCTAAACATTACCAGCAACTATTTTAACTGCCATGCTTCGGAGGTTGTACATTATCAACTGTTTTTAATGAGAAGTTTTAAAAATCTATGCACACACAGTATTTCGAAACTATTATTTAAGCATAGCTACTATTATTTATTTTAAATTCGCCATGTATGTCTCGGAGTCAATGACAACCAAGTCGAGTCTCATTCCAACAATAATTTTGGACCATCCCCATCGACTCGTGTGTCCCAGAAAATTGGAGATACATTGCAGCTATCCTTAAAATCCATCCACTTGTCCCTATGTCTCCTTTCCCCATGTCCCACATCCCCACACCCTAGAAAATTAGTACAGCATAGGTTAAAAGGCACATTGGATATCAAACTAGGGCTGAATTAACACTAAAAACCAACTAATTAGCGAGCAACCCAAAGTGAACAATAAAAGAGGAAATTGAACAACTACTATATGTTGTAATTCATGTCTCACAAGAGACCTGTCTAGCATTTACTATGGTTCGGAGATGAGGGAATGCATTGGGTAAGTCCTCGAATGTTGTGGATCACCACTAATATATGTTGTGGATCAGGTTTCACAAGAAATATGTCATGCATTTACTATGCTTCTGAGATTAGGGGATGCATTGGGTAATCCTCAAATGTCTCCAACCCATGGGGTGGGCTCAAAGATGTCTATGAACATTCCCTTTCTCAACATCGCCATCTTTAGATACCTAGGCATTCCCCACAACCAAGGTCCAAGAAATCCAAAAAAGACAACGATCAACTAATATTCCTAGTTTATCTTCCTATTTTTACTTTTTGAATGGGCACGACTATTTATTTTGAACCCATACAAGCTTTCAAAGATGTAAATCACCAACCAAACTCTATCTGCTTTTACATTCTATATTTTATCTATCCCACTTTTGTTCAATTTGGCCCAAATTATGTTACCAGAAATGAGGTTGAGCACATAATGACCTCCTAATGTGGGTTGATTGAAAAGATAAATTTCACTTTAAAACTTGTGGGGACAATAGTAAGATCCAACAAACACCTTCCTCAAGAAGGGGAAAGCTAAGTAAGCTTCAAGGTTCAATCTTCTGGTACATCCTGCCAAAAAATTAGGAGAAATTTCAAGTCAAGCCCGAAACAGAGCTGTAATTTTTAGTCATCCACATCTCACCTGTGTTGGGGGTGGGGATAGATTTTTCCCCTATCATGTCTCCACCAGTTCCACATTCATTTGATATTGGTTGGGAAATAAACTAGCCAGATTTCTTGCCAAAAGATAATCGGGTATAGAATATAAAAGAGAGTTGGTTGAATCTAGCTTTCTCCCACTCTTACTAAAAAGTGGAGCTAGGATCCATTCACAACTACAGTTGCTTGCCTTTGCTCTTAAGCAATAGAAAAAGGCATTAGACACGAAACTTTTTAAATGAAGGAAAGGGAGAGAAAGGTCTTATGAAATAGGCCATCAAAATAAGTTCTAACATGATAATTTAACTAAATATTAAGTTTGAAAGGTCCAAAACACTAAACTAAGCTAGCTATTAAAGACAGAGAAACAATTATTTCAATATCTATCTACTTATATTTGCTCTTTGCACCACCATGATTGCCTCTTCAAAAATAGCTAGATGTATCCATCCTCCCTAGTCCCGACTCCCAAGTCTATAATGATGTATAAATCCTTGACTCCATCCATCCTCCCTAGTCCCGACTCCCAAGTCTATAATGATGTATAAATCCTTGACTCCTCACAATAATGGGACAACAATCATAAGTTGTAATGCCCATAAACCAAGCTCTCTAACTAGTCAAGGATTGACAGTTGAGATTAGATGTCAATATCATTTGATGATATTGAGATCAACGGCTGAGATTCATCTAATTCACTAATACAAAACCCTTTTCATTCTATTATATTAACTCACTTTATCTTAAAAAGAAATTACTTTAATCACCAAATTCTATTATATTAACTCACTTTATCTTAAAAAGACCATTTTGGGTAGACATCACTTTAATCACCATAGAAAGACCATCATACATGATGCATTCTACAGCCGTGTTGGAAAACCCAACACAAGGTACTATGGAGTTGTGGCACCATCTTGATGTGTGACTTAGTGACCTACATAGTTGTAGATGAAATGAAAATTAGTGCGTAATGGAATGTGCCATTTTATCGCTCTTCTCCCTCTCTGAGAATACTATGAGACTACTAGCATATAATTTTATTATTATGAGACTACTAGCATATAATTTTAACCCTGGATGTATTAAGCAAAATGAGGGATCAAAGAAGGATATGAGGTTATTTTATTATTATGAGACTACTAGCATATAATTTTAACCCTGGATGTATTAAGCAAAATGAGGGATCAAAGAAGGATATGAGATTATTTTATTATTATGAGACTACTAGCATATAATTTTAACCCTGGATCTATTAAGCAAAATGAGGGATCAAAGAAGGATATGAGGTTATTTTATTATTATGAGACTACTAGCATATAATTTTGTTAAATTTGGACAACTAGGTCCAAACTCCATATTAAGATGCTCAGATTAAGAGGCTAATATTTTTGTTGGATTCCTCTTTCTGAGAGGTGTAAAATCCATATAGAATATGTCTTAATCCGATGAGCAGAACTTATATTTTGAATTTATTATTTTTAATAAATTATATGTGCAAGGTCGGCCAGTTTTGTAATGTAGGCTCGCATGCCCAACAGATGTGTCACACACCCTCATGATTGATATAAATACAGGAAAAGTTGAAGAGCATTTTCATCATCAACACATCTCATCATCTTCTCTTCTCATCAAATAGTACGAGCTACCTAAAGACAAGTTTCAGCCACACGTGTGAAGGACGAAGAGGACAAATTGTACGGCTGAGCTGAAGTACAGTTTTTCTGCTGCTAGGGTTTCGCAGAAACTTTGACCAGCGTTGACTTTGGTCAATGCTTGGTCCAAACAAGCTGAAATTTGGTGGAAGGTTCGATTTATGAAGGCCGTACTACCTGGCACAAAAATCGAGGTCAAAGGGTTGACCATTTTGCTGCTGCGTTGACTTTTAGCTTGCTGCCCCTGCGTTGACTTTTCAGGACAGCGTTGACTTTTGCAGAGTTGACTTAGGTTGACTCATCTACAGATTGAAGGGTTGTTGTGACACATGCTGGGCTGGCTGACCAAAGGAGACTTTGCTGGTTGAAGCATCCTGTTGACCGCCGAAACGAACATACACATTTTTCCTGTTTTTGATTTGTCTTCTGTAAGATCTTCTTATATGTTCTATCTGCATTTTGCTTAACTACTTGTATGATTGCTGAAATAAAAGTGAAATTGCTACTAGCATAGAACATCTGCAAAACTTTACAAATTTTAACCCTGGAACTATTAAGCAAAATGAGGGATCAAAGAAGGATATGAGGTTGAGAAGGAACTACACACATATGCAGTTAAGAAGGATCTACACTACTTTATTTTATTAATTTTATTATTTATTTTTAGGAAACCTGTTTTTCCTTTTCTGACATTAAACATTGGACATATTTTTTTCCAGTTCATTGTTACACAATCCATACATCCACATAGATCTCTCCCATCTTAAGTTGTAAGACCACCTCACTTCTAGACCTAATAATGGAAATCTTAGGCTACACAATTCTTTGTTCAGTAGGCAACATATAACCATAATCTATTCGTAAGATCATCAGCACCCCAAATGAAACAACATCAAAAACATTTCTTGATGGAAGTCATTAACACGAACAAGGCATGCAAAATAGCACAAAAAGAGGAAAACAAAAACTATTCTAGTAATTGCATCATTAACACTCCAAATGGAACAACATCAAACGAATTTCTATACGGAAGTGACCTTCATGCTTACCCTTTTATTTTTGTCAGAAAATTCTTTTGCTTGAATATCAGCTTTGCTCGCCTGTGATTCTAAACTCTGTTGTCTTTGCTTTTGTTTCCTTAAAACCTCTTCAAGCTTTTCCACCTAGAATTTTTACACATATAGCTTGCCATCTGAGAATCATCATAGCATCTATTGCTTTTGGTAATGAACTGGCTACAAAACTAAATGATGAAAATCTATGTATAATGCCAGCATGAAGCATCTAAAACTTGAAAATTCCTTAACAAAGACTTTCATAGCAGCTTCTATTTCCACAAATCTTCATGAAACCCTAACCTGTATCTCCAGTTCTTTAACTCGTGCATAAGCCTTGGTTGTCTCAGCCTCCAAAACTCCTGCTCCTTTTTTCTGCAGCAGCATAGGCTAGATTAGATTATAAGGCCTCTTAGAACCCAAACAAGAAGCTATCGTTTAAAACAAATAAAGACAGATTAGTTAAGAATGTTTTGTCAAACCACCATTATCATTAACAGGAGGTTCGGAAGCAAAATTGTCATACATAGAACAAGGCTACATTGTAATTTCCATCCTGATGTGAAAGCTCAAATAATTGATTACGGAAAATATTTTCTGTGACTGAATAAAAGTGCTTACAGGTGAACAATTTGTTTCCCCCAGCTGTGTGGATTCAAGTCTCCAGAGGCATGCTGCCAGCCCGTTAGTGGCATTTATGAATACAAAGCCGGCCCGTTAGTGGCATTTATGAATAGTTGTACTCAGTGTAATAGTGGCAGCTGATCTATCATGGATGACTGTAAGTTTGAAGGAAGGATCGCTGGATAAAAGGTTATTGAACGTGTGGAGGTAAAAGCATACCACTTTACAACTTGTTTAGTAAAGGCATCATTATGAGACTGAGAACCAGAACTGAAAGGAAACTTATGCCAAGTATAGAGAATAGAGATTCTCATTACTGTTAAAAAATATCTCAAACCCCTCACAAACGCTAAGCACTTTAGCATGGCAGATTAGTTGCCTCTTGTCATTAATGTAGCTTTAGCATGACAGATTAGTTGGCTTTTGTCATTAATGTAGCTTTAGAACCATATCCGTTTCATTCTCTACAATTTTACTAAAAGCATATGTCCTACCTTCTATCACACATATTATCAAAAGCTTCGGATAATTTATACCTCGGTTAAGCATACCACTTCATAAGGTCCCGGCTCACAAGTAGAAGAGTATCTCAATCTTGCAGGTTTTTACAGCAATCTGACATAAATATATTAACTTGCATGTTACAGGTCGATATGAAATATTTCAACTTCTACTGGTACAAATGCCAAATTCTTTATGATGATGTATCCAAGCACAAGCTTTGGAAGGACCCTCTAAAGACAGTGATGGGATAGTTTCTTGTTATTTTTGCTTATTTTGTACCTTTTTCATGACCTAAAGGCCTTTCCTACCTTCTATCACACATATTATCAAAAGCTTCGGACAATTTATACCTCGGTTAAGCATACCACTTCATAAGGTCCCGGCTCACAAGTAGAAGAGTATCTCAATCTTGCAAGTTTTTACAGCAATCTGACACAAATATATTAACTTGCATGTTACAGGTCGATATGAAATATTTCAACTTCTATTGGTACAAATGCCAAATTCTTTATAATAACGTATCCAAGCACAGGCTTCGGAAGGACCCTCTAAAGACAGCGATGGGATAGTTTCTTATTATTTTTGCTTATTTTGTGCCTTTTTCATGACCTAAAGGCCTGAAGCTGTAGCGGACTTTTAACAGAAATAGTCGATTGTAGGAAAGAAAATTTTGGATATAAGGGCCCAAACCTTTTAATAGTCCCAGTTTTGATTTCTAAGTGCTGTAGCACCTGAGAAATGTAATTTCCATTCTCAATTACTTTGAAAAGAACAACAAATTCAGAAGAATGATCTAAATTGTGATGTCATTGAGACCACAAGGTCTAGCTACCCTATCAAGAAAAGAAAGCACAATTGTACAATCGCAATATCAAGTTGCCAAAAGAGGCAGCCCACAACTCAAGCTGTAGAGATAAAGACTCATGTTGCAAGAATAAAAAGGCATGCAACCTAACACTGAAGGCCAAAAAAACAGGCAAACCAGTGTAAGCATACTCGGTTTGTCTGCTGAGATCAAATTCTGAAACAAGCTGTATCAAAGCAGACACATAGCAGACACATAAGCCAGGTATACAAAAAGTGGTTTTCATGTTTTGGCAGTATTTTATGCAGACCTCGCAGCAGACTGAGGATGTGTCAAACACAACTAGAGCTCACAAAGAGCAATTATTGCTGCAGGATTTTCACTGACAATCTATCAACTGAAAGAAATCTCAAAATAGCCAGAGTACCACATTTCCAGATATTTCCAGATGTATTATGCTTAGGGGCAGGGATTTGAGATGGCCAAATGGCAGGGAAACTTTAGCAACAAGCAAATAAATGGAGAACTCGAGCAATTGAAATATTGTCTTTCCGAACAACAGACATCCATCAACAGGTAAATCAAGTCCTATTAGCTATTATAAGGACAAACAATAAGCAAAATATTTTGTCTGCCATTGTTGGGTTTTCAGGTCCTCAAATACACCAGCAGAAAATACATTGGAAGAAGAAGACCTACTCTTGTTATTCATGCAAAGTGGAACACGGACCCAAACTTCTCAACCTAACATCAGTGGTGGTATTGTGACTGCCATGATGCACCTCATACTAAACCTGGGACCCAAACTGCTTTGGAGCCTGGCGGGTGGGACAGGATGTTTAATTGGTTACTGTCAAAAAATTCTTACAAAAGATCGCAGGTTACATTGCCATTATTTCCTACATAAGAAGCTTTAAGGTCTGTAAGTTGTTCACTACATGGTTGAGGTCCTAAAAGATATTTATGAATTATGGAAATAGATAGTTTCACCATCCTGTTGAAGGGGTAGGAGATTCTTCATTTGTATTGCAAGGCTAGAGTAATGGAAATTAATTTACATAAATTTCAATAATATTAATGAACAAATTCAAGGTCTCTCAAAGTGACATAAATAAATAAATAAAATAAAATAACAAATTTTAATTCTTTTTATAACATTTATTAATTTATTAAATAACTAATTAACCTATAATATTTATTGAATCCCTTAAAATAAAAATTTTAATTTATAATATTTATTACTTTATTAAATAACTAATTAACCGCTACTTTTTAAACAGCTAGTTCAACTGCTAGTTTTCAAACGGCTAGTTTTTCAGCGACTAATTTCGGGCAATGATGCATCCACTCTATTTATTCATTAAGATCCATGGGCTTTTTCACCTTGTCCTGAGGATGAACCACATTAGCTGGTTCGAAACGTCTTTGACCAAATCCTAATAATGTGATTAATCCGAAGGACATTTATCTAGATTCAAGGTATTTAAGGCAACTATTCTCAGGAATGGGTTGCAGCTTCCATTACTAGGTGATCACAATATCATGATATGTTAATGATATATTAGCAAAGTTCACAATCCCCAACCGATACAACAGTTTATGGAGACAAAGACCATTCATGATACTTCCAAAACCACGCCAAGGGTCAACGGTTATGTCAATTGCTCAAACAATCGCAGTTGGCTCCTTGAAAGTAGAAGAACAAGGTGTGAAATCATTTCACATTGATGAAACAGAAGGAACAAATGAATGATTCAAAGGTAAACTTGTAATGGAAGGTTAGTAATGGAAGGCTTACTCGTACAGGAGCTGATGCCATATTAGGCTATGGTAATGGTATCTTTCCTCCAAAAGAGATGATTCAATGTTTACATTATCAAGTTTTGTTTACCTCGTATCAAATAGTTGATCGCGATTCTACAAATAATGACATCAAGGATGGCTATCAACTAGTACATTGAACTTCAAGACATCTTTAAAATTTGAGTTGAAAAGGGCCATGTTCATATTGACGAGGAAGTGGATTGTCAAGCTGGTCAATGAATAAGATTAAGGGGGGAACTATATAGCTAAAATGGGTTATGTTGCTTTGCGTTCTGAGGAAAGGCAAGACTTAAAGCGGTGGTGGTCTAAACTCCAAAAGATAAGAGCTCCAACGAATTATCATACGCACGTGGTTAGAATTGAGTAACAGAGCATTGACTTAAGAATTGCTTGACAAGAGAGCTTGTAATACACTTTTGTTTTAAGTTTGAACATAGAATCACACCTTGTTTGAGGTTTCTGCTCAAGTAGCTGCTATATTTCAAGTTCTGGAAAAGGATTCTAAACATCAGATTACTCAACAGCTAGAGATCTTTCAAGTCAATAAGTCATTACCCAGGGGTTTCTTTGATGGGGCCTGGCAAGGAAATGATCATAAAAACAGTCTGGCTGAGCTTTTACTTTTGGAGAGGAGGCACTATAAAATGTTTGTGCATTGGATCTAATAGTTATGATGAGATTATGGCTCTTAGATGACCAATGACGTTGGCAGGTGCAAAAGGGCTCAATTGCTTAAAAATTTATGGTGATTCGATGCCCATGATTAACTTTTAAGTATCTGAATGAGGATGAGCAGGCTTAAGATATCACTCTTCATCCTTTGGCCATACAATTAAATGAGAATAAATCACAATTTGAACTAATCAGTTTCACTAGCACATACAAAGAACACAGCATTGCAGCTGACACGTTATCCAAATAAGATCTGCTACAGAATCCTGGGTTTCTACTATTGGAAGAAATTCTTGGAGTTTCAACTGAAACTAAACTTAATATTAATCTGACAAGTCTTTGTCATTTGAAAACGTCTCTTCAGGTCATTTATTTTTGGTACTTTTAGTCCTGTCATAATTCTCAAGAAGACTATAACTATGACCAACCATTTGAATTTGATTAGTAGTTTCAGAAATGCATGATGAAAAATGGCAGGCATGTCGATAACAGCCAAACATATTTGAAGTTGGGAGGCTACTGGTTAATCCCTTTTTGTTATATCCTGTGCTTCAACATGAAGAATGTGTTATATATTCTCGTAAATATAAAATGCGATTTTTTCTTGGGAAAGAGTTAAATTATACTCAAACAGGCTTTGTCACATGAATCGTACAACAATCATACACAGCAATCATGAACATGTACCAAAATCATATACAGAAGTTTCACTTATGGTCAAACAGCCTTTGTCACCTGAATTGCCTCAATTTCTTTCTGCAATATCGTCACAGCTTTGGACTTCTCTTCTAATAATTTCTCTCTTTCAGCAACGAGTGACTCCTTTTCCCGTAAGGCAGATTTTTTCTCCTCAATCATCGACTCTGCATGATCGAAAAAAAAATATGGCTAAATCAGAATTGGTAAAGAAACACACGAAAACAACAAATTCCTTTCAACCAACTTGGTCTATCAGACCTTCTGATCAAAATATCTATTCATTTTTAGGTGACTGCTATGTAAAGGAATTTTACTATAAGAAATCTTGTTCATAAAACAAAAATTGGATGACATGCACTTATGCATGATAATAATGCTGTCTCTTTCTTGGCATGGGTTTAAAAGTTCTCAAAAATTTCACATCGCCAACCCAACCGCGTATCACACACCACTTTTGCTAGAAAAAAATAAAATATATGTATATAATTGTTCAACAGTATCAAGTGGAAATTAAACAGAGCATACCCACCACATACTTAGAATTATCCGAATATTCATACTATAACCAAAAACAAAATTCAAGACTGCCCCAAAACTTCCATATTCGACTCTCCACACAACCGACTTATTTCAACTATCGACTAGCCGTGCTGGACGTTTTAAACTTAAATTAGGATATCAATCTTCTACCAGAGATTCTAATTCACATCATAAGAAATTATCTGGACAGCGGTAACCCATAATAAGCAATTTAGCATATTCTGCTCCGAAACTTCTAAAATTCCAGGAGCCACCGTGCAGCAATCCTCTACGCTATAATGGCAGCAAAATAATTTCCAATAACGGAAAAAAACGAGCAGCCCTGGATTATATCAAAAACATCATCTATTTCGAAAAACAAGTCAACGTGTTGGATTGTAATGCAGGCTAATGATAATGAGTACCGTACCAGAGACCCCAGTTTGGTCTTATCCGTGTGTAAGGGGTTTCAGGTCTCACTACAGAATGGAGAAGCTGCTTGAAAGACAGCCTCAGCAAACAATCAATACTTGATACCCGTGACAGACTTCCTTTGAAGGTAAAAGGAGGAATTACGGTATCAACCTAATATCGGCAGATTACAATATAAAATTGCCAGAAGAATTGGGATAAGGGTAACACCTTACCTGCGTTACCGCGTTGAGTGCTAGGGATCATCTTGTATCAGAAGAGCTGAAATAAAGCCCACGAGATTCCAAACCATGACTGACCACTGATAAGCAATTAAAAAATTCCCAAAACCCACTTCGAACCCAATAGTAAACAAATACTGAATCCCCCGTCCTATACAGATGATTTTTCCTGAAATGCGATCTTAAGGATGCCGATATCCAAGATTTCATAACATAAAAATATAACAGGACCTGATCTGATTGCTACAAAATATTAATTACAGAAAATGTTTATTTCGTTGACTTTGATTATAATGGCATATTTGATACAATTAATCCTATAAAATGCAATACAATACCCATTTTTCGTTCATATCGATTTCGATTTAATTGTTATGAACGGAGGAAGCTTATACTGTGTACCTAGTGAGGAAGCCTTTGACTTGAGATCCTCCAGCTCCTTTACTAGATCGGAAACTGGAGATGTCTCGATTTGGGGCTCCTGTGGTTCGAGTCCCGCATCTCCGCAGGCCCCGAGGGCAAGAAATCCTAGCAGACATACCAACACGATATACTGCGCCATTGCCATCGATTCAATCCGCGCTCTCTTTCGCTCAAAACCACCGCACAGTGTAAATATATATGTTTATATATAGAATCTCGAGTGACTCTGTTTCAGGGTTCTCGGGGATGTAGGGTTTGAAGCGACCGCCACGTTGCGGTCGGAGGATGGGTTCAGGGGCCTGGGAAGCCGGTCAAGCATGTTGAGAGAGCTGGGTCTGACAAATGTAGTGATTATTTTCACTCCACCTAAAAAAGCTTGTGGGGCCTTTACATCTGGGCATCTGTAATGGATAAAATAACTAAACTAGGTGGGAGGTTTAAATGCGGGCACCTCGATGGATTACGGGATTATTTTGGTATTGGTTGTGGGATTTTTTCTCTGAAAAGAAGTGGGATTTTAGAATTGATTGTGAAAGTTGGATTATCGATTTTCCAGAAAAATTATTTAATCTATACAAGTTTAGAATAAATAAATAATTATTTAATGTTAGATCTAAATTTTTGTCATCTATAATTTAGATAAATGTTTTTTCTTATTTCTTCTTAATTACATAATGTATTTTATTTATATTATGATTTATAATCTAAATATATATAAATGAGAGTTTGTAATCAATTTTTAATAAAATAAATTATAAAATAAAAAATCTTATTATAATAATTTATATTAATATATTATAATATTTAAAAATTAAAATTAAAAAAAAAATATATATATATATATATATATTAGGTTTACTCTTTATATTATTTTATGGTTTATTTTTTTATTTATGAATAAGGATTTTTAAAAGCTTTTATTAAAATAAATTACAAAATTAAATAATAAACTTTCTTTTATTTAAATATATATTAATGTTTGTCCTTTATTACCCTATTATAATATGGATAATTTAATAAAGTTTTTTAATTAACTTACTAATTAACGGTTAGTTTTTAAAGGCTATTTGGGCAATGATGCATCCTCGCTATTTATTTATTAAGATCCATCTTATTTTTTCACCTTGTCTTGAGGATAAACCACATTAGATGGTTCGAAATGTCGACCAAATCCTAATGATGTGATTAATCTAGAAGACATTTATTTATCTAAATTATTTAACTTATAACTTCTATATAATAATTTTTTTTTATAAAATATTTTATTGCTTTCTCAACTTAAATTTATATGGATAAGTTGGCGATGTTAGCTCAATATTTTACTAGTGAGACCCGAGCATAGTCAAATTGGTCTAGAAATAGATTTATTTGATTTTAAAACAAAATGAGCAATAACACAGATAACAAGTCTAAGAGTCAGAATTTATAGCAACCACTTGAATTGATTCATTCATATTGCCGAGGGTGTTGTCGGCTGGTGGAAGAATGTGGCTCAGACAATAATCATTGTCCCAAAGGTGCCTGTGGAGGTGCTCTAGGGAGCATAGAATGTCAGCCCTATGCTCAGTGCAGTCCAATAGTTTTCTTCTAAGGAGGAACTTTGAATGCTAGTACAAATTAATGGTATGCATATATTGCTTAAATTTACCATGAGTGTGCCCCACATCGGGAATCCAATCAGCGAGGTCCATTCAAACATCAGTGTCTGAAAGTTGTTGTCGATGGGAGGTCCCTTCCTTTCCAAGTGGGCTAGTTCCTCCTAGATTGGCTCTAGGGAGAGGTCTCAGAATCAGTCAACAGACTCCTAAAGCATGTGGTGTGCACGTGTATGTCCCTAAGAGGCATGTTTCTGATAGTAGGCAGCCCCTTGGTGGGTGCACACGTGTTGATGAGGCATGGCACCAAACTAACAACTGAAATGGTGAGAGACAAAGGATAGGGTTGACAAATCGGTATTGATTGCAAAAAAGGGAGTCACGGAGAAAAAGAGGGGAGAACACATAACCAGGGAACAAACTGAAGCAGTAAAAGGGGAGAAGAGGAACCGCTAGCCAACCGCGGGGGAGCAAGAAGGTCGCAAAGAAGGATGAGAGTGGACGATGAACTGGTTAGGGTGGGTAGCACCAAGGGTCAAGCCATGCTATAAGAGGGGCAGTAGGTAAGGATAGAAAACCTGCAAAAATGAGGAGAAAATAATCCCAAGGGCATAGAGGGCTTAGAGAACAAGTAAAGGAAAACATAATGAAGTTGAAGAACGAGAATTGAAGGAAAAAATAAGCGCATACCTGAGAAAGATAGACCAGAGGGCATTGTCAATAAAAGAATGTCGTAGAGGGAGGAGATGATTGTGTTGTTACTGCCTATTTCTAGTCAAGCATTCCAGCCTGTATGTTGAGAGGATGGAATCAAGAATAGAAACAACAAACTCGAGCTTGATAGCCATAGAGCCAAGTAGAGAGTAGTCAAATAGCACCGAAATCGTCAAATTATGCAGATGAGGTTCCAACAACCAGTGATAGGGCCTAACCAAGCTTCACGAAGGTGAGCTAGCCAGAGCCCTCCATGGAGGAGGCTCAACACAGTAGTTAGAGATACTAACCACAAGGCGAGGTGGTGAGTAATGGCAAGTAGATGAGCTTGCATTAAAGGGAAAGTCATGTTTATAAATGAGTCGATGCAATCCATTTCTCGTGTGATGATAAGATCGTCCTGCCAGAGTAGTTGCTTTGAAAGACATTTAGTTCACATGGTCTTCGGATCGAAGTTGGTGTGTACTGCTCGCCTCAAACGAGATGTAATTATCAGCGTCGACATTAATTTGCTTAAGGAGGCGTGCTGCCACGTCCCCAACCACTTGGCCATGGGAGGCGGTGGTAACTCGTCCCTCCTCCTTTTGCTAGAAAAACACCCCATTTGAGATATATTATTTTACTAATTAATTGAGATATAATCTATTTATTTTTCCCATATGTATGTATTTTTTATTTAAAATAAGTATATAATTTTTATAAATAAATATTTATTTATTAAAAGATAAACTTTATAACCCTTGATTTTTAATATATTATTAACATAAATATTTTTTATTATTAATAAAATTTATATCTAATTTAAGGGTAACGTTAGATTGATTAGTTTTTATTTTGATTATACATAAACTTAATTATTAATAAGGCCTCAAGACAATCACAAACAATTAGGTAAAGGTGTATGCACTCCTTTAAGGATTAACATTTATAAACTTATTCAATGTGAAATCTTTGATAGTTATGATGGATTTATTCATAATTATCAATTTAATGAACAATTTGGAAAATTTGTCAAATAACATATTAGCTTGTTTTAAACTAGAATAAAATAAGAGGTTTTGAGGATATCAAACTTTTTCATGTTATGAGGAACCCAAATCAACAAATGGACAACCATGCCAATAGGGCCTTGAAATTGAGTGAATGAATCCTAAGAAAAATAGAAGAAAAGGTTTTTAACCGATCCCATAGGGTTATGAATTCTATCATTATTTACATATTCCATGTTCCAATTTATTTAGGACACATATGTCATTACATCAAAGTAGGCATATGATATATAGATGGAGGTGGAATGTAGTGTGTATCATCCTTGTGGCATCTTTACATGTGTCATTCTTAATTTATTACCAGTGTTCTTAAACAATGAGAAACTTAATGCAAGAGAAAGGTGGGATTATGGATTATGAGAAGGGTGTTAATGTGAATATTAGCAAGGGACTCTTGTGGCTATCATTTTTGGCATGGTTGGATTTTCAAGTTATAGCACTATTGGTTGATTCAATGTTGGTTTAGTTATTTCAAGGCATAACCTTATGGTTTAATATTTGATTTGGTGACGTTAGTCCCTTTTTACATTCTATTTACATTGGAGCTTTGTGTTTTCCAACTTTTGTGTCTTTTTTTCTATTTCATAGCATTTGTAGCAAGGGGGGTTAGGTTTCTCACTCTCTTAATTTCAAATAGTCTTCTTTTGTGGGTTGTTTTGGATTTTCAATCATGGGTAATGAATATGATAGGCAATGCTAGTTATCTTCAAAGTGGACTTTGAACTAGCATTTGTAGCAAGGGGGATTAGGTTTCTCACTCTCTTAATTTCAAATAGTCTTCTTTTGTGGGTTGTTTTGGATTTTCAATCATGGGTAATGAATATGATAGGCAATGCTAGTTATCTTCAAAGTGGACTTTGAACTAGCAATTATATAACTCTATGGGCTTGCCTCTTCCTCTAGCTTGGAAAAGACTTGTCTGCCTCTTTGTGTTTGATAGCTTCATGATTTTCTTTTGAGTATCTTGTTATTGTTCCCTCCTTAATTTTGATGTGTATGATATACTAGGGCATTGGTGGAAGTTTTGGGTTATGGATAACTATGCAAACCATGGTAAGCATCACAAGGAAATTCAATAAATTTATAGAAATTTGTATAGACACGAAGACTTCACCAATAGCAACAAGAAATCCATATTCTCAATAACAACTAAGGGACACATAAATGAGTACCAACGCTTTCTCAAATGTAGTAATTATGGAGACCCTTCTTCATAGGCAAATTCAAGTCTTGGAAGCAAAATGTTAATTCTGAAGAATATGGTTTTAGAATCTCAACAAAAGCTTTTAATCTACTACTTTTGTTTTTAAAATGTCAATGAAACATGTCCTTAATGAACCCAAAGAAGAGGAAACATACAATTAAATGCTAGAATACATGGACTTGCCAATCAAGAGTCTCAGTCTACTAATGTTGATTGAGATAAGGTGCATAAAATGCATATAATTTATTGATATAAGATCTTATTGTGTTATATAAAACCATTATAATTTTAAATGTCCTTTTAAAATTTATACTAATATAAACTTTTTGAAATTCTTTAAAAAAATGAGTTAGATGTTTTTTTGTTTCCCTAATTGTATGATTTTAAGTTTTCATAGACATGTTGTAATTTATCCATTTGTAACATTTATAAAATAGTTGTATTTAGTGTAATAGTGACAACTAATTTTCCAAAGTTATTAATTATCCAAAAATTCTCATTTTAATTTAAAAACTTAAAAAAATTTAATAATAAACCTATATTACTTTTTAAAAAAAATAAATAAATAAATTGTTTTCATATGGTTAAACTCATATATAATTTTTTCATACAAAATATTTGATTATTATTATAATAACAAGTTATTGAAATAAATTTATTTATTTGAAAAAATGGGCATTGATTGTTTACTTTTGTCATATTTATTAATATAGATTGGGAAAAAGGAGTCAAAGTATGCCCTCCCTTTCTTGATTGGAGGTAGACTTTTTAATATACAACTTTGCCAAATGTGTTTTTACATTCGTAATTTATTTAAGCTTAATGTATTATTCTTTATAAAGGATAACTTTATCATTAAATCATTTACTATCGTATACTTTCAAGAACGTCCTTGTCCGTGGATAGCCCATAGGTTTAATCGTTGTGCTTGACTAGGTGAACAAGGACTAGTAGAGGACCAGTAGATGGTATGGGTTGTTTAATTGGACTATTTGGTTATGGTGGGTAGTTGTTGATATAATTACTGGAGTAGGTAGTGTTGGTGTTTATTTGCTATATTTATAGAACCCGTTTTTATGTTTTAAAATAATCATAAGAAACATAAGAAATAAAGAGATTAGTTGTACACAAGTGGTTTTAAAAAATATTTTAATAAAATATATGAAAGTATTTGAAAAGAGAGGAAGGTTAACAAGTAAACATACTTATCGTACAATTTAATTCATTGACTATTATCATTAAAACGTGTTATTCTTCTGTGATTATTTTCATTGAGATATTGATTAAAATATATTGTAATTTATATATGATTAAAATATATTGTAATTTATATATTATTATTGTAAATTGAGTTTTTTAATCAATATAAGATATATTGTAAAAACAATTTGAAGATAGATATATTTTAAATGTATATGGTTTATTCAGTGAATGTATATGGTTTATTCAGTGAATGTTTAGAAATTTATGGGAAAAAGGTAATATGGAGTTTGTTCGTTTAAATCTAGAGGAATTAGTAATTCTAAAGATTATTTAAACGAGGTTTAGGTTCAAAGTCACTTGGTTGTCATTGTAATTCTTAGGTTGGTATCAATAGTTTATAGGTCAATGTTTAATAGGAAACTTATGACATAGCAAGGGCTAAGACATTCGAAGACACATCCACAAGGGGCCTTACTCATGAGGAGGCCAACACGTCATTTGTGGGAAATGAACCTTAGTGGGGAAGAGAACAAATTGGCCATCCAACCACCCACTTTATGAATCTTTAACCATCTAGACATATCCTAGGCCAAAGATAACCCTAATGTTGAATTAAAAAACAATATTGAGTATCATTTAAAGGGAAAGTAAAACAAAATTCCAATAATAAATATATGATATATAAAGCAAATATAGTTTTATATATGCATGTTAATTGTACATAACTATAATGTAAAGTTATGTCCTTTGGAGGAATATTGGTTTTTTGGATTATTATGCAATTCAATTTCTATCAACTTCATTGAAGAAAGGAGATTTTATAGTTGTGTAATAAATTCAAAGATGTCTTTAAATTTTTAATCATGAATGTATCACCTATCATATAATTATCATTTTAAATATGCATGTTAAATAATTTATATTACCAATTGCACCAAGGGGTGCAAAGGAACGCCGATAGGAGAAGTAGGGAGATTGTGGAATGAAATAATCAAGAAAAATATATGGACAATGAAATACAATGTAGGTGAGACTAACTTTAATTGAATTGTTGTGAATTTTCAAGTGGAAAAAAAAAGTTGTAACTAGTGTGCAAAATCTTTGAGTTCCCTTAATGGCGATCGAGGAGGGTTTAAAAATTTTCCAAGCATTAGAATTTGATTGATGTGTTGTGACGTGAGGAATAGGATTTGTGGCTTGTCACATTGTTTAGAAACTGTTGGAATCCGGTGAACCCGAATGATATGTTTGATATTTTCAACATTAGTCATTTGATTATTTGGCAAAATTATGTTCAAACAAATAATCCCATGCTTTATTGACCGAACCACAAGATAAGACTTATGTCATGCAAAGAAGTTAGCAAAGCTAGGCACGACCACCAGATGTGATAGGCATAGTGATAGATTTGACATACAGATCCAACTCAAAGTGCACTAGGAATCTTCCAAAATTCTTTCAAGTAAGATTGCAAAATCTTTAGACACTTATGCGTGACTTGGCATTCATTCCTAAGAAGGTCCACAATACCAGGTGAAAAAATCATATCCATAAAGGTTTCATCAGTCACAACAAATAGCTCCGTTCCCAGTGCCACTACTAATTTGTTTGGACAAGGAGTCAGGATGTCAAATATCAGAGCAGATGGCACACTTTGTTCTATGAGGGCTTCGTGGATACTCCATAAATGTTGGGTAGCTAAAGAACAAACTTCACTATAGGCTGATGATGAAAACAAAGGCTTCCTATTGGCTTGGGTGAACAATGTTTGCTCACCCCAAGCCAACAAAGAAAACGCCTCCAACGTAAAAATTATTACGCTGATCAACATGTAATGGAAGAATGAACTAGTTGCATCTCGTATTCTGGGTTGTTAGCGCTTGTAGTACCCTTGATTTCAAAAAATAATCCTATCATCATAACTAATTACTAGTCCATATAATTTACAGATAAATTCAAGCAATTAATTAACCTCATACATGAATATGCAAGCCAAATAATTAGGATACTTTAGAACAAGTTGATTATGCCCTTAAAAGCTTATGAGGCATATGTTACAATTATAATTTGTATCTATCGGGAACTGAAATGTACAATCTTAATTGTGTTTACTCTCTTCCTCCTTAAGAGTTTGCATCATTTCAACCTTCTGTCCAAAGAAAAAACAATTACCCACCAATTTACTACAAATCAATTACTCATCTTTACGTTACATATCTAACAAGATTAAATTTGCTCTAGGAAAAAAGCAGATCTAACAAGAATAAATTTGCTTTAGGAAAAAATCAGCATGAATCTGCAAGACAAATAATCAGGATACTTTAGAACAAGTTGAATATGCCCTTGAAAGCTTATGAGGTATATGTTACAATTATAATTTGTATCTATCGAGAACTTAAATGTACAATCTTAATTGCATTTACTCTCTTCCTTCTTAAGAGTTTGCGTCATTTCAGTCTTTTGTCCACATAAAATTTTTGTGCACACCAATTTACTGCAAATCAATTAATTATCTTTACGTTACATATCTAACAAGATTAAATTTTATTTAGGAAAAAATCAGCATGCCCACTGATTTCCCTGCAAAACAAAGGGGATTTTCTTACCAATATTTCGCTCTGAGCTATAATGCGATTTGTATCTCTGTGTTGTGGAGAAGGCATATATTTGTACACAAATTGTTCTCCATGAGTCAGAAAATGTTGTCTAGCAGGCATAACACTTTCCCACCAAAATTATTTCAGTGGCTTGTAAATCAAAGCCCAATAGTCAAGATCTCAACGCATCTAAAAAACAACATTTGCATTGGGAGACCAACAATAAAAATCCATCAAACTCATATCTAGAATTTCCAATAAATCTTGAAGTTGAGGCATGTAGTATTAAGGCACTGAGGTCCAAGGTAGTGCCAACTCAGGCTTCCTCTTATTGTATGGGTACTTCACCTCCAAGATACCCTGTGAATTCCCAGCTAGACCAGGATAGAAACTTTTAATAAGGCCATCAGGAGATGCCCCCATCCAGCTAAGTAGTTCACCATTCTCAAAATATATCTGGAACCCAAATTCCTCCACAACGTTTCTTGTTATTTCCTTGTATCTTTCTACTATTGTATCCTCTTTGAGAACTCCCCAAGGCAAGACATGGATGAATTAGCAGCAAGACCATCCCTGAAAAAATCCTCGTTCCAGAGCTCAACATGCCTGTTACTCCAAAAACCAAGGGCAGTACTAAATGCACTAGAGGTCAACTTGTGTTTTCTTAATGCAAACCATTCTTTTGAACGTTGGGAGACATTTGCTGGGTTTGAAGTATTTTCATACGACCCTGGATGAGACAAGGACTGAGCACAATATCCGAATCTTCTAGCCCCACTAAAATTGCATTTATATCGATGAGCTACGATATGTGAACTTTTGAAACCATTAGAATCTTTGTGAACTCTTATATCTCCACAAAATGTTGAAAGCCATAACTTTTGTTTTTTTCCACATAAGTTCATTGCTCTGCAGTACATCCTAGCAAAAATTGGGTCACGTATAAGATAAGATCATAAAATAATTGAATCACATTTGGATATAAATCAACTTAACTAATTACAATAAGAACGGGAACAACTCAACAAAAAAATAGACATGTTATACAGATAGATATCCAAAACAAGATGGTAGTATTCCTAGAGTACTGAATAAACTTGATAAAATTGATGCTTAAGAAGATTTCCTAACTAAATCTGCCATAACGTGTGAGATGGTAACAACAAATTCCGAATATGTTCTCACATGATAAAATATTACACAGTAGCCGAAAGGCTGATTAGCAAAGACCATTTAATGGATGATTTTTTTGGTAAAATCTTAATTTCCATTCAAGTTGAACAATTAAGCTTTGCATTTACAAGTTCATATAATATGATAACTAGTTCAAATCAAAACAGTGCCTGAAGGAATTTTATGGTTCTTGCTTGGGGAATTAATATCAATCGTGATTGCATAGGGCTCATCGGAAAACATCAATTGCGTGAATTATTTACAACATCATAACATAATGTATATTTTAATGGGTGAGCAAGAGACCGACCCTAAGTACCTATCACTAATGGTGCAACAATAGATTCCTAATGGGAAGCCTTGTTGAACCTTCCATCAAGAGTGATATGCTCAGGGATATCAATATTTCTACTTGGATATAATTGTTAAAAATACAGTCAAGTTAATTTTGAATGAAAAATTACGGCCTTTCCTCGCATGGGAGTCCAATGGTGTCCATTTAAGAAGCAAGTATTTAAAGTACTAAGGCGTGTAGGATGTTCCTGCAACTGGTTTGTTCTTCCATTTGAATTGGAAGGGAAAGGCAATAGATGCTCTAAAGCTGTAAACAAAGAAAACTCCTTGTTTTTTTCTTTTATATGAAATAGAAAACTCTGCCAGATAATGGCCAATCATCTCAGGCTTGATTTCGACCTGATTGAATGTCTTCCAACTTCCAATGGTAAACACCAATAATGCTCTGAATCATTTCAGGAACAATTATCATGTTACGGAGGTGGGTTCTAACTGGCTTTGGTTTCTCACCTATAAGAGCTTCCAATTTCATCTTACGGAGGTTCTTGATCAAGGACATTGGCTGCCTCTTCAAACCTAGCTAAAACATTCTTCGAGCACGAGCATGGAAGAGCTTGACGAGTTCGGAGGTCATGTCCAAAAAGGAAACACCCGAATGTTCCCTTCTTCGAGCTTTTCGGTGGCATTGTGTCGAAATCCACATCTGTATTCGCCATGGCTGCACCTGAATCAACAAACGCCTATGCTCTACTCCCATAGACACACTCAATGAACTTATATGATATCAAGAAAGATTGATATTAATATTGCAGTATGCATCAATGCATTGAACACAACATTAATATATTTCATATGTGCCAACCGCAAGTGATATGCATATATGTATATTGAAGGTTGCCATACACTATCATGAATGTATAAAAATCTCCCAATAATGATGTCGCTCAAATGTAAAAACGTTGCTCCATGGCTTGAACACTAGTATTAACACACTCCCTGTGAACCATATTAAAGCATTTCCATATTATGAACCATATGGTATATAGGAACACATTGTATGAACTCAAAGACAACGTTTATTAACTTTGAGCACTTCCAATGTATTTCATAATATATATATCTCCAATGTATTATAATATCAATTCAATGCACTGTAATGTATTACGAACTCCATGCTCCATATAAATGTGTTTCATATAATAATATAGCATTTGTTCCATATAATAAATAGAATTTGTTCCATAAATAAGTTCCATATAATAAATGTGCTCCATGCTCCAATATACAATAAAAGTTGATCCATAGCTTGAACTCATTGCATTGTAACCATATTCCATTCTTTTTCATATTCTTGAGCATTATTTTCGCATTGTAACATATGAACGATTGTAACCATATTTAAGAAATGCAAATATTGTCTTCAATGCACTGTACTGTCCTTAAGGCACTGTAAATCACATTAAATGCTACAACAAAGATTGAAACGCACTCAACACACTATAAAATAATCCTCAATATACTGCAAATTCAGAGGCGTAAATGCTAATTTGTAGCAGTAAGAAACCCTGATCAGGTTGCTCCACCGTTGGCTCTGGTTTGTGCTACAGTGCCACCAATGGCCCCCATATTTAATGGTAATGTCCATAAAAGTTGTTCTAATGCCATGTCACCTCGATCATTACATTTAGGTAAGAGATCTATTGGGTATATGCGACCTGCCTCATTCGATTCCAGGCAGTTCTCTATAATCAAGTTCCATAAGAGGAGCCCAAGCCAGTGGTTGCCTTCATCCTGTATTCTCTAGCCATTCCCTTTTTCTGTAAACTAATTTTGGCTTCTTCTGCTGCAATTCTAGTTTTCTTGTTCTGTTCGCAGCAACATACACCAACATGTCGACGAGTTGTTTGAGCAAAAGGTTGTTAATGTAATGTAATGTGATTTCAGTGAAGTCCCGCAAGAAGCTTTTGCCAGTAGCGACGAGGATGTCAAACTGGAGGCCTTTGCCAGCACTGAAATAATGCTCCCATACTATGAGAATGTGGCGTTGTGGCCTCCAGCTGCGACTTCTTCTCAAATAACAAGTGGGAAGATGTCATGCAGCAGGCCTAAGCTGCATTGAGGATTAATAAAACCAGGAAGTCCACCCTCTGCTGGATAAAGTGGACAAGCTGCGTAATATGGATATTAAAAAGGAGGGCATTCAGGTCCCCACCATAGTTGTGGTTGGAGATCAATGAGTTTGACTTAAAGTGAGTTCGATACCCGGAGGTGAAATTGCGTTGAAGGAGCAGCCAACATGTGTCAGGTTTTAATTAGCTAGAAGGGCGAAAACAAAATCTTTTTATTGGGTGGGGTGAACAATGTTTGCTCACCCCAAGCCAGCAAAGAGAATGCCTCCGGCGTAATTATTGGAATCTAAGATTTTTATTATTATTTTGCAATGACTTTTTTAATGAATTTTATTGAAAATATGAGATTTTGAAAGTACAAGCAATTTCAAGAGGCCACAAAATACAAGAATAAGGTTAAACATTTTATGATTTTGACATTTTTTTTTTTTTTTTTCCCTCCTTAAAGTTGGGTTATAAATTATTCGTTGTAATTGTAATTTTGGATTGTTAAAGTTGTTTTTGATATATAAATGAATTCAACATCTTCGAATATCTCTATTGTAGTCTAGTTTTAAAATATTTATTATTGATATTCTCAATTTCGTCAATCTAAAATGTTCTTCTTGAATTTCAAAGTAAAATTTTTTATTTCTTTCTTATTATTTTGAATGGTTAAAAAAATTAAGTCATGGAATTTTAAAACCACATCTATCGAGTAGTAGTTTTACACACGTATGCTTACACAATAAGTCTTACAAAGGAGGAGAGGAAAATTGAATAAGAAATTATACTCTCTTGGCAACATCCACTGTAATGTAGACATCACTCTTTTTTGGTTGCCCCCATTAACTAAGGATCATAAAATGTTGTGGAAAAACC
This sequence comes from Pinus albicaulis, assembly GCA_034641835.2. Classification (NCBI taxonomy): domain Eukaryota; kingdom Viridiplantae; phylum Streptophyta; class Pinopsida; order Pinales; family Pinaceae; genus Pinus; species Pinus albicaulis. Next base: position 445,158,068 of record CM076579.1, on the reverse strand, counting down.
CTCACAACCAATGTGCAATAACACACAACAAAGAAACAAGTGCTACATAGTAGCTTGTCCCTGCCACTTAGTAGAAGAATAATGAAACTATGTGATATATATTAAAAGAATTAGTTACTATGTTTTGTAAATGTACTTGTAAAATGTATCTTCCCATTGAAATTTCTTCCACTTTATATTAACATATATCTATGAATGATGTCATAATATATGAATGTCATGATTCAACACACAACTCAGTGTAACATCTTCATCCATTCATTTTTTCTAGAGTATGTCTTTATTTTGGGACGTATGTGGTGTTAGCTCCCTTTAATTTGCAAGATTGGCAAATACAAACTGCAGAGAGAACACTTGAAACACTTTGGGATTCTAGGATGTAGCCCTCCTGAATCCAGAGAGGGATCTCTCTAATAAGTGCAAAGATTGATTTATCTTTAAGGCTTTTTGGGTATGATATTAGGCTAGTTATTAAGAACGAGGGTTTTGTTTGGTTTTGGATGGTTGAGCATGATTTTTAGTTGAGTGGAAAGTCCTAAAATGAAAGAGCTTCAAAGGTATGAAGTTGCAAGCAATCAGAACAAGCTTTGGCTGATAAGATAGATATAACGCTAGTTTTTAGTCCATTGGGCTATGGAGTCATAAAAGGGTTTAATTGTGCAACAATTTCAAGAGTGGTCCAAGGGGCAAGTCATCTATATCACAAGATCTTTGAGATAAAATGATGGAATGGAACAATAAAAGTCTTGAAGGGGTGGAAACAGACAATAATTTCAACTAGGATTTATCAGTCTGTCCAAACAAGAAAAGCCTTTTAAGTAACTGTTTAAAATTGGCCAAAGGATAGGGCTAACCATAGACTTCTTTGGACAAGTTCGTATTAAAGCTAACTCAACAGACAAACAATCCAGTAATCCGCATAATTACTTTCAGAAGGAATGAAAACAGATAAGAAAAACAAAGTGTAGCCTAAGATCAGATAAGATACTTTTAAATCTAGACTGCTTTCAGCATACTCTTAGGGAAACTTTCAGAACTACCTTTGGAGAAAGAAGCTAGAAAACAGGGCAAACCATCACTTTTCTAGTCTAACTTTACTGAGTAAATAATGAAAATAACATTCAAGAACAATGTTTAAAGAAAACAATAGGATGAGGTAACGCCAGCATTCCTAACTACTTGAACTGTATTGAATCATTCTTAAATACACAATTTGGAGGGAAACATTGAGATAAAGCTTATCAGTCAGAGAAGGGTACTGTAAACAGTAAATCCTAACTCTATGCTTGTTGTTCTTTATCGGAGAATAATGGACAAAGTGGCATACATGAAAGGAAAAACAATAACACAGAAAGAAGTACTTCACCAGTGATACAGACCAGGATCCCAAGAATCAACTTGTATATTGATGTCAATCCAGTTACATTATTCAAATCCAATGTTTCAGTTCAACAATCATCTTCACTTCTCAGCCTAACTTATTTAATCACAAACAGAGCTTCAAGAGCCTCTAAACACTATTTACATGTAGAAAATTTCGAGCACAAGTATATTTCAAAGTTCTGCAACCAACCCTTTATAATGAGCTCCTCAATATGATTTTATAGAGAAATGAGGAGGTCGAATGAGAGAAAAGATCTACAGGCTCAATTAATACATTTTAATGCTTCTCGGTCTTTGAGGGGCTCAATGGAGAAGATTACAGATATTTATTTGTATTAATTGGCTTACATTAAGTATTAAGCTTGCTGTGGAGATTTTGTTGACTTTAAGGTTCTGTGTCATCTTTGTAATAACTCTGCTGATATTTTTGCAATAAGTCTCTTTGGCTTGGAATAACTGTTCGGTTGTATTGAGGCAAATATCTTCTTTTCTGGTCATAAATCGGCCTCTGTTGAATGCTTTGAGGCTACAGGTGGCTTTTGGTAGCTAGTGAGGAATCAATTAGCCTCTGATGTGGTGGTGGAGGCTTCTTGGTTTGTTGAATTGCTTCGTCCTTCTTTAAACACTGTTAATTTTCTTTAACTATGTGTGTTAGGTTTAATTCGGCCTAATTTCCTATCTTATGTTCTTTAACTGTGTTTAATTGAGCGGATTAGGCTTTTAATTGTCGATTTAGGCAATAATCCCTCAAAACTGTGTAATCAATCTTTAATTCTGTGACTGGATCTTTAACACTGATACTCTCTGTTTATTTAAGCTTTATTATGTCTTGTTGATGTGTAGATGTTTACAGGGGCTTTTATAATGTTGCCAGCGTTCATGAGGCACCGACAAAAGCTGATGGAAAACCCGTGGAACAATCCCTTTAATGAGTAAAGGCCTGGAGGGTCATCACCCTCGGCCTTTAATTTTCTTTTAAAATATTTGAAAAACCTTTCAAATCCTGCACAAACCAAGAAAAGTTAATAAAATCCTGCGTATTTGGGTCAGACTGCTTTGGAGGCTTAGGTTTAGAGCGTGGTCGTTGGATGAATGCATCCAACGGTGGATATTGATCGCTGAGGTTCAAAGGGAAGCGGTCGAACAAACGGTGGGAGATTAAGTTAGAGGTCGTTGATCTGCAAAGATCAATGGTCGGGAGCAATCGTAATAATATAATGCGAAAGGGTCCCATTATAATAACATAGGCGAAAAAGTGAAGAAATTACAAAGGAAAAAGGTTTAAAACCTTTGGCGGAGGAAATATGTGTTGGAAGGAATTTCGGGGTTTTCGAACGATCGTGGGCCGTTGGATCAGATTGGCCCTTGAGGTCAATGGTGGAGAATGATCTATGAAGGCCCTTGGAGGATGGGCGGAGGGTGATTAAGAAATAAGATATTGAATGCGAGCTGTTGATCTGCAGAGATCAATGACGGGGAATGAACACGATGAAATGCAATGGAAATGGGGAAAGCGGTTTCGGAGAACAAAACAGCTGGTTTCGCGCGGCAAAAGGGGAGAAAAGCGGTTTTGCCTTTTTGAACGCGATATGCGTTAGAAGGCGACACGTGGCATTTCAAAACCACCCATATCACGTAACTTTTGAGAATTAACGTTCAGGCTTAAATCTGTGAGAAAATGCACATCAGCCGTCATATATGAGGTCTTAGATCGGACGGCTGTGAGAGAGCGCGATATCAGCAAGATGCGCGGGCGGAACGAGGTGGGGGCAGGAGAAGGCGGTTTCATTTTGAGCCGTCAAATCAAGAAATGAATGGCGGAGATCGAATTTGGAGGAAGGTAGGACCCAAAGGAGTTGGGCCTGTCGGGATGAATCTGGACCGTGGGATGAGAGGAATGAACGGTCCAGATAAAATCTCGAGGTTGAATGAAATAAAATACGAAGCGGAGAATGGGTCAGTATGGGCCATTGATCTGTAGAGATCAATGGCTGAGATTTCCCCAAAAAACATTATGAAGCGAGGTTTCATAAATTTAACAAAGGTCGGGAGGATCGATCCGGACCATCAGATCTTAGGGCATGGACGGCCCAAATACAATCGGAGGTCTTGTGATCGGGGGAGGCAAGGGATAGAAGGCTCTGATGCGATTAGCTGTGGACCGTTGATCTGGGGGCTAGATCAACGGCGGGGAATGAATCGGGAGGTAGCCAATCGAAGGGGAGGTAATAAAATATTAAACGCGGCCAATGAAATCCCCGATGCGAGATTTTGCCGGTCGTTTATTGGTTTAAGATCAACGGTCGGGATTGGTTTAGAGAGTGAACTAGCGGAACCCTTTGAAACATATGAAAATCGAAATTTTTGTGAAATACAAAGGATTTTGGCATCGAGGAGGGGTTTTATTATAATTCTTAGCGCCCGATAGCGGGGCCTTCGAGTTATATGAAGAAAAGCAGAGGGATCGGGGGTTATATACAAAGGAGCTAGTCGCATTGGAACAAAGGAGAGGGCCTTCCAAATGCGCTCGATGAAAATCTCCGATGCAAGATTTCATTGATCGTCGATCGGTTTTAGATCAACAGTCCTTTTCATTTAAAACATTGAACAGGCGGGTTTTAATACAAAACATAGGAAAGTGGGTTTTTATGAAATACAAAGGGAAAACAGGATCGAGAAGGGTTTATATAATGTTTTTAGCACTCGATTGCGGGCTCTAGATTTTATAAAGAACACAAAGGCTCGGGGCTTATATTCAAAGGAGCCAATCAGAATCGGGGGTTTTATAAAACAAAAGACTTGCGCTCGACAGAAAGTTCCGATTTCGATAAGCACTTTCAGCCTTTGCGCTTGGTTCCAGCACCAAGTCGCATGGAGGGGAAGTGGTTTAGGGCTTAGCCCAAAGGGGCTTAGGCCTGTAATGCAAAAGGCTGTTTTCTATGAATTTTCAAGACTTTTCAATGGATTTGGGGGTTTTGATAAGGTTTAAAAATGAGTTTTAAACCTTATTAAAAGGGGTTTTATGAAGGGAAGAAGGGAATAAAGGAAAAATAGAGGAATTTTATGGGAGTAAAGGGGATAAAAATGAAGGGATTTCTGAGTGAAAAGGGGAGGTAAAATGAGGGAAAAATGTATTTTTTTTGCAGCAGTCTTTTATTCAGGAAAACATCAAATTTTCAGAATTAAAAGGGAAACAACAGTGAAGATTAATCGAAAGATAAGACATCTTCATAAGACTTCAAGAACTGACAATTTTGCAATAAAACTTGTTTCTTGAAGGCTCAAAAAACGATTTAGCCACCATTTGATATGACAAATTTTATAGGTGGCTAACATGTGGATGCTGTGATTTGTAACACCCACTTATACAATATTCTAGTTAAATTTGATTGAAGAACAAAATCTTAACATGTGTATTGGGTAATTTGAAGTCACATCGAGAGATAGACTCAAGAATGGATACTAAGAGAGTATTTTGATTTTATGCAATGACCAAAGCAACATGTATTATTTTTGTCTTGTAGTATCAAGGGGGAAAAAAAGAAGAGAAAACCCTATGTATATGCAACTTCTTTTATAATGAAAGCAAGGGTTTTTTATTTCTTGAAAAAAAAACAAGTGTTAAATTCAAATTCTAGGAAAATCTCATCCATAAGAAAAGGAATAGTTTGAAATAGACCTAAAAACTTATGATATTGGTGTTGAATTCATTGATTGATTGCATGTTTATGAACCAAAAGCAATTATGTCAAGTCTCTATGTTGCAAATTTCTAACCACTCTCCTATATTCCTAGTAGTTCGATCTTTTTAATAGTTTTTGAAAATTCATATTTTAGACTTTGAATTTCACAAGTAAGTGAAAGATATCATCCACCCAAATTTTTTTTTGCATGTGAAACATTTTGCAAAATTATTGGATTGGATTTTTATTAGAAACCCAATATCTATTTACTTTTTCAAGCCATAATGCCCCGATACATGTGAAAACATACTCCAAACCAAGCCATATGCAAAGCAAGCTCATAGTACGAGTCCTAAGGTGGAATATAATTGCATTTAAACATATGTAATCTATGAAGTTGTATAAAATATATCCAAGCAATCCAAAGAATTTTTGAAAGATTCATTGTCCCCTTTTATCATAAGTAAACATTAAGTTGTCAACATATCTCCCTTGAATCTAGAAGTAGTTATTTTAACATGATGCCTAACATTTCAAGTGAGTTGCATCGCCCATCATGAAAAATCTAAGAAAAAATAAAATAAGCAATGACTTATGGATATGTGATTAAGTTTTAATTATTTGTTTAAATACACAGGTTAGCTTATATAAATTGTACACATATATTAAGCTAACTATATTGGAAATTGTTAATATATAGATAATATTCAATGTTAACGATGGATATTAATGTTTTAGCTATTGATATTATGATATTTTTTAGGATATTGTTATTATAAGTTGGATGGAAATGAATTTGAATCCTTCTAGTTTTGAAAAGTGAGAATCTAGATAAAAGTAAATGATATGTGCATGTCTCTATGTATAACATGAATCAAGTCCATGGAAAATTCAAATATCCAAAAGTATACTTTACTCCAAATCACTCTTGCAAACTCTAAAAAGAAAGATGCTATGAAAAAACAGATTAAGCAGATCCAAATTGGCTCTGAATCTCGAAAAATGTAAAATCACAAATTCTTCAAAAGCAGATCCAATAACATCCTTATTAAATGGTGTTTTTAATCTTAACAATCTATTATTATTGTCAATATAGTTCTTGTTGTTATGTAAAAAATGAATCAACTTTAGCAAACATTTGGATAAGAATAAAAATATCATAATAAACCAAATAATTAGGCTTCAACGAACATTTGGAGAAAGCTATTTTTTCTATCAGTTTTGACAACCCTGTTAATGCTAATGGAAGATGCTTTTAAACACATGTTTCTTTGAAACCTTTAATCAATAAACTTTGTTCAAAATATAACAACAAAATAATGTCATCAATAATAATAAGGTTATAAAAATGAAGATTGCAACAAGTGGTCCCTATGTGTTTAATGAAGATTGTTGTTACATCTCACGTTTTAATTATTTGTTTAAATATTAAATGTTACCATATACAAGTAAAGAGTTAGGCTAGTGTCAAAAATATTGTGATATCAATAATAATAGTTAATGTTAATGTTGAAATTCAACGTTAATTTTGATTTTAACATCATATGTATTATTTCTGTTGGTCTTATTATGAATATGTATTACTAGCAGTTTCCCCTAAAGGTGCAAAGATACATTGAAGGTAGTTCATCTCGTCAATATTTGGGGGTTACAAGGGTACAATAATAACAATAATGGGGTTACACTAACAATAATAAGGGACTATACTAGTAATATAGGGACCTAACAGAAGATTTGTCTCTATACTCAAAATTAATTTCTATTTGTAGCAGAAAGTTAAACTATAAGGGAATAGACTATAGTCTGCTAAAAGTCACAGTAATATTCTGTTCTAAAAGTAAAGCTTACTGTATTGTACAGGATAACAACTATAAGTATAGATAGTAAATTGTATTTCAAATCTGGAATTATTTCATGTATTGCAGTTATCTATATATATAGAAAGGAAATAAATTTCAGTTATTCATACAGTTATATTAAATTGGAACAAAACAATATACATTGAGGATATAGTAGTAAACAAACAGATGTTCAAACTATATTGAAAAGACATTCCATCAGATATAATACTGTAAATGTTGTACTCTGTAATAAAAATTACAGTTACACATAAAACAAAATTAGACTATACAATAATGTACAGAGGGTGATACTGCCTCTTTACAAAAGTATAGTGGAGGCTATTTGAACACAACTTATGTAATAACTGCATATGAAAGGTAATCGCGATTATCTGCACCCACCTGGAATTTTAGGATCTAATTGTCACAAGCCAGTAACAGAACCGGAATAGTTACAAGGAATACAAATTCTAGGTGAGGTATAAACATACCTGCAGAGAATAGGACTGAGTGTTAGATTTCAAGAAATACAAATTATCTATGTATGTATAAACGAAAGAAAGGATTAATTTAAATTAATTAAATTGGGTACCTTAAGAGGGAGCACGAACGCTAGTCCTACAAGAAGCGGTTGGGAGTTAAATATGAAAAAGAAGAGTCTCCTCACAGGAGAAAGAAGATAATATAACGTAGAGAATATACCATATCACCAGCAGAGGAAGAAATTAATTAAAAATTAATCATAGCAATCTTTCCAGCGAAAGTTTATGAGTTTCCCTATGAAGCCAACCACGTTGTAGACAAATTTTAAATAAACAGAAATTGAGTAGCAGGTCCTGCGTTTCCAGAAATGCAAAGAGCTACTTATCAACTGGCACATGGAATTGAAATATTCAATCGAGAGCTCAACAAAACGATGCAGCTAGAGAAAAAAAGAAGAAGAAGAAGAAGAAGAAAATTTCGACTAAATCAATGACAGAGTTATAAAGACAAAGAACCCTATCCTCACATGGATAGAAATGAAAAATTCATGACTGTAAGGGAGGTAACATCCTTAGTTAAACCAAGACAGGCTTTAAATCTGCTGAAATGATTTATTTATTTATTTCTTGAAATATACATATCGTTTTATAAAAAGGGAGAACTTACCATTTCAGTGCCCCGATTCGTAATGAGCATTTCCACACTTCTATACTTCTGAGCACAACAAGTATTTTCACAGGTGCTGGGTGAAGGCAGAGACAAGAAGAGATTAAAACTGGAGTTAAACAAGGATTCGTTTCTATAAAAAAATTAACAGGGTTGGGATTAACCAAAAAAAAATCGAGTTGAACCAAATATAGAGATTATATGAATGAATTCAACATTTCAAATCAAATAGTTGGGGAGAAATGGCAAAGGCTCAATGGCGTAGGAGACTGAAATCTCATAACATTGATCAAATTTCATTCAATACAAAAAAAAATAAAAATAAAAATTCATAAGATTCAAACTGATAAATTCCCGATGTGTTTAAATTAGCAAATTTAACTCAGCCAAGAAAAGGGAACGAAAAAGAGTTACCTGGGTTGATGGTGGAGAACAGCATTGGAGTTCGTATGGAGCTTCTCTATGCACCCACCCATTCCTTCCAATTAAAAACCAGAGGCAACTTGCAAAGGTAACGATGCAGAATTCAACAGAAGAATAGTGTAGAGTGTAAATCTTTGTGTAAAAATTTCTATACTCGAAATTAATTTCCATTTCGTGTGCTGCAATTTCCATTTCACGTACTAGTTTCCAATTAGTTTCAAGCTGGCAAAATAATGCAGAGTGTAAATCTTTGTGTAAAAATTTCTATACTCAATTAATTTCCATTTCGTGTGCTATAATTTCCATTTCACGTACTAGTTTCCAATTAGTTTCAAGCTGGCTTGCAATTAGTTTCCATTTACGCTACATAGATCCAACGGTGGACAATGTGACAGTTGTTTACTTTAATCAATGACAGAAAATAAAAAAGTCGACTATGGTGAGCAATGGAATAATTCAAAAGTAAACAACTTCGATGTAATCAATGTATCAATGTGTAATTATCATTGATGGCATTATTTTGTTGTTATGTCTTAAACAAACTCTCGGAATAGCATATCACCAAACGCTATGGTGGAAAGCACACCATGTCAAAATGAAAATGTGTATTTTTAATGCGTATTCACCACAAATACAACTTCACTAGCCAACGATCAAACCAATCGTACACCACGTGCAAAACGACCCTGCCACTAGCCTTGGAAAATAAACCAATTTGATATGCTGGAGATCGTTGAAAAGATAGGTCCTGAAAATGTGAAAATGTGTTAATGGTCAATTAGACCATCAAGTCAATATTCAATACCCCATCGTCTTAGAGCGAATAAAACAGACGCCGCATATGAAACAGAAAGTGTAGAGCCACGGTTCATAGCCAAGAATCCCCATGAAGGAAAGCAAGCAAACCTCAACATACACGGTTGCTATGTGTACCACGTCATTTGGATTATTGCTCAAGCTCTCCGACGAATTGGTAATGCCGAATTTATTTTTTCAGTCCCTGAATATATTTTCTATCATTGCAGGACTATCATGGATGATGGGACCTGTGTACATTTGGCTGGTTAATTTATATATTAGCAATAACATATTCAATCTGATAGTTAATTAGATGGCAGAAAAACAAATTAAAATATTGTCAAAAAAATATTAAATTTTAATATGTAAAGTTAAATTATGAAAATTTTAGTTTTTTTTAGTAAACCCCAAATTAATATGAGTTTGGCCAAAAACTCAATGTAATATCTTACTGCCTGTTTACAGAGATAAAAAGAAGATAACAGATAAAAATATGGACGTTGTAATAAGAATTTATTTATTTTTAACTTTAACAGTTATATTTGTTTATAGATAAAAACTGGTTGGGCCGGGGCCGAATCAACCATCATTACATAGCTTCAAGCCAACTTTCCATGACATGAGAAACTTCACTACAAATTCAGGGAATAAAGATTTGAGAAGGGGTTTCATCATTTTTGTTGAAGGCTCCTTGCGGGAGGAAGCAACCTTTGTTTCCGTTGATGTCCGCTTCCTTGTTCGAACCTCTGAGAATGTGAAAAAATTGGTATGAGGAGAAGTCTAACAACATGTATTTCAACCTTCGAAGGCTCTTATTTAGGATTGGGTTGTTGAAGTGGTCCTTCGAGTTTAACATCTTTATCAAAATTTATGAGTCGTCGAAAGCTTGTAATTCTCTAATACATTTCTCGCGAGCTATTTGGCATGCTTTCATCAGACCAAGTATTTCTGCCTGATTATTTGTTCTCTGCTCAAGACCCCAGCTGAAGTTGTCTCTTCTTATACCCTCTGAGGAATAGATCACACCCCCGGCACCCGCAGTCCCGAGATTTCCTTTGGAGGCTTTGTCGAAGAAGATCGTTGCTTTACCCTGCTTCCTCCACCATACTTGAAATATTTCGTCCAAATCCCGTAAGTGCCATCTTGGATTGGTGAAGGGGCTAGTTGAGGTTTGATTTCTGTCTCGATAAACAAAGGTTCCCATCCAATTCTTTTCTTCGGGGAGGAGTGTGCTTTCAGGTTTATGAGAACGTTGAGATGTTGTCGCAAGAAGGAGTGCTTTGGCTTTGGCTGCCACCATCGAAGGAGTCTAAGTAGTGTTATTGAAGATCTGCTCAATTCTAGAAATCCATAATTTCCAGCAGGCGTATTTGGGAATGCTTTTCCATACTCAAAACCATAGATACTTACTCGAAATTGCATGAGGATAACACACTTTCCAAGTGGAAAAAAGATCAACCACAGAGATCTGGGTTGGGGCTGAGACATTGAGACCATGAAGGATGAAAATACACACATCTTTGGCAAAGGGGCAGTCCAAAAAGAGATGATCCATTGTTTCAAGAGAATTTTTGTAAAGCACGCATTTTTGAGGTCCGAGAATACTTCTTTTTATGAGATTTTCCCCTGTCAATATCTTCTTATGCATTAGAACTTAGAAGAAGAAATTAATTTTGGGAAGACTAGAGGGATCCCAAACCTATTTCCAAATGCTGGCAGGCTGATATTCCTCTCTCTGAGATTGCAGGTACCGAAATCCATTCGCAACAGTGTATGTTCCTGTGTTTCCCCAACCCCAGGAATCTGAAGCCTACTTGTGGACTGGAGTTGAGTCAAATAGCTCCTCTTTGAGCATGATCCGTTGGGTTTGCACATGCTCCGGGACTCTGGGAAAGGACCAGGAATGCCAATTTCCTGTCTCATCCCATGTAGATATGTCTTCAAGTCCGAGGATTCCTTGCTGAGAAAGCCACTCACAGATCCCTTTTATATCTTCAGAGTTAGCAAGGGGCTGATGTCCCATTGTATTGTCATGCCACAACATATTTTTTTTTTTCCATTTCCAAGAATGCGGTAGAGGTGTTTTTGGAAGAAATATGTTCCTCTCCGACAGATATTCCAGATCAACGAGCCTTTTGGAGTGTTTTCGACCTGCAAATATCTCAATGGAGCTCCTTTAACATACTTATTTTTTAGGATTTGACTGACTGGATGTTTAGGATTTGAATATAACTTCCACAGGATTTTGCAGCCCAAGGAAATATTTGCGAGTGTGGGATCTCTGATCTGGAGGCCACCTTCCAAAATTGGACGTTTTATCATTTCCCAATTGACCAAATTGAACTTCTTCTTATTACCTTTCCCACCACGCCAAAGGAAGACTCAGATTAGATTTGGTACCTGCTCTGTGATTGACTTAGGGGCCAACAGGAAGGAGGCCTAATAAATTATCAAGGTCGAGAGAACAAATTTGATAAGAATTAATTTTCTGCCATTGGTGACCCAATGGCCTCCCCAAGAGGCGATTTTTTTATTTTATTTTGAAAATGACTTTGCCCCACAACGCATTCTTATTAACTCCGAGCGTTAAAGGAAGCCCGAGGTATTTTATTTTTTCCCAATTAGCATGTCCAGTGAAGTCCAGGTGATTTTTTGGATGGTTTGTTGGTCAACATTCCACCCATACACCACACTCTTCTTGTCGTTGATGAGCGCACCCGATGCATTATAGAAGTTGTTGAGAATTGATTTCATGACGTTTGCGATCCTCATGGTGACTTCGCCTAGCAGGAGAGAATCGTCTGTGAAGAGATAATGGTTGATTGGATCCAAACCTTTCAATAGTCTTATGCCTATAACTGTCCCTACATGCTTTCCTACTGTCAATTTTCCGCTGAGAGTATCTACCTTTAGAATGTATAGGAATGGGGAGAGAGGGCAGCCTTGCCTTAACCCCCTCAAAGCTTGAAAATAATTGGCAGGTCTTCCATTAAAAAGCAGGGCTATCTAAGGCTTGTCTGTGCAGACTTTGATCAGGTTGACAAATTCAGTGGAGAAACCAAAGATAAGAAGGACTTTATAGAGAAACGAAAGGTTGACACTGTCAGAGGCATTTGCCACATCAAGCTTGATTGGAATCCCTTGATCCTTTCGTTGATGGCTGGAATGCATTGCTTCCTGAACCTAGATGAGATTATCCATAATGTGTTTGCCTTTGAAAAAAACTCCTTGAGAAAGGGAGATGAGGTTCCCCAGTAATGGCTTAATTATATTGGTGAGGATTTTGTACGAAGCATTGCAGAGGGAGATGGGCCTGAATCTTTCAAAGGATCCAAGATTCACCTCTTTAGGGATTAAGGCTAAGAAGGTGGAATTAGTGCCACCCCCCACCTTAGCTTTATTCTGGAATCCTTTGATCATTCTCAGCAGATCGACTTTGATAATATCCCAACATATTCTGTAGAAATGGATTGAAAATTCGTCAGGCCTAAAGGCCTTATCTGGTTCCATTGACCATCTGACTTTGAAGATTTCTTCATCAGTGAAAGGCTTCATGAGGCTAGTATTGTCTTCTCTACTGACAAGGGAGGGAATGTGAGAGATAAAGTCCTTTGTGTCCTCTTCACTGCCATCACTCTCTTTTTTTATAAAGATTATAGAAATGAGACTCAGCATCTGCTTTGAATTTTTCGAAACCTTTGCAGACCAACCCTTCAAGAGTGATGATTTATGAGATGTGATTGCGGGAGAGGTGAGCTCTGTATTGTCGATGGAAGAAAGAAGTATTTCGGTCTCCAGCTTTTAGCCACAGGCTACGAGACTTTATCCTCCAATATTCTTTTTCAATGCGGAAGGAGATATATGAATTTATTTGGGCGATCTATTCCTTTTCAAGCTCCATAGAGGTGTTGTCTCTTCTTTCCATTTCCATTTGCAGGTCCTCCAACAACTTGACTGTTTCTTTTCTCTGACTGGTTGAGGTATTAGTGGGCTTTCTAATCCACTCTTTCAACGCATGTTTTGTAGCCTTGAGTTTCTTCTCCCACACATAACTTGGGGATCCTATGAAAAATTTGGACCAAGCCAAACGAACAGCGTCATAGAACCCGTCTCTCTCACTCCAAAAAGGGCTAAACCAGAACAGGATTGGGCCCAAGTTTTCTTCCTCTTCCAAGAGGAGCAAGACAGGCTTATGATCAGAGGTTAACTTGGGAAGGATTTTGGAGGAGATGAGACTCTGTTCCAGCAGCAATGAACTTTTAACAAGAAACCTGTCTAGGCGTGCAAAGATGTGTTCTTCCCCTACTCTATTGTTAGACCAAGTGAAGAGTCCTCTCGTTGGTTTGAATTCCAAGAGGTCCCATTGGTGTACAAGGTCTTCCACCAGGGGGAGCATTTGGTCCCTATTGCTACTGCCTCCTCTCTTTTTTTCGAGTCCAGAAAAATATTTAGATCTCCGGCTAATATGATTTTCTTGGGAGAATGAAGATCTAAAAATTCAGAAAGAGATTGCCAACAATCTCTTTTTTCAATGTAGAGCACGGGAACATAAAGATTAAAAAGAGAAAAGGTTAACTTACTTGTGGAGTGCCTTAGCTCGGTGAAAATTCAGTGTTGGGTCTCAAAGGAGTTCCTCGATTAAAATTTTTCCTCCGACCACAAAGTAGCAATTCCACCTGAGGAGCCCCTTGCACTTAAGACCTTCCCTGCATTTTTCTTCCATTTTGATTTGTTGATGTCGAGAAGGGTGTCCCCTTTGATTTTAGTCTCTTGGAGCATGAGGATTTCAGGAGCTTCCATCTTCAATATATCTTTGATAGCTTCAACTTTCATAAGGTTCCCCAAACCTCTACAATTCCAAGAGACTAATATCATTATTTACTGTTGGAGGGATTATTAGCTCCTCCCTTGGGAGGCCTTGTTCCGGTGTTTCTCCCGATGGACATTTCGATTGTGGATTGGCTTCCTTGATTTTTTTGCTTTCTTCTTCTTCTTCCCTAGCTTCTTTTTGTGATTTTCTTCCCACTCTTTTCAAAGGCCTCTCAAAGGTTTCATCCTTTGAGGAGAAAGAGTTTTCCAATAGCTTCTTTTTTATCATTTCAGTGTATGAGGGAGGGGAGGAAGCATCTAGGATTTCTCCAGAGAGGATTGTTTCTTCATTACCTTTTCCCAAAGAAGGGGAAGTGTTCTGTTGTTCTATGCCTTCCAATGTTGTTTTTGAAGGGTTTGTTGGAGTGTTAAACTCTTCAATAGGTTTTGTGGCTTCTACCGATGGGGGAACATAGTTCTCTGCCCCAAGTGTATGCCCTACTGTTGATGCGTTGATCAATTTTGAGGCTCCTTTTCCTTTAGATTTTTTTGGGGCTGCTTTCTGAACTAGGGTCCATTGCTCTCCTTTCAAATTCTCACTTTCTTTATTCGCCTTCTTTTTGCAGTGCCTTGCAAAATGGCCATAGCCATGGCAGTGCCTGCATTTAAACGAAAGCTGCTTGTAATCCAGCTGCTGGATATGGTTCCAGTTAGCAATCGATAGTTTGATAGCTTCAGGTAGCCCAACTTCCAAATCTACCTCAACACATATACATGCGCATGAGTATTAGTCTTTTCTCACTGCTTGATCAATATACTTTCTGAGGGTATTTTCAATGGTTTGAAGAGACTTCTGGTTCCAACAATGCAGTGGGAGATGAGGGAGACATACCCACATTGGAATAGCTGAAGGCACATCTTGAGCAGGATCGAAGTCGGGGGTCCATTTGTTTAAATATAGTCCCTAAGGACCCATAACATATGGTCCATTTCTGAAAATGAGGCTTTTGTCTTCCACATTTTCAAATACAAATATAAAGTATCATTTGCCTACAAAGTGGCTTTTGATGCCTTCTGATACTAATGGAGTCCAGTTCCTCTACACCCAATCTTCCACAGCTTTGGGAGAGGGCCAGAGGCCAGTAAACTGTCCAATAAACTCTCTTTCAGCCAGGTTCAACGCAGATCGACATGTTTCTTTTATTGGAAGGGCCACCAATGGGATGTTGTCCAACTTCTTCATGAACTTTTGCTGAGAGTCTGTCAGAGGGCATTTGCTGCTAGACGCTACTAGTTTCTTGAATGTGAGAACTTCCGAAGGAGGAGGAAGGGGAGCCCCGGGTCCCCCTCCTGTTGCCATGGCAGCTGGGAGGATGTAGGTAGGTCAAGCGCGGGCTCAACCACTTCAAAAACGCAGAGCACGACAGGAAAAAGATTGTAATAAGAAATTTTAACTAAATGACCCGATGATGATAAATATTGTTATAATGGTGATGTGCCTTATTGACTCTCACTATCGCCTTTAGGTTGCAAGTGACATGATGATGAGAAATATTGTTGTAATAGCAACATGCCTATGAATATTGTTTTATTGACCCTCACTCCTGCCTTAAGACTAAGAGAGATGACTATTTTCCTTGAAAACAAAAATTCTTAACTTAATTTGAAATTTAAATTTAAAAATATATTCTTATTATTATTATCATAATTTAAATCACTTTGAAATTAAACAATTTTGACAAAATAAATATTAAAAAAGAAGTACTCCACTTATATTTTGCTTATCTTACAAGCAATGACTTTGTAATTATGAAAAGCATAACCTTACAAGGGAAGAAAAGAGAGAGTAGATAAGTGTTCCTTTCTTGAAATAAATGTTAGAGTAAGTGTTATAATTACAATAAAAAAGTATGTCATGAGGCCATTATAATAATTTTGGAGTCACAATTATATAATTCTTATAATAATACAAGGGTTAAAATAGTGGTGAAAGTACATTTTGAGAAAGGGAATAAATACTTTTTGTAGAATAGACATTGTAACCAATGAAAAAAAGAAGAAGTAAAAAATAATTATGAATAATCCTAAAGTAGTATTAGAAGAATTTTCAAGCTTAGTGAAAAATTCAAGGCTCTCAAGTTTAAGGTGTAGAGAGCCTATTTTCACTGACTTAATAGACCTAAAGCAATGTAGAGAGTCTAGTTTCACTAACACAAGGGGGAACTAAAACAATGATGGATGAAGTTTCAAGCAATGTGGATTACATTGCAGATATCCATCCTTGCATTACACAAGGATGCAACGAAAGAGTATAATTAATAAACAAAATCTTCTAAATGCTAATAAGAAAATACTAGAATTAAAAGTCCATGATATCAAATTCAAACTAACTATACCATAAAGGACATTCAAACTAACTATACCACAAAGCAGAGAGTAAGGACCAAGTGGATAATTTAACCTACAAAGCAACATGATAGTATAAATTTTCCCCTACTGATTAACCTTTATTGACCATCAAAGGAAAAACAAGCATCCTTATTATGATTCCATTCTATGATTTAATTATTTCAATAAACAAAATTTAGAAGAATCATACAAGAAACTAGCTATTTAATTGATACCCCTAACCATTCATACAATTAGTATCATTCAACAAACCAAACTTTTGGACAACAATTTTTTGAAAAAGAAAACATAAAATACATAAAACGATAACATAAATAAAAGGTATTTCTCAACATATTGGCTTGACAATTACGAAGTATGGCAACGATTGAAATTCTATGGAGCATCACTTTTAATAAATAGTGTCACAAAATATTTTTGGTAGTAAAAAAAGGTTGTTCGTGCAAGACCATAGACTTGTACACTGTATACATGAAAGTGATTCAAACAATGATCAATGTGCAGGTTATTTTGTTTTCTCTCGCACATTCTATTGTCTCTTACAGTATAGAACATAAAAGGCAGCATTGATAATGGCTATCCTTCTTTATCATAATAAATTCAAGGAAAAGGAACAAGGTGTTCCCAATGAAAGTAGTGAGCTAGAAAAGTAACATAGATCTTTCTATTCACAATGTTGGAACATACTATTAACATTAGATGTGTCGTAATAATATGAAACATTATGTAAATGAAAATATTTTAGAATGGTTTCCATAACTTTAATCTTCCTAAATGGATTACAGATGATTGGATTTTCTAGACTACTAACCCTGAATAAAAAAAAATTAAACTAACATCTATATGTAATATAATTTAGAAAATAAGAAAAACAAAAGCCTTTAAAAATTATAATCTCAGTGTTGGAAATTGTCTTGTAAGAAAATTAAAAATGAAATCCTTTAAAAATTATAATATCAATGTTGGAAATTGTCTTGTAAAAACAAAAAAATGAAAGCCTTTAAAAATTGTAATCTCAACATTAGAAATCATATTGTCCCTAGATTCCAATGTTTTCGTTATGTCATGACCGATTTACATATAGCTTCCCTATATCTCCACTTGAAGCTAGAACTAGATGGAGTTCCATGTTGACTTGTTTCATTCCTAGTAGGGAAGTATATATGCTAATATGTAAAAATAAATACATATATTGGATTAGACATACTATATAATTTTACAAGCCTTTATCATCGCCTCAACTATTGTGATGTTAATCCATACAAAATAAAACAAACTTATCACAAATTCTCTTCTCTATTGATAAAAAAAACATGTGGGAGATACCTTTTGGAAGAATTTGTTAGTGGGGAACTCACTCTGACCCAAAAACCTTCACTAATTTGGCCTACGTGAACTTCAAAGATTTTGCGTACGAAGAAAGTGGTTGTTGTTGTGTTTCTTTCTTTCAAACACATGAGCCAATTGAGAAAATTCAATCGCATGCTTTACTTATGGGTCACCAACCTATGTAATGTTATAGGCTCCATTGCAAGCAACTAGGTTATAAGATGTTCCGTTGCAGCAACTAATAAAGAATCATGAAACTCGTTCAATGAATTAGTGCAATTGATTCCTTTTGGAGTGTAAAAGCGTATGGACCAGCAACTGATCACACTTAGATTTATCCAATTGAAAGAGGGGTTGAATCTTTATTATCCATGTTATGAAGGGTGAAGTTCGTTGGACCTGTATGTGAACTACATTATATGTTTTCTCGAATCTCCACACCAATCCTTTGAGGGTTGTTTCCTGCATATTTTGTTATCACTCCACCAAATTCCCAAGGTTGAGGAAGGAATCCCAATAGAGGTAACCACAAACTAGGCTTTGACTTGATAGCTAGCCCTATCAAGCCGGAGAGGGCTTTCTCCAAAAGGGTCATAGCCAGGAGGGCTGGAGAAAATAGGGTTTAAGGCTAGGTATAGAGTGCAAGGGGTTGTTTTGATTTGATTTTGGTTGGGTAAATCAACAGATAATGAAATAGGTCAAGGAAAACTAGGTTAGGGGTAAAGAGTGAGGGTTGCACGGATGAATGGGGCAAGGTAGGTATAATGTCAATCACTTGAGGGAAATGGTTATGGAATGGTTTATAAAATGTAAGGAGGTTGAGGGAAGCATAAGAGATGTATTTCTCTCAGACATAATATATGAAACAAAGTATGATCAGTTACCCAAAAAGAGCACGTGCAACAAGTATTCTGAATTTCACACTTATAAAAGATCATAATCATAGACATGAAAAGGAAATGAAAAATACATTCACACATATGTCATTGAAGAGTAAACAATGAAAGACATTTAATATCACAGGTCTCCCATAAATATAGTTGCAACTCCTCTTGTATTAATGGCCAAAACTGAATACAATGTCTCCTTGATGAAGTAGAAAAATGAAACTGATTCCAACCCCCAACCACTATTACATTGAATTTCTGCAATTTATAGACCAATTTACAAAATCTGAGTCAAATCTCAAATCCAGAATTATTTCAAACAACAAAGCTTTTTTCCTAACCTCTAGGAACATAAAATTGTTTAAAAATAAATGAACTACTTTCCTAAGTCTTCAAATTCATGATTTGGAAGAATTTGGAGAAACCTCCCTTGCGGTCTTGAGAACAGGGAAAATCTGTTTTATTATGCTGACTGTTGAGTTGAATCGACCCTTTTTTCCTGTGCTACGATGTTTTTAATGTGCTGATGTAATGGGGCAATTTAGGATGTGGACCACAATTTGTTGATATGCTAGCAGATGAGCTGAGAGCTGTGCTGGCAGATCTGTTGCTTGAATGGAGTGCTAAACGCTTTTTGTTTACCGACTCGACCTTTCTGTTGTTTTGTCACCCGAAATCCTTTTGTGCCGTGATTAGCCCTTTTTCTAAACAAAACACTGAAAAACTCATTATACCGGATCTGAAATCATTTATATTTCAGTTCTAAACTTTATCGCATCCATAACAGTATCACATATCGCAGATTGAACAGTTTACAACATAAAAAGGAATCGGTGGTGCGATGCGAAAAGGGAAGTGATGTGGAGGGTAGGTGACGTGGAGGGTAAGTGGGACCACATCACAGGCGCACATTGCAACTTTTAAGTTTTATTTATAAGCTGTGGGGTTAACTCTTAAAATTTGCGAAGTGTGGGGTAGAGGGACCCACTGGAAATTGGCGGAGTGTTATGAATCGGCGAAAGGTTTTAAGCGGTAAGTGTTATGAAGTTTATATGATATAACAATGTATTGCAACGACTGTGAAGCGGGAGGGGGTGCAGAGCTGCGGAGGTGGGGCCAACTTATCGCATCGCAAATTGAAATAAATAGATGTGGGTGCTCACAAAGGTAACACAAATGCGATGCAATATCGCAAACCGACAATCACATTATTTAAAGTCTAGCTCCATTGCAAAACACATAAGAACTGCGAAATGCGATGATGGCCCCACTTTAATCGCGTTCGGGGAATGAAAAAGCGATGAAACGATAAATATGGAAGGGTAAAGCCGAAAGGCGAAAAAAAGGTCAGGTAACATATATTTCAATGGAAAATGAAATGGAAGGGAAGTGTGGCAGGGAATGGGTCCCACTTCATATCGCATCAATGATTTATAAGTTCAGTATTTGATTGTTGTAACAAAACTTTGCGATGGCGATATGCAATAAGGCACAAGGGGTCCTACCAATGGTTTAAGCGGCTTTTTGTTATATATATATGATATGTAATATATATAACTATAAGTTTTATATAACACGACTGTTTCGATGGGTGGCGAAGCTTATAACATAAATTCTGAAACTTTATAATAAATGGGTTTATAAAGTAATAAGCCCTGAAAGGTTATCTATGTGGGTTTTGGGGGTTAAATGGGATTTTAAATGGAATTCAAATTGCTAAACTATGGGTTTTAAATATAGTTTAGGTTATATATAAATGAATTTTGGGTTTTAGTAATAACTTGGATAATTTAGCAAATGAGATGAAATGTTTGGATATTAGGGAAAAAGGTGAAAATAGTAAAAAACGAAGCGAGGTCAATGATAATGACGGAGATGAGGTGAAAACATAGCAAAATAAGGTGGGATGGGTGGGATGCAAATACCAGTGCTAACATTGGCTCCAACTGGGGAAGATAGCTCCTAAGGAGGTGTCTAGAATCGCAGATCTCTGAATTTGTATATCAATGCCTTATCCTTTGGGAAATGGAGTCCAATCTGTAAACGAAAACTAACAACACACTTCAAACTTCAACCCACACTAACAAATCATCAAAGCCTTAGGGCCTTCACCTCGGGCTTCAAACCTTGTTGAATTCTGTCAACACTTGTTGAAAATAACATAAAATCAAACTGAAATGATAACAACCTACTCTAATTTGTTGCACAATTGTTGATTAGGTGAAATGATCCTTATAGTGTAACCAATCCAGGAGATGGCTACTCATTGAAGTTCTGCTTTCACTTTCCTTGAGCAAGCATAATGATGTACATGTAGGCAACACTCACAATAGAAACTGCAACCAAGGATTATGCTGACAAACAAGACAACATTCATTTTCTCCAATGATTGCAAAAGACTACTGAAGGGATCTTGAAAATCCTGAAGTATTACCTTGTCCTGAGATCCAGCAAAAAAAATACAAGTACTCCCTTCATTCTGATCTGAAAGAACACTTGGTTGTTGATCGATAGGAGAGCATAGGGAAGTATGAATTTCTGCTATTTGTGTGTTGGCTGTAGATTCCTGAAGCATGAGAAACTCTGATTCTTCTCTGGCATACTGTCTCTCTTAGGCTCATACTCCTCAAATTCATATTCTAAGTCATCCTTAAATAAGAAGCATTCTTCATGATTATCAAACATGACAGCCCTATCATCTTCATGAAAGAAAACAATATCTTTTAGTTGATCTCCTTGTAGGGAATCATCATCATAAATTGGTTTACTCACTACAATTTCCTGTATAGTTTCATCAAGATCCTCATCGAAATTATCTTCATATTCATTGTGCTTAGGCAAATCAGGTTCAAGAGAAACTTCATCAAATATGAACATTGAAAAAGGAGATTGTCTTTCTTCATGATGATCTATAAATCTAGTTTCAAGATTATCTTCATTTAAACTTAGATTTTCATTTTTAAAAATGGAAGAATTTTTACTAACACTTTCTCGACTATGTGAACACTACAAACCTGCATTATCTTGGGTTGTAATATGACTATTCAGGAGCTGATCTATCTCATCTTCAGACAGAGGAGAAATTACTTTTTGTTTTGTCTTGATAACACAATAATTGTCTTCTTTCTCTCCTAAATATTCACAAGGATGTTGAATATCTTCTTTAACCTTTGGTTGATCAACTTGTTGTACTGCTGCAAGAATTGTCTCCTATGGGAAGTCTTTATGAACATCAAGACAATATACATCATCTTTTTCTTCCACGAGAGAAAACATTTTCTCTTTTTGGTGATGAAAAGGATTGTCATGCAAAGCCTCCAATATCTCTTCATCCATAAACTCATTATCATCATAATAATCCTCTAGGTTTTGAATGAAAACCCCAAATTGATCACAATAATTATTAACCAAAGACAAAGAAGGGTAGGACTCTTTGTATTCTTCATAAAATATTGAATGGAAAACTCTAAGAGAACAAATACTGGCAAGTGGCAAACCTTCATACCAAGATCGTGCTTTTCCTTCAAGAGAAGCCATGAACATCTTTAAAAGACAATCTTTAGGAAATTCAACCTTCAATTTGCGTGCATGCATGTGAAATTTAACTAGATGTAAAGCAACATCATTCCTATCATCATCTTTAAACATAGGCAAATTCCTTTGCCAATCTACCTTAGGCATTTTATTTGGGAAACCTGGAATATTATCCCGGCTCATGGGAGCATACCTTCTTGCAACAGTTTCCATATTGAAAATTATTGAAGCTACTGATCTTCATGGAGTGGAGTCGCCATGAAGTGTTGATTTTCTGGATCTTTCAGTCAACGGAGCTGTTAGGTGAATGATGCACAAACTTCTTGTGCCCGATCTTTGTTCACCATCGACAATCAGATCTAATCTTTGTCGTACACCCAGGGAAATGTTGTCTCTTCGTTCCCTGACAACGATGCTAGTATGTTATCACTCCACCAGATTCCCAAGGCTGAGGAAGGAATCCCAACAAATGTAACCACAAACCAGGCTTTTGACTTGATAACTAACCATATCAAGCCAGAGAGGGCTCTCTCCAAAAGGGTCACAACCAGGAGGGCTGGAGAAAATATGGTTTTAGGCTAGGTATAGAGTGCAAGGGGTCTTTTTTATTTGGTTTTGGTTGGTTAAATAAGCAGATAACGAAATAGGTCAAGGAGAACTAGGTCAAGGGTAAAGAGTGAGGGTTGCAGGGATAAATGGGGCAAGGTAGGTATAATGTCAATCACTTGAGGGAAATGGTTATGGAATGGTTTAGAAAATGTAAGGAGGTTGAGGGAAGCATAAGAGATGTATTTCTCTCAGACAGAATATATGAAACAAAGTATGGTCATTTACCCAAAACAGAGTATGTGCAGCATGAATTCTGAATTTCACACTTATAAAAGATCATAATCATAGACATGAAAAGGAAATGAACAATACATTTACACATATTTCACTAAAGAATAAACAATGAAAGACATTTAATACCATAGGTATCCCATAAATATAACTGCAACTCCTCTTGTATTAATGGCCAAAACTGAAAACAAAGTCTCCTTGATCAAGTAGCAAAATGAAACTGATTCCAACCCCCAACCACTATTACATTGAATTTCTGCAATTTATAGACCAATTTACAAAATCTGAGGCAAATCTCATATCCAGAATTATTTCAAACAACAAAGCTTTTTTCCTAACCTCTTGGAACATAAAACTGTTTAAAAATAAATGAACTGCTTGCCTAAGTCTTCAAATTCACGATTTGGAAGAATTTGGAGAAACCTCCCTTGCAGTTATGCACCTTGAGAATAGGGAAAATATATTTTATTACGCTGACTATTGAGCTGAATTGACCCTTTTTTCCTCTGTTGCGTTGTTGCTAATGTGCTGATGTAATGGGGAAATTTAGGACATGGACCACAATTTGCTGATATACTAGCAGATGAGTTGAGAGATGTGCTAGCATATATGTTTCTTGAACAAAGTTTTGAACACTTTTTGCTGCCCAACTAGACCTTTCTATCAATGTTTTGTCACCCGAAATCCTTTTGTGATGTGATTAACCCTTTTTCTAAACAAAACAGTGAAAAACTCATTATACCGAATCTGAAATCCTTTATATTTCAGTTCCGAACTTTATCGCATCCATAGCACTATCGCATATTGTAGATTGAACAGGTTACAACATAAAAAGGAATCGGTAGTGCGATGCGAAAAGGGAAGTGACGTGGAGGGTAAGTGGGACCGAACTGCAGGTGCACATCGCAACTTTTAAGTTTTATTTATAAGCTGCACGGTTAACTCTTAAAATTTGCGAAGTGCGGGGAAGAGGGACCCACTGGCAATTGGCGAAGTGTTATGAATCGACGAAAGGTTTTAAGCAGTAAGTGTTATGAAGTTCATATGATATAACAATGCATTGCAACGGGGGCGGGGCAGAGCTGCGGAGGCGGGGCCAACTTACAGCATCGCAAGTTGAAATAAATAGATGTGGGCGCTCACAAAGGTAAAACAAATGCAATGCAATATCACATATCGACGATCACGTTATTTAAAGTTTAGCTCAAATGCAAAACACGTAAAAATTGTGAAATGCGAGGGCCCCACTTTAATCGCGATCGGGGAATGAAAAAGCAATGAAACGGTAAAGATGGAAGGGTAAAGCGGAAAGGCGGAAAAAAGGTAAGGTAACATATATTTCAATGGAAAATGAAATGGAAGAGAAGTGTGGCAGGGAATGGGTCCCACTTCATATCACATCAGCGATTTATATGTTTAGCATTTGATTGTTGTAACAAAACTTTGCGATGGCAATATGCGATAAGGCACAAGGGGTCCTACCAATTGTTTAAGTGGCTTTTTGTTATATATAGGATATGTAATATATATAACGGTAAGTTTTATATAACACGATTGTTTCGATGGATGGCGGAGCTTATAACATAAAGTCTGAAAATTTATAGTAAATGGGTTTATAAAGTAATAAGCCCCGAAAGGTTATATATGTGGGTTTTGAGGGTTAAATGAGATTTTAAATGGAATTTAAAGTGCTAAACTATGGAATTTAAATATAAAATTTGGGTGAAAATGTGAAGCTGGGTTACACTTTTTTCCCTTTTTTGAGAAAAAATTTTCATTTTTTTCGGTTCTTCAACTTTCTGCAAACTATAACAATTTTTCTGTGTAGAATTTCATTTTGCGATAAAAATAAAAGTTGTGAGAAATTTTGTTAGTTTTCTATTACTTATTTTTTGAAATTTTTTTATGCAGATTTGATATGTCAACTTAGCGTTTCTTTGAGTGTGTGTTTCTTAACAATCAAAGGATTCATAAGAAGTCATGTTATGACGCAATGTCGTATTCATTGAAAATTTGTGTTTTTGAAAAAACAAAATGTGTTACAACAATCTAGACAGAGTCTACTTTGTTTTCGTCATATTTACAAAGCCAATGGATGCATATCATAATTACTAGAATTTTTTGAAGTGGTCCAATACGAAAAACTGCGTATTTTGGATATGTTTTGCGTGGCAAGAAATTTCTTAACATATAAGTTATAAACTAAAAATATAAAAGCTACCCATTAGAGTCGACGGACCAATGTAATGCCCCATAATTTTTTCAATTTTTTTTACAATGTATTTTGGGAGATACAAAATTTTGATTTCACTGAATCACGACGACCTTCAGAAATTGTTTGCACCTATTTTATTAGAAAAATAATTAAAATTAATAAACGTTTATGAAATTCCATAAAAGTTATATTTTCTGAAAGTAGATTCAATTCTGAAAATGCTTGTCTTGGTTCCGACAATTAATTAACAACTTTTCATGGAGTTTAATCAGTCCAAAGTTGCAGAACCGTTTTCAGAGCCTGCTTTTGCGTAATTGGTGACGCGTTAGTTCGGCCGAACTATGTTTTCCGTTTATGAGTCGCTAAATCTAACGTCTTAATAGTTCGGCCGAACTTCTTCTGAACAGTTCGGCCGAACTATTGTGTAACTCTTCGTCGGCTGGAAAGTTTTGTGGAGCCCCCTACAAAAAACACATTTCGCGTCAATATAAATTGCCGCGAAATGATTCACAATTTTCGCACATTTCGCACTTCATCTCATTTTACAAAGACTTGGTTTGGGTTCAAAAACTTTTCTTCAAAGTTTGGGTTTAAAGAACTTTTTTGGAAGACATTTTTTGGAGGTGGCGTGATTTTTCTTGGAGGTATGTACTTGTTTTGTGTTGAAATAAATCTTTTGATCTTCTTTGTTCAAAAACTTTTCTTCAAAGTTTGGGTTTAAAGAATTGGGTTTAAGAGCATTTCTTGGAAGCAAATTGATTTTACAATTTTGGATTTAAAGAATTTTTTTGGAAGAAATTTCTTGGAGGTGGCGTGATTTTTCTTGGAGGTATGTACGTGTTTTGTGTTTTTTAAAGTGTGTGTTTTGGATTGGATTACGTATTTTTTACAAAAAATTTACACTGAATTTTTTTAAATTTTTTTTAAAATTAAATCTTTTGTGATATTTTTTGTAATTGAGTTATTGTCTAATTTTTTGAAGGAAATTTTTTGAACTTCATACCCTATTATCATGGGAAATCGAAGAACTTGTGCGAGAAAGTATGATCGAAAAAGAGACCCTGAGGCACGTAGAGAAGAGACGAGACAATATCGCAAAAGAAAGTTAGAAGCCCTCTCAAATATTGAAGAGGAAAATCAACTTCAAGCAGAAATTGAAGCAGGTATGTAAATGTAAATATTATGATCTATTGATATATATTTAAAATTTTCCTAATGTAAAATGTGAAGCTTAATTTTTATTTGATGAACTAGTTTGAGAAATATTTTGTTTGATGTAAACAGACAGAGATACTCCTCAAAATATTGAAGAAGAAAATCAACCTCAAGCAGAAATTGAAGCAGGTATGTAAATGTAAATATTATGATCTATTAATATATTTTTAAAGTTTTCCCAATGTAAAATGTGAAGCTTAATTTTTATTTGATGGACTAGTTTGAAAAATATTTTGTTTAATGTAAACATACAGAGATACTCCTCAAAATATTGAAGAAGAAAATCAACCTCAAGCAGAAATTGAATCGGGTATGTAAATGTAAATATTATGATCTATTGATATATTTAAAATTTTCCTAATATTTATCGACATATTTATTAATTTAGTTATTTATTGAATATGTACTATTTTTTCGAATATGTACAGATGAAATCACTATCGATAATGAGATGTTAGAAAATGTCGACACTCACACATATGGAGATAAAAAACCTAACCATGTTATACGATATCGTGTCGATAGAATTTTTGAAAAGTATTTAAAAAATGAGCAAGTGACAGTTCAAGCTCAAATATTGAAAGGTCTCCTATCATCAAGGAAATTAAAAGAAGCGACGACACTATTGGGTATTCGAAAATCAACCAAAGATAAAAAAATGAAAGAAGAGGTGATAAAAAATATGAGTAATGCTATAGAGTCAATTAAGAGATCTAGAGATAAATATGTTTCAAATATACGTAGAGGAATACAGATGGCAATGGTTTCACCAAGTACTCAAGAGAATCGTTTGATAACATCTATGGCACGAGCACTGGGAACCTCGCGAAAAACTCTGCACAAACATCGAAAATTTCGACTGCAAATAGATGTAAATGATGAACTTTCTTGTTGGAGAGCTATTTGTAGGCAACCATACAAAGATAGACTTGGAGAAGATGTTAAAAAAATAATATATGAATATTGGAAGAACAATTCGCGTGTTTCACCGACCGCAAGACATGTGATGCGAAGAAGAATAACATGAAATCAATACGAAGAACATGAAAAACATCTCTTGGAAACCACTCAAATAGAGTTATTCAACAAGTTAAAAGAAGAAAATCGTCAAATTCATGTTTCACTTAGTGCTTTTGTTCAACAAAAACCATCGTATGTAAAACCTATCATCGTACGCGACACTTGTTGTTGTCGTTATCATGTGGAATTTGAGTTATATTATAACACATTCCTTGATTTCGGTAGAAAGTTATGGAAGGATTCACCTCCTCCTTCCACTATCCGCGAATTCATATCTCAAATTCTATGTGAAAGAGAAAGCGATGAACTATTTTACAAAAAGAAATGTGTTGGTGGTAAAAAATGCGATGATTGTGGAAATTTGACTAAATTTCAAAGCAAATATCGTATTGATATAAATGATCAATCATTGTCCAACATGAAAGTGAAATGGAAGAGATATGAATATATCAGTACATCGATTCAAGGTGCAGATAGTGTTAAAAGAATCGAATTACAAGAAGACGAAATTTTTCTGATAGACTTTTTGAGAAAGTTTGAGGCAGAAATTTACAAATACACCAAGCATTCCCATAGAGCTCGATGGAAAGACTTGCAATTCAAAAAATCTCGTGAAGTTTTTCCACCAGGGACCATTTTGTCAGTGATTGATTTTGCAGAAAACTACACATTTGACTTACAAAAAAAAATTCAGAGTGAATACTATCATTCTGACCAAGTCTCCATGCTCGTCCATATTCTATATAGACATGCTGAACAAAATGTCGATCATATAGAAAGCACGAGTGAAAATCGACATATCATTAAAGAATATCACTTTTATATCATTGACGATCGTACACATGATACATGTTTTGTACAACATTGTTTTGGAAGAATTTATGATTCATTGAAAAATCGTGGAATAACATTCAATGAACATTGGATATGGTCAGACGGATGCACAGGTCAATTCAAATCTACACGATCATTTTTTTGGTTGTGTTGTCTTCATAAGAAAACCTGCATTAAACATTGTTGGAATTTCTTTGAGACTGGCCATGGAAAAGGAGAACATGATGGTGCAGGAGCATGCATAAAACGAGTACTTCGAAGATATCAAATGAACCACTTTGCACGCCGACTTGTGAACGCTGAAGAAGTTGTTCAATGGTGCAAAACCGCTCTAAGCCATGAGATTAACCCATCAAGAGAAGTGCGAAGGTACATTCAATTTAATTTTTATTGGAAATCTAATTTTAAACATTGTACATTTATCATGCAATGATTATTTTTAATTGTATTTTGATATCATATTTACAAATTCTTTTTCTAATTTTCCATATAAAGGTTTTTTTGGCATATTGGAATCAAAGACGTAGATAGATCAATTGGAAATGACGTTGAAACAATAAAAGGGACTCGAAAATTGCATTCAATTCAAACAAAATTGTCCAGAAATGTGTTTGCATTGGATAAAAGAAAATATTCTTGTTTTTGTGATGTTTGCATAGACAACACAAAATCCAATGACGTTTGTGAAAACAAAATGTATGTGAACGATCGGAAACATACAGAGCTAAATACAAAGGGAAAAATGTCTGTTGCAATGTTTGAAGAAATGCAATCAGAGGAAACTACAATATCATCCGATGGTGATCGAGTTTCTGATCTTGTTAGAGAAGGTAACATTTGAATTATTTTCTAATGATTTAAGATCTAGAAATAAATTTAAATATGTATAATTTTGTTTTAAGTTTGTTTTATTTTCCAGGAGATGTTTTTGCTATAATTGCACCTATTGACAACGATGAAAATGTGAAGTATTATTTGATGTGTTGCACTGAACGAAAAATGAAATTATTACAAAACTATAATGATCACGGATTTCAATATGACAGAGGGTCTATTATACCGAAAGGTTATTTTTTCAGAAAAACTCATCAAAGTGGAGACTTTGTTTACTTTGAAGACTATGAACCTGATTCCATAAGTTTTCAATATAGTCACTTGGTGTGTGTAGCACGCATAAAGTTGATAGAAGTTCAATCAAAGAAAAAATCAAAAATTAAGAGATGGAAAATGTCAAAATCCGATCATGAACGGATTATTGAAGATGGAATTCCATTAGAATTTTTTTGAGTGAATTGTCCAACAATTTATTCTCTTTGGATTAAATATGTTTTAGAACTTCCAGCACTCAACTAAAAATTGAGCTGCTTATGTTATTTGTGCAAGTGTTTGCACATGTACAAATTGTTTTGGTACAAGCACGTGCTCTAGTATCAACTGAAAGTAGTTTTTCTATACATGTGCATTGATGAAAAATGTTATATATATATATATATATATATATTCTAGAATGAAATTAATTGTTCTTGTATATCAGTAACCGACCATATGGTACAAATTATTTCACTTTATTTTGTAAGGTCAGATTCGGTCCCCATATGGCCTAGCCTCCAAGGGACGAGATAACAAGTGGTTGTCCCCACTTGCCCGAATCTCAGCTTTTAAACTTACATGAGTACAATTTTACTGTTTATGTCAAGCATCTTACATGATGTCCTAGCCAAAGATAGATTCTCTTTGTTTCAAGTTTCCGGTAAAATTTGTCACCGAATGACCTGCTCGAACTCTTGTAGTAAACACCATACCTTATCTCTCTTGCTCTCCAATATTATTAGGTTTAATTATTATTTAACACAAAAATCGTTCTACATTGTCAATAATTTTTTGCGCTTACACCGAAATCAATGAACACTATTAATCCAATGACTTTACAAGTAATGTACCATCATACATGCAATTATATCAAATTAGAAATCAACATATACAATGAAATCAATGGGGATTGTCTTGTTACAAGTAAAATAATTTCAATTTACCATATGTGAAAATGTAGGTTGAAACCATCCAAAAATTTAAGTTTTAAAACCCTTTTGATTATATATTATGCAACATTATTTAACATTAAACATTTAAAGTTCATTAAATATCACATGCAAAATGTAGATTAAAACCATCCAAAACTCGAGTTTTAAAAGCTTCACATGCCATGCCAATTATAATTCAACTATCCAACAAAAACATTTAACAAATTAAATATCACATGCCAAAGTTGTTTCAAGTTTCCGGTAAAAGTTGTCACTGAATGACCTACTAGGATATTATAAATACTAACTTTGTAAGATCATTTGGCATTCGGAAAAATTTGAAAGTCTTAGACTGTCAATCAATTTAAAGTATCATTCACCCTAGGGAGTGTAAAATATTCAATGTAGGTTGGTGACGATGCTCACTCCTAGCTTGAAGCAGCTCCAACGACCAATTCTTTAATGAATTCCAATGCACTAGACCAAAGTTGGTTCAACCTACTTGGTTTTTCACCCAAGAAATTCCAAGGATGGACTATCTGGACAAACTGCTGAAATTGAAAAGTTTGACATGGAGATACGACAAGGTGAACAAAGACTTCAAGAACTCTTTATGGAAAGGGCTCACTTGAAGGAAATAAGCACCACGTTGTAGGCTAAAGTCAAGAACATGGAAGATAAGATCAAGAGGGACTTTCTTGATCCGAAACCTATTGGTTTGAAGAAAGAAAATGCATGTGTTGGCACACTTGGAAAAGAAGACGACCACACTATGAGGATTGGTGCACTTCGTTTGGAAGGAGTCAATATATGTCATATTGGAGCAATTAGACAGAATTCGAAAAGGAAAGAGCTTGAACCAATTCAAACAGACCCAGGATCGGATTGTTCTATGGAGCTTCATGAGAAGAGATATGTGAAAAGGACTGTTAAGCCAAGGGCTAGTTCGAAAGACATATTGGAAGAGGAAATTTTGAAGAAGATTGCGGAAGTAAGGCGCAAGACAAGGAGGAGGAATGATGATGAAAGTTCCTTGGACTTGAGATTCGTGTCTACAACCGTACATGGGAAAAATTTCTTTGCTTTGATAGACACGGGGGCTACCCATAGCTTCCTAAGTCGAAAGGAAGCTTCATCTCTTAGAAAGAGGAAGGCTAGCATGGAGAAAGAGTTGAGTGCTTTCAAGGCAGTCAATTCGAGGATGAAAGCAGTGACTGGTGTCATGAAAGGCACACATGTGAGAGTAGGGTCATGGTTTGGAAAGATAGACTTAAGAGTCATCGACATGGATGATCATTCTATGGTGTTGGGACGAGACTTCATGGTTGCAGCACAAGCCATACCAATGATGGACCGAGACATTCTCTTAATTCTTGTGATCAATCTTCAACTATTTTCTGAACTTCTATTCTTATTGTCACCCTTATTAGTTTTGTCATCTTTCCGTATCGATTATATTAAAAAGAAAGTATAAATCATAAATCATAAACCGTTTAAATATTTAGCTCGAACTCTTGTAGTAAACACCATACCTCAAGTCTCTCTTGCTCTCCAATATTATTAGGTTTAATTATTATAACACAAAAATCGTTCTACATTGTCAATAATTTTTTGCGCCTACACTGAAATCAATGAACACTATTAATCCAATGACTTTACAAGTAATGTACCATCATACATGCAATTATATCAAATCAGAAATCAACACATAGGTACAAACCATTTAAATATTTAGCTCGAACTCTTGTAGTAAACACCATACCTCAAGTCTCTCTTGCTCTCCAATATTATTAGTTTTAATTATTATAACACAAAAATCGTTCTACATTGTCAATAATTTTTTGCGCTTACACTGAAATCAATGAACACTATTAATCCAATGACTTTACAAGTAATGTACCATCATACATGCAATTATATCAAATCGTAAATCAACACATAGGTAAACCATTTAAATATTTAGCTCGAACTCTTGTAGTAAACACCATACCTCAAGTCTCTCTTGCTCTCCAATATTATTAGGTTTAATTATTATAACACAAAAATCGTTCTACATTGTCAATAATTTTTTGCGCTTACACTAAAATCAATGAACACTATTAATCCAATGACTTTACAAGTGATGTACCATCATACATGCAATTATATCAAATCAGAAATCAACATATACTGTAATGAAATCAATGGGGATTGTCTTGTTACAAGTAACATTTCAATTTACCACATGTGCAAATGCAGGTTCACATTCTATCATTCATGTAGTTTTAAAAACTCAGATGCCATGCCAATTATAATTCAACTATCCAACAAAAACATTTAACATTAAATATCACATGCCATGCCAATTATAATTCAACTATCCAACAAAAACATTTAACATTAAATATCACATGTCAAATGTAATTCAGATGATAACATTACTTCACATTCACATGCCAAAAGTACTAAAACCATCCAAAAATTAAATAAAACAAATTATATAATAGTTCATTGTAATAAAATATGTCCAAAAATTGTAAATCTCACTTGAGTATCAAACTATATCAAGTTTAACAAATTTTAAAACCATCTAAATTTTGAAATCAAATCTATTGTAAATCATGTCCATCAAATGGAGGATCTAGCGACTGGGTCTTAGTCCGCGCCCTATCCTGTGAATAGGAAACCTACATACACAATGCACATGTACTTGAACATTAAAATTTGAAGTTTTAAAAATGAATGAGAATATATATATCTATAACTTCATGTAAAAAACAAAATATAACAAAAAAATCATGCAATACCTCGTAAGGTTCCCTCTCCATTTGATGAACAAGTTCTGCCATAGAAACATCTGCAGTGGTAACCTGTACAATATACATGTACAGTTAAATATAAATATATATATATACATAAATAATTTATATAAATTAAAAACTTTCAAATGAAAATGCACGTGTACATATATAAACTTATTTGAACAATAATATTAAAAAAAAGAACTAAAGACAACTTGTTCAAATGCTGTGGATGTTCCTATCTTCGTCGCTAAAGTCCTCGGATTAAAAAAATCTTCTATACGAACCTAAATTCAAAATTTTTTAAATAACTCAAAATATAGATCTCTCTCTATATATCTCAATTTTTAATGGAACTTTTTGAGGTAACATAAATTTTGAACTTGTGAAAAATTGTCCATACTTGTGGCATATCTCCCAATGAAGTAGAAGGTATATCTCCTAAGGAAGAAGAAGGTACTGCCATCCCAAAAACATCAGACGGAATCGGTACCTGTTAAAACATTTTATCAAATTATATATATACATACATGTACATGTGTGGCAACAATTATTTATTTTATAGTCACTTAAAAAACACTAACATACATGTGCCAACATATCATGATGGTCAGACCCATCTGCATCGTTTGAGCCAGAGGTCCCGAACGTAATATTAACATTTTCATCACGCATCATGCCTGAGAATTGCAAATGGTGTTTTAACATATAATCATACATTTTTGTTAGATTAATGTACACATACAAATAAATGTATACATGTACATACACATGTATTTATTACAAATTGTACACATGTATATGTAAAAATAATTTCAAACCCTAAGGTCACTAACATATACCGTTTCGGTGCCCTCTTCCTCATGAAAAATTAGGTCTTGCAGACCATTGCGACAATTTATTGCATATGTTCGGAGATCTTCAACATTCATGTTGTAAATCTCCTCATCTGTACGATAAAAAAAATTGGCATGTGCATTTTCACGTGCTCTTTGTCGATTTAAACAAATATCGACTCCACTCAATCCGCTATGAACATTGTCGATCATAACATCTCTTGCTTCATGACTTATTTGAGAAGTCGCATCCATCTCTGATCGCAGGGTTTCGACTCGAAACGGTTGACTCACCAATGAAGGCTCAGGGCGAGGCAACTCCACATCTCGCTTAGCGCCCTTATGTTGATATAATCGACCTCTTCCCGGGCCAAAAAATTCTGAAGGAAGGTCATTGTAGTCGGGTTTCATACCCAAAACAAATTCTGCATAAAACATTTGTGCAAAATAAACAGGAACCTCATCGTTCCATGGAAGCCTTCCAAAGGCCACAAGATGTCGATCATACAAATAACCAGCTTTGTCTGGGTGCTTGAAATACTGCACCTTCAACATTTTTCTTTTTGGCCCTTCCTTATAATTAAACATTGACTTAGCATCATCTCTTGAAACTTTTTGTTTTATGTCCTGCCATTTATCGGGACCCATCACTCTTTCTTTTCTCTTTCTCATCGCCTCTACAAACGAACTACTGTTGGCCCTAAATTTTGTACACTTTTGTTACACAAGCACTATTTAATTTGCCCCTACCATTCCCCGTCCCGCACAATGGAGGACTCATTTTGTGACTGTGAACATTGTCATGCCTTTGTTGATCATCAATGCATTCCTCTAAGTGTGAGCGGGAGCTTTATTTTCCTCGAGAGCCTCGAGACATCTCCTTGCAAAAATCATGAAAACATCCTTGGGTATCACAAAGGTGCGCTCTCCGCGCACTCGCGCCAATGAGGAAAATCCTGCAAAGAGGTCGCGCCACCTGGCGCTCTGTCATAGAGCAGCAGTCGCGCCACCCATTTTAGGGACTGTTTTTTAAATATGGATGGTGGAAGTTGAGTTCCAACAAACTCACAAACCATCGCCTATCTTGAGTTGGGAGGTTTGGCTGCGGGAGTTCTATGGAGGGGAAGTAGTTTTGCCACCTCCCATGGAACCTTCCTTGTTGATAGGGCCAATCCCATAATAATAGGGATCCCAACTCCCTCCTTCCCCATCTATAAAAGCCTACTCAATCTCATGGCAAGCTAGTCTCGAAGTGCCTAAGCTTTGTATCTCCATATTCCCAAGAGCCTTTGTGCTGTAAAGAATCCTCTCTTTCCCTTAAGGCCGACTCAAGTAAGGAGACCATTGTCGAGAGACTTCGGAGAGGTTTTCCCTTTCCTTGGCGAGCTTTGCGAGACGTGGACGACCGGAGACCCGTCCGAAGGAGACTGCGACGTCAGAACTTGGTTGTAATCTTTCTTCGTTTATTATTTAATAGATGATTATGATTATGGTTCCACTCCGTTTTCCATCATGTTAATGCGAGTAATGTCCTTTCTGACTGATGTTTAGTTACGTATGCCGGTTTCTATGCTTGTATCTGTTCGTTTCTTCCATGTGCAGGTGTTCATCCGCGGAGATCGTGGAGGGATTGTGATCTGCCGAGGCTGAGGAACGGGGACGCTTCTTCTTCAGATCATAGCGTTGGAATCTAGGTAGGCTTCTATTCCTAGTCTTTCCATTCGTAACTAGGAGCTTGCGTCATAGCATTGTTTGTTTGTTGCCAGACTGCCGGGCTAGTAGGATCGCCCGTCCGTTGCAGGGGATTTAATTTCCTCAACAACTTTTACCATATACATTTCACTCAATGAATGTGTAATGATTTCGGTGGCTTTGTCACTTACCGTGTAGAGACAAAGCTTCTAGATATCTTTGCAATTTTGCATGAAGGCTTTGACACCTTTGTAAGGTGTATCTCCGCCATGTTTCCGTTTCCCATGGTGTCGTTAATCTCAGCCGGATAAGTTGTGCTGGGTTGACAGCCTTCTTCTTGAATGTAGCGAGCTGCCCTGCGTCTATTTTGACCACTAGCTCGAACATTTTCGGCCTCTGCATCAATATATATATAATTTCGTATATTAGAAAAACACGTGTAAAAAAATTTGTACAAATTTAATGAAAAAATATTGAAATTGATGGAAACCTTGATGTTGTTGGTTAACATCTTCTCCAACATGACCCTCCTGAGAACCAGACCTAGAATGACGCTGCTGAGAACCAGACCCACAGTGACCCTATTGAGAACCAGCAGTCGTTGATTGGCCTTCGGGGGAATAAATATCACCCCCTTCCCGCAACCTGCTACCACTCATACCTCGACCAGTTGAACCTTGGCCACGCTCCATGGATGGAGTAGAAACCCTTCTCCTCTTTCCTCCTAAAAATTAAAATATGAAACTTATTAACAACTAATTTCACTCACAAAGTTAATAAAAAAATCAATTCCATATGTACACACATGTATGGAGATTTAAGATTATATTTAAATACCATGAACATCCTCCGATCCCTGAACCTCCATATGGGATTCGGCTGATCTTCGTCTTTCATCCTCCATGATATATATCTATTGGTCGACATTCACAAAATAGATTTCCAAAAATCAATTTGTAATTTAGTGTACACAAATTATGTAGAACACAACTTTCAAAGCAATAATTGATCATGTGTGAAACAAAATTTAATCGAAAAATATATTATAAAAATGATAAATTCACCAAATTGCACTTTACATGGTGGGAGCACACTTGGTATAAAATTTACTACTTATACACTTTAGTTTGTGGGAGAAATGACACATGTACATAGTTTACCTTAAAGTTGTTGTGTTTTACAGATATTAAAATGAAGAACTTCTATTTAGATCCATTCCAGAGATTGACTGTAGGGGCATTTACTAGATATGTCACCTTTATATGAACATAATTAGTACGCATATCTAATTTACATTACTTTAATATGTCATGCTTCTTTAATTTATCTTTTATAGATGACTGGAGCATCCCTTTTTAATCTATCCCTTTTGACTTTGGATATGTGGGCAATATTCATCTGCATATTTTTCTATCATAAAGCAATGAGTAAAATTGTATTCCATTTGTGTCAATGTTAAGGTTAAGCACATGGATTAAAGTTTTATATATTAGATGAGGAGGCTATGTATTACATATGGTCTTGAATGAGCTTTTGGACTCTTTAGATATATATCTAAAGAGTCCAAATGCTCATTCAAGACCATATGTAGTCCTCATCTAACTTAGCAAGGGATTTACAATACTATATTTGAATTGGCTAGCTCCATTTCAAGATATTATGGTTATCCAAGAGGGGATATAAAAAATGAAAAGAAGGATATTGAACTGTAGGTTATCCAAGTTGGACATAGAACCAATGGAGAAACCTAAGGAAAAACTATGTTTCCGTGTCTTCCAACCTTGTAGAGTGTCTCCTCGCTTTGGTCAATTTAGTGTGTCCTAAATTGCTACATTAATTTGTCAACCGGATTCGTAGTCGACGTATGAGGGGCACTATATGTGCAAAGATAACCTATCTCTTTACTTTCTTGGGTTTCAAGCATGATTTTTATTTTATTTATTTATCTTACTTCAATGTGATGTGAAATTTAAAAAAAGACAAGTATGGATATAAATGTTCAAGGCAATGATGTCCTTTATAATGATTTCCCAAACTTCAAACTTCAAATGTATTTTGAAATATACAATAACAAAACTAATTCCTAAAAGAAAATGAAAATGTACCACTATACTAATCAAACAAACAGTGAAATATTGATCATGAAACCATTACCCTTACTGCTGTGTAAACACAAAAGAAACTGTACGCAAAGAAATCCAAATATTTGCAAGTAAAGTAAAGCTAAAATCAAATTACATCAATTCATATTATGACCCCTCACCATTAGTCTCGCTATGGCTTTCGGAGGTAACTGATAATGACATGAGAAATTTAATATCTAACTTGCAGAAAAATAAACTAATATCAAACTACACACTCATACTTCAATCCCTCACCATTAGTCTCGCTATGGCTTTCGAAGGTAACTGATAATGACATGAGCAATTTAATATCTAACTTGCAGAAAAATAAACTAATATCAAACTACACACTCATACTTCAATCCCTCACCATTAGTCTCGCTATGGATTTCGGAGGTAACTGATAATGACATGAGCAATTTAATATCTAACTTGCAGAAAAATAAACTAATATCAAACTACACATTCATAATTCAATCCCTCACCATTAGTCTCGCTATGGCTTTCGGAGGTAACTGATAATGACATGAGCAGTTTAATATCTAATCTAACTAGTAAAACAAATGGACAAAACTGAAATGAATAAAACAATGTTGGAATTAAAAACTAAGAGAAATAAATCAGCAGAAGGACAAAATTAATTCCATGTCATTAGTCATTACAAAAACTATGTGCAAATTCCTGGGCTGTCTATTGTAATCTGGAACAGAAACACTGATCAGTTAACAACAATGTAAAGCATGAAAGACTATGAACAGAAGTAAAATGTAAAGCATGAAAGATTATGGACAAAGATGAAACGTAAATACCATGAAAGATGTAATGTATATATACATGTGAGTGACTATGGCACAATGAACATAAGGAAAAAAAATGAAGCATGAAACTATACAGTAATACACAAAACCTCGGCGTGTGCAGGGGCCCTCTGCACAATCCTCGGGAAGCAGCTATCAAATACGAATTACGCTTATGAACAGAGTCTTCTCATATATTTAAAATGCGGTCATAACAGAGAAATAATGTCACAGCACAATGGCGACGCAATTACATTACAGAGCTAACTATTATGCGTATGAGAACGCATTATTTATAACAAAGGGTGACATAACTAATTCCCTAAAGTCTGCGCTGATAGAAGACACGTGAACCACCACGTCCAGAGATCTAGCATTATGGCCGCCGTGAGGATTAAATCTATGGAGAGTGGCTGTTGGATTCGGCTTATGGAGCCGTTTACAGGTGTTGATGTGTCTCCCGTGATTTAGAAACGACCACGCAAATCTTCACATGATGAGAAATAGAGTTCTGTCACCGTGGGACTCTTCTAAGACTAATTGCTGGTTTGGGATAAATCGTTCTTGCTGACAAGACCGATCTCCCTAGTGTCAGAAGACAATATAGCAAAAAACGAACAACTAAGTTTGTCTTTCTCTAAGTATATTCATTTTACAAATAAATGCTATGAAGGTGTTGATCCTACCTTAGATCCAAATGGTTATTTGTGGTCGTAGTGCTTTCGTCGCATCAATAATCCTTTCGTCGCAATAAGAGTTCTTTCGTCGCAAGAAAGTATCCTTTTTCATTGATCTGAAATCACAAACAAGAAAATATCAGTAGAACCTGTATATCAAATAATTATAAAACATACCTATCATAGTGATCAAGGAATCATGAAATAAACGATCAAACGACAGCTTATTGAAATAAACAATCGAACGACAATTTATTGAAAAAAACAAAACTTGATTGTATTAATATTAAAATATACAGAAGAACCTTAAAACCTTAGCCTTGATGTTCAAAAGGCCTTCCCGGGGCCCGAAGCAGGAGTCTCCTCTACTCTGATAAGTCTTGCACTCTTCCTCCAGAAGCATAAAGAGGTATGTGATCTTTCCTCTCAAAAGCTCAGCAGAAGGAAGTCTAAATCTCAACAGTAGTTTAACTCAAATATTCTACCCATCAAAATATTCTTCAATCCTCCATTAGTTTTCTTAACATCAAAATCTTCACTTAACTTAACCCTTTGAGGCTACCCAATGCCTCCTTTATAGAGTGAGATGAGGAGGTTAGATTCCACCTTAAAGGATAGAACCCTCCTTCAAAGGGATAGCCTCTTCACATCAAGGGATTAGTTCCTTAAGGTGTGGGATACATGCACCTTACTAAAGCGTACTCATCCCCAAAAAATCTCATCTAGAACCTTCTAGAATTGACCAAAATTCAACTTTTCCACTTTAATTTCGCGCTTTTTTAACTTTACAGGGGTACCGCAGGCATTACACTGGAAAAGTGCGTTCTAGACCGCAGTTTCTCTTCATATTACCTGCGTACCCTAGCTAAAAACGTAGGTAGGCTTCATATTAACTGCGTACCCAAGGTTTTTTGAGCTTTTTAGGGTTTTTCCTTCATTTTCAGGGCATGGAATGAGGACCAAAGGTTGTAAGACTTGTAAAGGAGGCATGTATGAGTGTTTAATGAGCTCATACAGTCAGCAGAATGTCAAGGTGACATTTTTAGTGTAACAGATTGCCCCCTAAAGTGCGAAGTCTGGAATAGATGAAGGTGAAGTCTGTCATATATGAAGAGTGAAGTACTTTATCATTTTAAGGATCATCCTGTGGACACCCCAGTCGGAACCTGTAAAAACATTCAATGCAAAATATATATATATATATATATATATATATATATATATATATATATATATATATATATATATATATATATATGTAATCATATCATCGCTGAGGTAGGCATTCCCATACTCAGATCAAAACTAACTAGAAACTAACTCTAAATTGTTCTGATACAGGAATGATTTTGAATACATCACAATATAGACATATGTCGACACAGCATGGACGCAGCCATCTGTTTATAAATAGTCTATTGTATAAATGATAACAAAATTCCTCGCAGCCTGGATGGTGGAAACTAGATCCAGGGTCTTGATTTCCGCATCTCGAACTAGTACGATTCTATCCATGCGATTAAATGTGTTGAAGTCGAACATGGTAGAAACCACTTGATTACTAGTCAATGATGAAAACTGTTAACAAGTGTGAGAGAAACCACCAGTGATGTCAATGGCTCTCAAAGTACTCAGTACAATCCATGAAATGTGAATGAATGAGCTGAAGTCGAACATGTCACGGAATCATTCGATCGAAGGTCAATGACGCAACCTGTCGTCGAAGGCGAGAAACCTGCCATTGAGGCATGAAGATTTCAAGGTACTGACGATTTCTGGATCAACTTCCTAGATAATGAGCTATCGTCGATAGAAAGTGATCCGTCGTAGGCAAGCCCACAACCCGAAATCATAGATCAAGTTTCGAAAATATATTGGCAAGGAATGACTCAGGGATGGTCAAAATGGATGACAGATATTTTGCAGATGAATGGTTTACTTGAACTGTCCTCTTGAACACATAACGACACTGCAGATGGCTTGGTAACAATTGACCCAAAGCTAATACCTAGAAACCGGCTGAAGACTTTCAATATGGTTTGATTAACTGTTAGGCAAAGGATTTTCCCAACCCAGGTGAACAAAAAGTGTCGTGTTCAAGAGTGGTTAACGGTTTTGCGAATAATCAAAATGTAACAAACAGGCTTGTTTTTCTCTCTTTTCCCCCACCATTTCTGGCAAGTACCTCTTTATTTTTGACAAGCTTGAGGAGGATAACATTTGCTTGTTTATAAGCTCATCCTTTGGATGAGTCCAACTTAGTTTAAAATTCAAACCCTAAGAAGGAGTGGTTCGTTCCTGTTTAAAAATTGAACAGGTCCTTTACTGTTAAATTTTAACGAGTCCAGTATAGGAGAAACTCGGTGTTTTTCAATTTTAGGGAGTCAAAAGAAAAAACTTAAGAAAACTCCATGGGTGTACTTTTTCGTAAATTTAGTCTCTCGAGCCCGAAAAAGGATAAAATAATGCGGGAGAGAACTCTATTGACCGCAATTAGTCAACGTATACCTTTTTCGTAAATAGTCCATTTCAGTCCGTAAAAGGGGTAAACTTATACTGAAGGGACGATCATTCATTTACTTTAACGAGTTTGAATAATCAAGTGCTCGGCAATCTTTTCATGTTTAGAGAGTCTGAAAAGGGCTTAAAAGAGGACTCCAAGGTTTCGCTTTTTCAGTAAGTTTTAACGAGTTTGAAAAAGGGATAAAAATATACTCCTAGTTTTCACTTTTTCGTAAGTTTTAAAGAGTTCGAAAAAGGGATAAAAATGTACTCTTGTGGCTGACTTTCAATTTAATTTACGAGCAAGAAAAGACGGAAAGAACTCAGCATTTTCATGTTTTTTACGAGAATGAAAGATAGAAAAATAATCTCGAGATTTTCATGAGTTTAACGAGTCTTGAAAATAACCGAAATTGACTCCAGATAGGTTTCATTTTTACAAAAGCTTGAAACAGATAAAAACTATGCTTCAGAGTGGTTTTATTTTTCACAAGCTTGAAACAGAGAGAAAAGTGTGCTTGATTCCCCCTAAGCGTAACTGCTAGAGCGCATGCCCCCCAGCTTCATTTCATTCAACTAAGTATACTAGTAATAAATAGCTGGATGGAATGAAGGTTCATTTACGAGATCATACGAAAGACCCAACCTAAAAACTAACCTAAATATATTACTTAACATTTACGAGGTCTATTCAAATACTCGACTCAATTAGGGGAGGATTTGTTTCATTTT
Source organism: Pinus albicaulis (assembly GCA_034641835.2). Taxonomy (NCBI): domain Eukaryota; kingdom Viridiplantae; phylum Streptophyta; class Pinopsida; order Pinales; family Pinaceae; genus Pinus; species Pinus albicaulis. The sequence continues at coordinate 445,115,539 of CM076579.1, read as the reverse complement.
TTAACGAGCTCGACACAGGAAAAGAACTATGCTCATGGCAACGTGTTTCATTTTTTAACGAGGTTGACACAGTAAAAGGAACTATCCTGAGCTAACTACTTATTTCTAATCTACCTACATAACCTACTGATTCATTTTTTAATGAGGTTGACACAGGAAAAGAACTATCCTCAGACCTGATTCATTTTTTAATGAGGTTGATTCAGTAACAGGAACTATCCTTAGACCAACTGATTCATTTTTTAACGAGGTTGACACAGGAAAAGAACTATCCGCATACCTGATTCATTTTTTAATGAGGTTGACTCAGTAACAGGAACTATCCTCAGACCAACTGATTTAGTTTTTAATGAGGTTGACACAGGAAAAGAAATATCCTCGGAAACTATTTATTCTAATCTACTAATCTACTCTCTACAATCTACCTACTGATTCATTTTTTAATGAGGTTGACATAGGAAAAGAACTATCCTCATCAAAGCTTGTTTCATTTTTTAAACGAGCTTGACACAAGAAAATGAACTATGCTCTCAACTAACTGTTTCATTTTTTAATGAGGTTGACACAGGAAAAAAACCATCCTCAGACACACTGATTCATTTTTAAACGAGGTTGACACAGTACAAGGAACTATCCTCACCCTGACTGATTCATTTTTTAACGAGGTTGACACAGTAAAAGGAACTCTCCTCAGACTCACTGATTCGTTTTTTAACGAGGTTGACACAGTACAAGGAACTATCCTCAGACACACTGATTCATTTTTTAACGAGGTTGACACAGTAAAAGGAACTATCCTCACACTCACTGATTCATTTTTTAATGAGGTTGACACAGTAAAAGGAACTCTCCTCACACTGATTGATTCATTTTTTAAAGAGGTTGAAACAGTAAAAGGAACTCTCCTCACTCTCACTGATTCATTTTTTAACGAGGTTGACACAGTAAAAGGAACTTTCCTCAGACTCACTGATTCATTTTTTAACGAGGTTGACACAGTACAAGGAACTCTCCTCACCCTAACTGATTCATTTTTTAACGAGGTTGACACAGTAAAAGGAACTCTCCTCGGACACACTGATTCATTTTTTAACGAGGTTGACACAGTACAAGGAACTCTCCTCACCCAACTGATTCATTTTTTAACGAGGTTGACACAGTAAAAGGAACTATCCTCGCACACTTCTTCTAATCTACAGCCTGTTGGAGGTTTCCTCAACACAACTAACATTTACAGCCATGGTTGGTTGGTTGACTTCTTCCTTATCTTGCTTCTTCTTCTTCTTCTTCTTCCCTTTCTTCTTCTTCGCCACCTGGTTACTAGCGTCAAGGCTTTTACCAAGCGAAGAGGAAGAAATGGAGGAAGAAATATTAGACGAAGAAGGTAAAGGGTCAATAGAAGGTTGGTGATGTTGAGATGGTGAACTCTGTTTAGGTGAAGCATCCGGTTGAGGTGGAACAATTGGAGTATTCGGGGCCAACGAAGTTGAAAATAACCATATCGGTAAACCTATTGTAAATCCAGGTAATGACAATGTAGCCATATAAGGAGGACCAACATTTCCAAAGGAAGGAAAAGTACTAGGATTCTCGTTAAGAGGGGTTCCTTGGTTGGTAAATTCCGGAACAGTTGCCATTATATTCAACTTCAATGAATTTAATTAACAAATTAAAAACTAAAATTAACAATTAACAATTCACACCTAACAATTAAAATTCACAATTCACACCTATGGTCTCAAAAAAGTAAAAACAAACAAATTAACACGCGCTATCAAAGCTAGGAGTCAAACCACACACAAACAGTAACTTCCCGTACTAAAAACACTAGTTGGTGATGAAATCCAACATCGTAGAATTTAATACAGAAAGGGCGGTTGGAACAGTTACCCCGACAACCTACTTAATGAAACAGACTGGCACAAGTTTCTTCACAAAACCATCTCGTGTGAAGAGAACCCACAGAGAGTCCAAGTGAGTCTAGTCGACGTCTGCTCCAGGTACAGTGGGATCTTCCCTCCACCGTCACCTTAGGAAAGAATCCTATAGATTATGGCCACTAAGGTTACCAACAGAAACAAATATACCTGGGGGAACAGTCTACGATCTGATACACACGCAAGGGCAGAGTAACAAAGCTCAATCCCCTTGAAGGCTCCTTGACATAAACCAAGGTATACCGACAAGTGACCCCAGGCTCCTCGACAATGGTCTATCCGAGGTTTACCATTGTTAATACGTGTATATCCTCTATCGTTCCCAATGAGGAAGGATTGATTACCTCACTGGTTCAGATATGATCTCGTGCTTGACTCCTTTAGGAGGAGCTTCCCAGAGCATACATGCAACAATTGGAATTTTTCCTACCGCAAGATCGACTACTTGTTTGTTTTACTGTCTTAGAGAGTTAACTAAAACCTATTCCAAGACACTAGCCTAAGCTAGATTGGTGGAAAGAGCCCTAAAAATGTAAAAATTACTAGATGAATTTTAATTAAGCGCTGTGTTATTTAGGCTGTTATTACTCAAAGGGTAAATGGATATGAAACCAATGGTGTTATGACCCGAACCAAAACTGAATGCAATCGAATATGATAATGTAATATTTTCAATTCGATGAATCCTACCTAAAGTAAGGAGAGAGTTTCCATTCACTTCCAACAATGCAAAGATTGATCACTAAGAGAAAATATAACAAATTCTCTAATGCACTAATTTTATCAATAAAAACTAATGCAAATCAATCCCAAAACATTTTTTTTTTTTTTTTTTGTGTTTTTTAAAACAAGAATAAAAACATCTAAATTCAAATAAAAGAAAAAATGATCTAAATCTAAGATGATTTTTTCAGAATATAAACGATGCAGTTGTAATCTGTGCACAATTCACTTGAAAAATATGCAAATGTAATCTATGCACATTTTTCATTCATATTCTGAAAATGAGAATTCTAATTATGCAAATGTGATCTATGCAAGAGAATTCTCAAACACAAGACGATTCTAATGTAATCTAAGAACCAATCAAGTGGAAGTCAAGAAAATCGGGTGAGAGTTCCAAAGATCAAAAAACACTCAAAGGCGATTAACACTCATACACAATTTAGCCCCCCCATCTTTTTGCAAAAACAAAAGCAAAAAGATGTAAAATTGTGAAAAGATTGAGACAAACCTCCAAGTAATAACCAAAGGAAATCAAATTAAGAATTTCTCAAAAAAGAGACTCAAAACACCCAATTAGCTTAATGGAGATTGATGAGATGAAGAATTGCTGAAAGAAATTCAGAAACAAGACTTTTTTTGACAGAAAAATACAGATCTGGGTAGATACTAAGAATCCTAAATTAAATCTAAACTACACTGAAAGAAGAAATCTAAGTTTTTCAAGACTTTTAACAGGGTCCGCAGGCTCCCAGAAGTAACAGGTGCGGTCCTGCACTGGTTACTTAAGGAAAGTGTGGAGATGCCCGCACTGTGTGTGAAGACAAAGTGCGGTCCCCTGAAAACTTCAAGAAAAACATAAAAGACTTCAAAGCTTTCAAAAACAGAGAAAACCTAAGCTACCCAGGCAGATATCAATCAATCAAAAACCAGTAAAAACTTTTCCTCAAATTAAAATAAAAGAGAACCAAAAAACAAGTTCCTTCCCCAACGGAGTCGCCAATTTGTTGGCCGGATAAATCGTTCTTGCGGACAAGACTGATCTCCCTAGTGTCAGAAGACAATCTAGCAACAAACGAACAACTAAGTTTGTCTTTCTCTAAGTATATTCGTTTTATAAATCAATTCTATGAAGGTGTCGATCCTACCTTAGATCCAAGTGCTTATTTGTGGTCGCAGTGCTTCCGTTGCATCAATAATCCTTCGTCGCAACAAGGGCCCTTTTGTCACAAGAAAGTATCATATTTCGTTGATCTGCAATCACAAACAAGAAAATATCAATAGCACCTGTATAACAAATAATTATAAAACATACCTATCATAGTGATCAAGGAATCTATGAAATAAATGATCAAACAATAGCTTATCGAAATAAACAATCAAACGACAATTTATTGAGAAAAACAGAACTTGATTGTATTAATCTTAAAATATACAGAAGAACCTTACAACCTTAGCCTTGATGTTCGAAAGGCCTTCCCGGGGTCCGAAGCAGGAATCTCCTCTACTTTGATAAGTCTTGCACTCTTCCTTCAGGCGCAAAAGAGGTATGTGATCTTTCCTCTCAAAAGCTCAGCAGAAGGAAATCTAAATCTCAACAACACTTCAACTCAAATATTTTACCCATCAAAATATTCTTCAATCCTCCATTAGTTTCCTTAACATAAAAACTTAACTTCACCCTTTGAGGCTACCCAATGCCTCCTTTTATAGAGCAGATGAGGAGGTTAGGATTCCACCTTTAAAGGGATAGAACCCTCCTTCAAAGGGATAGGCTCCTCACATCAAGGGATTAGTTCCTTAAGGTGTGGGATACATGCACCTTACTAAAGCGTACTCATCCCCAAAAAATCTCATCCAGAACCTTCCAAAATTGACCAAAATTCAACTTTTTCGGTTTAATTTCGCGCTTTTTTGACTTTACAGGGGTACCGCAGGCATTACACTGGAAAAGAGCGTTCTAGACCGCAGTTTCTCTTCATATTACCTGCGTACCCTAGCTAAAAACGCAGGTAGGCTTCATATTAACTGCATACCCAAGGTTTTTTGAGCTTTAAGGGTTTTTCCTCTAATTTCAGGGCTTGGAATGAGGAACAAAGGTTGTAAGAATTGCAAAGGAGGCATGTATGAGTGTTTATTGAGCTCATACAGTCAGCAGAATGTCAAGGTGACAGTTTTCAGTGTAACACTTTCTTAATTTTTGGGGTGACAAATTCAAGGTCGAATTCTTGGAGGATAACGACCCAACGAGCGTACTTCCCACTGAGGATGCATCGACTCAATAGGAAAGCCATGGGGTTGGAATTATTCACAACCTTGGTGGAGCACATGAGGATATAATGATGCAGTTTTTGGACCGAGAACACGACAGCTAGTGCTAATTTTTCTTCATGTGAGTAGGACATAGGTGGACCGGCAAGGTTCTTACTGACATAATAGATCACATGTTCGATATCGTTATCATCCTCCTGGATAAGGACACCAGCAACCGAATAGGTGGAAGCGGAGATGTATAGGATGAAGTCTCAGTCAAAGTCAGGAGGACGGATCAAGGGAGCGAATGTGAGAGCATGCTTGAGGGCATCAAAAGACTCTTGATTGTAGGTATCCCAGACAAATGGGGTGTGAGATCAAAGAAGTCTAAGGAAGCCATGTGTGGTAGTGGCATAGTCAAGAACGAACCGGCAAAGAAAATTAGCTTTACCTTGGAGACTTTGTAGCTGGTGTAAGGTACAAGGAATAGGAGGTTCAAGAATGGCTTGAACCTTCAAAGGGATCAGAGTTATCTTGTCTTTAAACACTATGAAGCCGAGGAGACGACAGGCGGGAACGCAAAAGACACATTTCAATGGGTTAAGGTGAATGTTATACTTGCGATATTGGAGGAAAATGGTACGCAGATCATGGAGGTGTTGCGCCCGATGTTTAGAACGCGCAGTAAGGTTGTCTAAATAGGCAAGGATAATATGAGCTAAGTCATGGAAACAATAAGACATGGCTTGTTGAAAAGTGGCGTCGGCGTTTTTAAGGCCAAATGGCATGACTCGGTATGCGAAAGTGCCCCACAGACTAATGAATGTGGTTTTAAGTTGATCAACATGACGGATAATGATTTGGTTGTATCTCGAGAAGCCACTCATAAAGGATATAATCTCGTGCCCCACACACTCATCAATGATTTGGTCAATAAATGGTGTGGGGAAGTTGTCTTTGGGACAAGCGTTGTTCAGATTGTGAAAGTCAATGCAAACACGAATGGTGCCTTGTTTTTTGAGGATGGGAACTGGGTTGGACACCCAAGTGGTGTATTCGATGGGATAAATGAAACCAGCCTGCATGAGCTTATCGATTTTAGCTTTGATGGCTTCACGTCTAGAGGGATGAATGGGCCTCAACTTTTGACCGACTGGAGTGGCATCAGGCCATATGTCGATATGGTGTTCGACAATGGCAGGATCGAGTTCGGGCATTTCTGAGTAGGACCAAGCGAAAATATCATGGAATTATTTGAACAGTTTGGTGTAGGCTTCAATTTCTTTCGGAGTGCATTGGGCGCCCATGGTGATATGTTCTTCAATTCCTGGTTTGATAGAAATGTCTATTTTGATGGTAGGAGAGATATTGGCCATATTTCCTTCTTTGAAAGCGCCAGGTGTAGGGATGTGGTTTTTAAACCAATCTACTTTATCGAGAATGAAGTCTTTAGATTCGACAGCATATTGGCCATGGGATTGATGTGGAAGGAGGTATGCACAATAGTGCATATCTTCCCATGGAAAATCAGGTTCGGTCATGGCTTCCATGATGTCTTCATCTGACTGGAATATGGGAAGAGTGGAGGGAATAGGATGACCTGATGAGGTAGAAATATGATACTCTTGATTGTGAGGGGAAAGGCTCACATGCGCGACGTCATGTGAGGTGAAAAAGGAGTAAGCAGATGTGTGGTTAGGTGAAACATTGGGGGAAGGCACTAAGGGGTCGATCGCTGGGAATCGCGGTGATGAGGAAAGGTAAGAAATAGTGGCTGAAGGTTTGGTCATTTCAATATCAAGATGGGAAATGTTAATTGGGGTAGACAGGTTGTCTGGTGCTAGTGAAGAAGGAGTATGGTCAAGTGTGGCTTTGAATAGGTGGTATGCGGCTAAAGAAGAATGATACTCGTCGGGGGTAAAGGTGGGTATAATGTCAATGGAAATCGCACAAAGAACAAGGGTGATTGGTGTGCAAGTTTTTAAGTTTCGGGAAAGAATTAGGTATGGTGACATAGACCTCAGGGATATTGGATTCCAAGAATGTTTCATTGACCATGGTCTTGAGATGTAGTAATTCAGGACAGGTATGGGTGGCGTGACCGACAACATCACACAAAGCACACTGAATGGTATGATTTGGAGGCCGAGGAGGGGCAGAGTTTGACAGAGCAGCCTTGTCTTCTGATGCCCCCCTGCGAGCTTTGCTATTCTTACCTGAAGCGGTCGCAACAGGAGGTGGTTCCTGATGAGGTGACTGAGGTACTGTTGTAGCGAGACAAGTCATGGGGATTGGTTGAACTGGGGTCAAAGCAAGATATGGTTTGGGTTGACCAGGCAGGGTAGTGGTTGGAGGGTCAAGGTACCAGATGGGTATACCCAAGGTCAAGTTGGGGAGGGATAGGGTGGTCAAGATAGGGATGGGATAAACTCTAGGAGGGGGAGCAAGGAAAGGTATCTGACCAGCAAGGTAATGGCCAGGAGGAATGGTGCCAAGGGGGTTGATATCGGGTGGACTATTTGTAGAAGGAGATTCATAAGGAAGAAGGTTGGCTAGCGGGGGTGAAGGGCTAGGAGCTGGTGGGGGTGGGTGAGGTTGAGGTTGTTGACTAGCCAAAGTGGGTTGCTTAAGGTCAGCCCAAGATGATAGCATCATACAAACATTCGCCAAGCTAGGATCAGATACAGTAGGAGGGTCCCAAAAGGTTCTAAGCAAGGAGGAGTCTTTATAGACACCGCGGGAAAAACTAGGCAAATAATCAATGGTTGGCTTATTGGTGACAACAAAGATAGTGGACTCAGGGGAGGTCAGAGATTTTGGTTCATGATATGTCAATTGGTCAATGGTGACAATCCTTTCATTATGAGGGAAAAACATCTTGCAGTGGACTGCGGATGGGACGACAGACATGGCATAGGTGTAACTACGGCCCAAAAGAATGTTATAGTCAAGAGGGGCGTTGATAACTTCAATGTCGACACAAACAGTCTTGCCCGCAAGGGTGATAGGACAGTTACGGAATAGGCCAATGGGCTGGGAGGCATGGCCATCCCACGCATGAAGGGTGATTGTGGAAGGGGCCAGCTCAGGAGATCCGATTTGTTTCCAAACCAAAGCAGACATCACACAGGTAGATGCCCCCTCATTAATAATACACTGAGCGATGTTGGCATTTCGGATATTGACTGGGATTTGGAAAGCAACAGAAGAAGGAAGGGGGGGATGGTCTGACTGACGGGCATAAAAAACAATCAATTGATCATCATCAGGATCTATAGCACCTATGGTAGATAGTAGAGCCTTCTTTTGAGAAGGGCATGACTGGAGGAGTTCCAGTGTTGAAATGGAAGCAGGAGATTGTGCCAGATCATCTACTATGCTATATGAATGGGAAGCCTGACCAGAGGTAGCATTTCGGCGTAATGGGCCCTTAGGAATATTGGTATGAACATCAGCTTTGGGCGGAGGGATTTTCAAGGGACCATGGGGTGTCGACAGAGACTCTGTACGACCTGAAGATGGGGACTGGGGGACAGATGGAGCGGGAGGCGTGGAGTGCTGACGAGACCAAATTTGAAGGTTAAGGTCGACAGTGAGAGGTTGGTCAGAGGCCATCATGAGAATCTGGTAATTGGAGGAACCAGAAGGGGAAGGTTAAGTGGTTACCGAGGCATGAGGTGGTTGCGTAGCCACAAATATTTGCTGAGGAAAAGGATCAGTAAACACAGTAGGTTGAGAAGTAGCCGTATTGGGAGGGAAAGTAGGGGAGGAGTGTTGTCCCTGCACAGTGGCTTGAGACTCCCACATCTTTTGCATCTGTGGTAATAGGGGAAAATCATGTGTGTAATGACCATAAACACCGCAACACGAACAAGGCTTATTGGTGTGAAACAGCCTATCTGGCTTGGGCTGAGAACCCTGTGGCTGGTTGGCAGTGTTAGAATCAATACTGGAAGGATTGGATCCATGATCACCAGAGGCAGATTGATTTCCTTTCCTCTTTCTTTGAGAAGGAAGAGAATTAGTCGCGCCCTGCTGCGCAAATACTTGCCCTGGAGGGGTTAGTAAGTGTGGCTACGGGGGTGGAGGAGGCAAGGGAGTGAGAGGTACAAATGATGGAGGAGCTAGGACTCTAGGCTATGGGTAAGGATAAGGGTTTGGATGGGCAACATTGAGGTAAGAAGGAGTGTGGACAAAAGGAGGAGGCATACCATATCCTGGATACATGCTACATGGAGGGGGGAAATTGCTAGATTTGTTGGCCCCTCCTGAAGGGAAACCATAGCCCATAAGAGGTTGAGAAGAGGTATGTGAAAGAGCTCCAATGATACCATCGGCAAAGTGAGATGCCCCCGAGGCATTAGCACCATCGGGCTTGGGGAGGTCAGGAAGGACGGTATAAACATAACCAGATTGAGCATAGATAAGGTCATATTTCAAGGCTGTTTGGAGGGTGGCTTCTTCGGTTTGAGGGAACTGGGATGCGCCATCTTTGCCAATGGGAGGTAAGAGAGAGCGAAGGAACTAGTCCATATAAACCTGATCTTCAAAGGTGGGGGCTCAACATAGGCTCCTTCTTCTCTGCCATTCCTGGACATGAGCAGAAAGGCGGGTCGAAGAGGATTGATGGAAAGAAGTCAAGAGTTCTGTACCAGTGTTGTATCAGAGAGGGAGCTAGAAATAAGATAAAAAGGCTTGGGCAATGGTCGCAACGGTGGTATGGGAAGAGGCGGCCTGATCAACATACCATTTAGAAGCTTCGCCGGTAAGCATGTGTTGGAACAATCTAAGATGGATGGAGTCATCAGTAATGGAATTGGATGAACACCACATACGGAAAGATCGGATATGGTTGGAGGGATCTTGAATAGCAAGGCCTTCAAACTTGGGAATGTCGGAGAGGAGCTTGGTGGGCATAGCAGGCCAACTAACATTGTGGCGGATAGGATTATTGATCAATTGATTTAAATCGTGGAGACTGAGATCGGCCATATAAGGGAGAAAAGGGACAGTCGAGGTAGTTCCCATAGTGGTTTCACTGGAAATGGACCTAGCAGTAGAACTGGGGTTGTTGCTAGTGCTAGGCCCTGAACTAGACATGGTGAAGGTAATAGGGGGAGAATGAGGAGTAGGGGGAGAACCCGAACAATCAGAAGAAGAGTCGAAGTGCGGACTCGGGGGAGGACATACTTGATGATGACGAGAAGGAGGAATTCAACCAACCAGAAAATAAGGGTGAAGGCCAAGAATTCTCCAGGATAAACGCCTTGGAGACGCAATGATGACGGGAAGAAGAAAAACCGATAAGGGCAGGGAGGTGCAAAATCAAGTGAGGTCAATTTCGAAACAAGGGCAGAGCTGTGCAGTGTCAATTGATTTTAAATTCTTTGCCAGGTGGTGTTAACCAGGCTCTTCTTCACTTAGGGTCAGTGTGTGGCATGTGTTAATTTTAATTTTTAAACCCAAATGTTTTGAGAGTAAAAGAAAAAGTGTGTTGCGTAACTGAAAATAAATCTGCAGAGAATAGTATATAAGACTGAAATAATAGAAAATTAACAGCTAACAATGCATCGATCTAACCCAAGAAGGCGTGTCTCTCAAAACTAGTCTAAAAGAGGGAAAAAATCAAATAAAAACACACTAAAAAGAGGCCAATAGATCTAAGGTCGGGAGGGACATGGATCTAAAGGGGAAATCTGCTGAAAAGAGGTGCAAAAAATAGCAAAGAGATAGAGGCAAGGTTGTTGTAACAAAATGGGGAAATTAGCTAAATGCAGGAGGGACAAGGAGGTGACCCTAGAGGTAAAGCCAAACAAAACTATATGAGGTGATTTGAAAGGGATAAGAGCTGATCTAGAAGGATCTAAAAATGAGGTATCAGATTTGAAAAGAAGAAGGCTGAAACTCTGAAAATTCAGACGTCTAAAACAACTAAAACTCGCCCACAAAACGTGGAGGGTACTAAAGCCCTAAGGGGCAAGATCTCCACTTAGTTGAGTGAAACAGATCAGAAACAGGTCTAAATGGGCAGAGACAGAGGCTGGAAAACTCTGATAGAAGCTTCAAAGAAACCTAGAAAAATTGTTGGAAAAGTGTAGAAAAAAGGGAAGGTCGTAGGTTCTGACCTGATTTCAGTCCAAGTTGCAGTTTTGGGGTAGAAAAGTGTGCCCTCCAGTCCAGGTTGTAGTTTTTTGGCCGATAAATGCGACCTATAGATCTGGGTCTCTCGGTGGCAGATTTCAAAGAAATTTGTCATCTCAGCTACGACTGATGTTTGTCACCTGCGCAATAGGGCCAAAAACACACAGAAGTTAAAAATTTGAATGTTTGAGGGTTTTAGAGCTGAAAAACACCATAAAAATAGGAAAAACAAAAAATTGAAGAGAAACCCTAAGGTCTGAAATAGCTGGATATGCAGGAATATATAAAACGACAGCGGTCGCAAAAGAAAACCCATGTGGAGTCGCCAATTGTTAGTATGAATATTTCGTCAGAAAAAGACCACTTTAGCTACGCATAACAAATATCCCTAACATCGATTATGGCTGCCAATATCTTTAACTCTGCAGTTAGGTGATCCAAATAACGCTGCACAAATCCATATCTAAGCATAAAAGACATTAAGCAGTGAAAATAAAATGTCACTCCATGCATCCAATAGATAAGACAAGAACGATGTATTTGAAAGAATTTTTTATATTAAAATGGGGCACCTAAGAGGAAAACAAGAAAGGTGTTTCTGATTCTCCTCAATGGGATGGGTTCTTTAAAGTCCTTAGCATTTCAAATCTAAAATTTCTCTCTCTTGTTGGTGTAGAAAACCAAGACAAACATAGAACTCAAAGGGAGCTCACAAGGAAAAAATGGAGAATGTGAACAAAAGTATAGATCTAGAGTGATCTAATGCCATGAAAGGTGACTAATGAATGGGAAAACTATTCTATTTATAACAAAATATTAGGGCGGTCTAGAACTTGGTGCATGAATAAAATATTATTAATCAAATTCTAGAACCACCCTTTCGGAATATTTTATTATATTTGTTGGAAGGAAAAGGATTTTTGACTTGGTCAATTCCTTTATTTATAAATAATAAATAAATAAATGATTTATTTATTATTTTAAGGAAATGATGGGAACATAATTAAATAAATAATGATTTATTTAATTATTTATAAATGATTTAGTCAAATTTAACTAGGAATATTATTTAAATAAGGATTTAAATAACTTATTCCTAGGAAATAATCAAATAAATAAGGATTTATTTAATTGATTTCCTTGTTTTGGGTTAAATATGACCAGGAAATATAAATAAATATAGATTTGTTTATTATTTCCTTTTGGGGTTTCCTGTTTAGACCATAAACAACTTAATAAAGGTGTTTTACTAAGTTATTTCACACAGTGAAAGAAATTTTACTTAGGGTAAAATTGGTCTTACATGGTGTACTTGGGTTCATCTAATGATAATAGGTTAGATGACCAAAAAATGGTGTAACACACATTGTTTAAAGAAAAATAAAAAAATATATATCAAGACAGAGAAAGCCTCCACCGCCACATCAGAGGCTAATTGATTCCTCTCAGCTACTTAATGCCACCTATAGCATCAAAGCATTCAATAGAGGCCGAGTAATGACCAAAGTAGAGGATATTTTCCTTAATACAACCAAACAGTTATTCCAAGCCAAACAAATTTATTGGAAAGATAACACAGAGCCTTAAAGTCAACAAAAACTTCCAGCAATCTTAATACTTAATGTAAAAACAATTAATACAGAGGAAATATATGTAAAATTCTCCATTGAGCCCCTCAAAAGGCTGAGAAGCATTAACTGTATTAATTGAACCCATAGATCTTTTGTCTCTTCGACCTCCTTATTTTTCTATAAAATCTTATTGAGGGGCTCATTGTAAAGGGTTGGTAGCAAAACTTTGGAATATACTTGTGCTCGAATTTTCTACATGTAAATAGTGTTCAAAGGCTCTTGAAGCTCTGTTTGTGATTAAATAAGTTAGGCTGAGAAGTGACGATGATTGCTGAACTGAAACATCGAACGTAAAGAATGTAACTGGATTGACATCAATATAGAAGCTGTTTCTTGGGATCCTAGTCTATATCACTGGTGAAGTGCTTCTTTCTATGTTATTGTTTTCCTTTCATGTATGCCATTTTGTCCATTATTCTCTGATAAAGAATAGCAAGCATAGAGTTAGGATTTACTATTTACATTACCCTTCTCTAACTGATAAGCTTTATCTCAATTTTTTTCTCTAATTTGTTTATTTAAGAATGATTCAATATAGTTCAAACAATTAGGAATGCTGGTGTTCCTTCCTCCTACTGTTTTCTTTAAACATTGTTCTTGAATGTTATTTTCATTATTTGCTTAGTAAAGATAGACTAGAAAAGTGATGGTGTGCCCTGTTTTCTAGTTTCTTTCTCCAAAGGTAATTCTGAAAGTTTCCCTAAGTGTATGCTGAAAGCAGTCTAGATTTAAAAGTATCTTAACTGATCTTAGGCTGCACTTTGTCTATCTTATTTGTTTTCATCCTTTCTAAAATTAATTATGCGGATTACTGGATTGTTTTTCTATTGAGTTAAATTTAATACGAACTTGCCCAAAGAGGTTTATGGTGAGCCCTGCCTTTTGGTTAGTTCTAAACAGTTACTTAAAAGGATTTTCTTGTTTGGACAGACTGTTCAATCCTAGTTGAAATTAGTGTCTGTTTCCACCCCTTCAACACTTTTATTGTTTCCATTCCATCATTTAATCTCAAATATCTTGTGATATAGATGACTTGCCCCCTTGGAACACTCTTGAAATTGTTTCACAATTAAAGTCCTATTATGACTCCATAGCCCAGTGGACTAAAAACCAGCCTTATATCTATCTAATTAGCCAAAGATTGTTTTGATTGCTTGCAACTTCACACCTTTGAAGCTCTTTCATTTTAAGACTTTTCACTCAACTAAAAATCATGCTCAACCATCCAAAACCAATAAAAACCATCGCTCTTAATAACTAGCCTAATATCATACCCAAAAAAGCCTTAAAGGATAAATAAATCTTTGCACTTATTGGAGAGATCCCTCTCCGGATTCAGGAGGGCTAGATACTAGAATCCCAAAGTGGTTCAAGTGTTGTCTCTGCAGTTTGTATTTGTCAATCTTGCAAATTACAGATTTCCTAACAGGTGGCCACATGCTGACTCTTGGCCCCTGCCAAGCGAACAATCATCCATAGTATAGACCTAAATGGTCTCAAAGCTACCCGTGAAATAGGTACCCAGTTGCTCACAGCCTCTGTGTTGCGTATGCAATGAGCAAGAATGAGATCAGCAGTAGAACGTGGATCCACTCTAGACCCCGTCAAGTTGGGCCTTAGTCCATGACATGATAGGCCATTCAAAAAGTACACATCATCCTTCTCGATTGAGAGCTCATTGCCCCCAATCCAAAAGACATGGTGCCGCTCATCCCATTGCTGAATCAGCCACCTCAAGAGGTCCTCTTAGCCCCTCATCAGTTCTAAATGTGCATATTTTAGCAAACCACATCTACAAAGAGCCATCAAGCTTGTAGCATCAGTAAGCATATCTCTTTCTTCCCGTTCATGTTCTCGCTCTCGCCAGATACTCATGATTAACAGTTGAATACCTACAAATGTAACTTTTTCAATCAATTAGAAATTGTCTGGACCCCTTCAAAATTATTATAAATGAGTTCCTGAAAAATGCGTTGCACCTAACGCTAGCCATAGTGCAAAACAGAGCACACTAACGCGCCCTTCCTTCACAGGAGGTGCGCTTAATGCGGCCCCAACACTGTTGGCCCGCGTTAGCCGCTAATATTTTTTAGGGCCTGCCAAATTTCCCATTCTGAACCAGCAAAACTTCACAAAAACCACAATTAAATGATACCAGGAGGTTCTAGCTCTTACCTGGATCTCGCGGGAAGAAAAACCGTTGCTCGGATTGACCACAATCATCAGCTGAAGTTTTCACCCTTTTTCACCCTAGAGCTCCTTCACAGCATTCAACACGATGAAAATGAAAGTCTTTTGACCTTCTTATAGCCAAGTCTGGGGCATGACTTTCTTAGCTAGTTTGCAAAAATTGCAAATTATTCTTGTACGTGTCACAACTATTGAGGTTAGTTACTGATGTCCTGATGAGTGATCAAGATTTATATGCAGATATAAACATGTTTTGACCCGATATCGAGCATTGTTTTTACGGTATTTTTCTTTCTCGTTAATCTGAAAAACCTTGAGTTCTCTTCTTTGGACTTGTTAAACTTATACGAAGTCGATATCGAGCATTGTTTTATGGTATTTTTTTTCTTGCTTGTTAATCCGAAAAAACCTGGAGTTCTCTTCTTTAGAATCATTAAAACTGATATGAAGAAGCACTGAGCTTTCTTTTTAGGGACCTTTTTCTAGCTCATAAAACTGAAAAAACCCCAAGCTACCTTTTTCGGGCTCGCTAAACTACCATGACAGAGAGTAAGGAGCCATTCTTTGCCTCTTTTTCAAACCTCTTTAAACAGAAAAAGTGACCGAGTTTTCTCTGGATGACTCGTTAAAATTTCACAGAGAGCACCGAGTTTTTCTTTGTTGAACTGTTTAAAATTTCACAAAGAGTACTGAGTTTACTTCGTCTCCTCGTACTCATAAAAAAATGAGGTAGACGTCCATCGAACATAGATTTCTCACTTTTTCGGCTTCGATGGACTAACTCACGGAAAATGAACTGTTTCAGGCTTACTATTCTCCCTTTGTCGTGCCTGGTTATCAAGACATGACAAAGGTACCCCATGGAGTTGTCTTTTACAACATTTTTTAGACTCTCTAAACATGAAAAAATCGCCAAGTTTACTCGTCTGGACTCGTTAAACCTAATCAGAAGGGGCACGGAGTTATCTTTTCTGACATTTTTCAAACTCTCTAAACATGAAAAATTCACCGAGTTTACTCGTCTAGACTCGTTAAATCTAATCAGATGGGGAACAGAGTTGTCTTTTATGACATTTTTCAGACTCTCTAAATATGAAAAATTCACTGAGTTTACTCATCTGGACTCGTTAAACCTAATCAGACGGGGAAAAATTTGGACAAAATGGATACTACCTCTATTACATTTCAGAAAGGTCGATTTGGCAGCAAAAATCTTGAACATGGCACTTCCCAAAAAACTCTTTTGCAGTTATCTGAACCCTACCATCTATGAGTATTAGCCTTCATTTCCCAGTGTTCCTACACCGGTAAAATCCTAACACACTCTTTGGTGTTAATTAAGCCTCAACTACCTAGTACCCTGTTACAGTGCCTTCTATTGTTCAAGCAGATCTCGCTATCTATTGCTCCTCTTATCAACCAAACCACTCATTATGCCAAAAATTATTTGTCGTCAGACATCCCCATTTACTCTTCATTACCTCCATAAAAAACAAAATCATTTGGTTTTCGTTTCGTGTTGACTGACGTAGGACGCCTCAGTGCCTACCTTTCAATAGATCTCTTCCTATCGAATTCAACATCTTATCTAGGAAGTTGATCCTTAAACCCATCAGTACCCGGCTACTTGCAGACATCAGTGGCAGGTAGTCTTGTTTTTTATTGGGAGTCTTCATCATTGGCTCCTGATCGAATGATTCTGAGTGTTCCACTTCAACTCTTTCTATTCACACTTGCTAGATCTTACTGTGCATCTTAGGGACCATGATCATTATCGGTGGCCACCTTCACGTCTGTTAACAGTTTTCATTATCGACTGGTAATCAGACGATTTCTGACATGTTTGACGACAACTCCTTCATTCACATGTTGAGAAATATGCAGTTTAAGTGAAGCAGTGGTCAAGAACTTGGGGCAAAGGTTACATCATTAAATTTGTGTTCCCTTCCCCGAGTTGTGATATTGTTTATGGAGACAGCTTCTTCAGCCTGATCCTGTTATGACAGACATTTCCACATTGTGCTTATTAGTGGATAGATTATTCATATCTCTATTCTAGAGAAATCATGTTGATTAAGCTACTGAGCATGGGAATGCCTGACTCAAGGCAGATACTATATTTTCTGACATATGTTGTTGTTTCAGGTTTTCCTCAGTCTTTCAATCTCTTTATCTCTATTATACACATTATAAATTATTTTGGCCATCGTCTTTGTCTCTGACCTCACACTTTAGGGGGCAGCTGTTACAGGTCAAAAAACCTCCTCATCAGCTTAGAGGAGAAGATAAATATGGAAGGAATACGAAGACCTAAACTAAACCTACTTCTGCCAAGGTAACGCACCCATATAACAACACAAGAGTGTTATAATGCACCTGATCAATGAAGAGGCCGCGTTAGTGGCTAGGGAAATTTTTTTTTACACTAGAGGGCAGTGTTACCTGTGTTTTGAGTTTGAAACAGGAAAAACACGCGGAGAATGATTTGAATTTCCAGCTTTTTCTCACAAGAGAGTCAGTACAAAATAGAAACTGCAAAGCACTAGTCTCTTATTGGGCCTTGCCAAAAACAACTGAACTCTCAAGGAAGGCAAAAGCATGGATGTTGAGGAAACATCTTGGTTTTTTTTATTTAGAACTGGTGGAAGGAGAGAGGCAATGATTGCTCTCTCCATCTCATATAAAATGGAGATGAAGGCTCTTGGTTCAAGGTCGAAGGATTGTCAAAGTTTTGAATACTTGTGAAGCAAATATTATTGTTGTAGTGTGAAGGTCAAAGGTAAAAGAGGTTCATTGAGAAATTTTTTATCATGAAATCACCACATTGAGTGATAGAGAGATTGGAAGGCTAAGGAGGGCTTGGTACAACCAACGGTTGTAATCCTCCTTTTTATAAATCAATAGAAATGTATATGTTTTGTCCATTCTATGCGTTGATATCGTTATTTTTTTTCCATTACTTATATTGCATGAGATGAATGGCTTAGATGTGCATTGTTTAATGTTTGTTATATATTAACTTAATTGACAGGAATGTATATTGTGATAGAGATTACATGGGTGCTTTGATTGATCACAGGGTCGAGATTTGGAGCTGGTGAAGGAGTATCCCTGCTTTGCTGCATAGTGCTCTCCAAGAGACTTCGGGATGATAGAAGAGGTAATCTTCCATCCTATTCCATCAAGTTGTTTAATTTGATATGAACATGTATGCACCTTCTTTGTGAATTATATAGCTAATCTTATTGTCTGCCTCGAGCACTGAAAAGCCCTGAGAAGGATATTCGATAACCAACAACCCAAGCATTTTACCCTATAGCAGGTATCTAAAATTTGACAAGTTTATGTTTGAACAAGGTTATACTAGATGTCACTCTGATCATTGTGTTTATCTGAAAATGAAAAATGATGGCATAAATATTATATTGTTATTGTATGTAGATTACATGCTTATTGCAGGGTCTAACATGCAGGAAATTAATGTGCTCAAAAGAAAATTGGAAAATTCCTTTACAATGAAGGATTTGGGAGCTGCAAAAAAAATCCTTGGTATGATAATAACTAAAGACAGGAAAAATCGCAAATTAACACTATCTTAGAATGAGTACATACAAAAGGTGTTGAAAATATTTAATATTCAGAATGCAAAACAAGTTAGTACACCTTTTTCTAACCATTTCAAAATTAGTAAGGAGATGTGCCCCATGACCCAAGAAGGAATGGACTATATGTCTAAAGTTCCATATGCATCAGTAGTTGGAAGCTTAACGTATGCAATGGTCTGCACAAGGCCTGATATTGCACATGCAGTGGGAGTTGTAAGCAGGTACATGAACAATCCTTGAAAATAACATTGGATGGCAGTAAAATGGATTCTCAGATATTTGAGAGGTACCACAAATCAAACATTATGCTTTGGTGGTTCAAACATTTCTCTACAAGGATATGTTGATGCAAATATGGTAGGTGACAAAGATAACAGGAGGAGCACTACAGGGTATGTATTTACTGTAGGTGGAACAACTGTTATTTGGGTTTCAAAAATCCAAAGTGTTGTTTCACTTTCAACAACAGAAGCAGAGTATGTTGCTGCTACAGAGGCTAGTAAAGAAATGATTTGGTTATAAAGGTTTATTGATGAGTCGGGTAAGGAGCATGATATGGGCACTTTATACAGTGATATACAAAGTTCCACTCATCTTGCAAAGAAATCAGTATTTCATTCTAGGACTAAACACATACAGCTCAAGTACCATTTCATATGGTTAGCATTGGAAGATGGATAGTTGAAGATGGAAAAGATACACACTATCTAGAATCCTGCAGATATGATAACAAAAGTTGTAACCAGGGAGAAACTGAGAATATTCTCAGTTTCAATTGGTCTTCAAGCATGAAGATAAATATGAGAAACAAGTAGGTCCAAAGAGGAGTCATTGTCCAGCAAATGAAGTAGTGGTGAAGTTGCTACAATTAGTCTCCAAGTGGGAGATTGTTGGGTGTCGAGCCTAATTTTCATCCTGATTCAGAGATCCTTGTTTTAGCCAGATGTATACCCCAGGAAAACTGTACACCCCTAAAGTGGGGGGGAATTACCCCCCGCCCCCCCCCCCTCTGCGGTGTCCAGGGGGGCTGACCCCCCACCTGGGGGGTCTGGGGGCCAGCAGTCCCCTGGCGGGGGTTTTAGGGGCAGTGCCCCCAAAGCTAAAAATAGATGTAAAATTTCCTTGTAAAAGTATAGTAATTTCTAGTCAATCTGGGCCATTAATTAAGTGGATGATTTGACGGTAGAAGTTATGTTTAGTTTAGGGGTTTTTTCCCTAGAAGGAAACCCCTCACTTTGTATGAGGGTATTGTATTGCAGCTGTGTATTTTGTTGGGGTCCTGTGATTTAGCAGACTGGCATACTAAATGACAAGGCAACATCAGAACCACTTTGGAATCCTAGGATCTAGCCCTCTTGGATTTAGAGAGGGATATATCTATATGTGTTTTCAAATGATATGTATTTAAGACTTATGATATGATATTAGGATAGTTATTAAGCACAAGGGGTTTGTTTGTTTTTGGTTGGGAATCATTAAATGAGAAGGTCATGTGAAGTGAAAAAGGAAATAAGTGGAAGGATGTTTCAGCATTGGAAGATAGGTCAAAAAACAGTGTTAAACCATTGGGCTATGGAGTCATAAAAGGGTTTACTTGCACATCAACTATTCAAGGTTTTCAAAGGGAAAGTCATCTATATCAGAAGATCTTTTAAGTTGAGTTGGTGGTATGGAACATTTAGGAGTGAGGTTAAAGAAGCAACCTGTAAGAAAACAAAGGGCAGCATAAGATGAGGTAAGGACTTTAAACCTATCCTTCTTTTGACATACTCTTAAGAATAAGACATTTAAGATAAACATAAAATGTCACCTCAGATTAGGTAAGGACTTTTAACCTATCCTGCTTTTGGCACATTCTTAAGGGAAATCTTGAAAATAGTCGTTTAAGAGTAAACAAGAGACAGGGCTAGCCATAAAATTCATTGATTAAGACTCTACTTAGCATGTAATGAAAATATCATTCAAGAACAACATCTCAAGTTCTACTCAGCAAGACATGGGCTCACCAACATTCATTGACTGGTTATACTCTATTGAAATCATTCCCAAACACACATTTAGTAGAAAACATAAAGATAAAGATTTTCAGTGAGAGCTAGGGTAATTTTCAGTATATCCTACTCTATATTTGTTGTTCTTTATCAGAGAATATGAACATAATGGAAACATAAGGAAAATAACAGTTATAGTGAGACTAACATCACCAATGATTTAGATCAGGGTCGAGTGAATTTGCTTGTCTATTGATGTGCAAAACCAGTTACATACTTTGAGTTAATTAGCTTTTATAGTCCAATGTTTTTTTTCCCAGCCTACTATATTACAACTACTCAGAAGCTCTTACTCCATAACAGTTCAAACTATTATCAATTTCCCAATGATTTACAATGAATTTTCTGTGAATACATATAGGTGAATGAGGAAGACTGCTGCATAAATGGTAATAAATGTTAATTAAGACAGAGGGCTAGATGGTATTCGAATGCCCATTCTGCTTAATGAATGTAATGTTCCCAATTTTTAGCCTCAAGCTAAAAGGAACATTACAGTTAGCATACTTTTATTTTGTTGAATAAAATGGGTAAGGAGACCCCTTAACCACTTAGATGGACAAATAACACTCCTTGTGTGAAAGGAGGAAGAATAAGCAGCTGAATTAAGCACCTAAGGGTGTGAACATGATCGAGATCACTTTGATTTAGCCATCTTTGACTAAGTCAACAACGCTGTCCAAGAGAGGGAATCTCCATGACAAGACAACACATTTTTAGACAACTCTCCACTTGCATGAGATAGGTGGCCAATGTGGATGGGATCCATGGTGAGAGGAGTTCAATTTCTTTATAAGGAGGAGATGGCATCCCATTTTCATTATGCATTAGCTTATTATTTTCGTTGGGTCTACAAAGACTTGCATCCCTAGGCTGTTTAGCAGGGTTGTAGTGTTCTTGAACCCAAGGGTTTCCCTGGTCAGAAATCCCTACCTCATCGTCAAGGAAGGAGAGGGTTTGAGCTCCATTTCCTCATTCCAGCATTTGGCCAAGATTACACCTTTAGCTATAGCATTATTTTTTTGGGCAGAAAACGTTGAATTGCTGGGGGCAGCAACAGAGGAACTCACAAAGATGTTCCTTGGCTTGTTCTTCGGAGGAGATCTTGCATAGTATTTGGAGGAGCAACAGAGGAGACTCCCGAGCTTCATTTCAGATATTTGGCTCCAGGCCAACCATTCACTATCTCTCACAATGCAGTCTAGGGATGGAACTGCATTATTTTCATGCGGGTAGTGTTGGGAGAGTTCATGGAGCTCATAGAGAGGATTGTTCTTGAGTAGAGGGATCAACCGTCTACTAAATAGCATCATTGGAGGAGGGAAATCCATATTTCATATTTTCCATAGCCTCATCATATGTTTTCAGTGTTGCAGTGACATATTAACCCTAGCAGTTAATTGTCACATTGTATTTTGTTTGGCATTTCTAGCAATCCCTCTAGGATTGGCTAGATATCTTGTATTAAAGCCCATATTTCCTTTCTTGGGCATTTATTTGTATCCTTCAGCCACATTACCATTTTGTATGCATTCAAAAACTGCTACTCTCATAGAGACATCATAGTCACTACTTTCTGGCATACTCTACAATTGCAACAACTCTTGTATTTTATTGATTGATCATTGGAGATTAGTCCTGATAGATTGAGTGGCTTGTCCCTCATGATTTTATTGTGTATTATTGCTGATATATTAATATAATGATGGATGCATGACTTTCCCCTCTTATTTTGCATTTAAAATTGTAGATTTTAATGGTTATGTTCATGTACTGCTGTAAGCTCTCTCATTGAGCATTTTCTAATAGATCTAGTTTGGGGAGATCTCAATAACCCATGTAGAGACATTTATTTGGGCTCAAATTCTAGAAGTGTTACACTAAAAACTGTCATCCTGACATTTTTCTATGAGTATGAGCTCATTATTACTCATACTTCCTCCTTTTGCAAGTCTAACATATCATCTCCTCATGTCAAGCTTTCAAAATCAGAGAAAAGTTCCTAAAAATCCCCTAAACATTGGTATCGTACTTTCTCTATTCATTGCCTACGGTCCCGCACCTAAAGTTTAGCCCTCCTGCGGAAACATACCGCACGTTCTTTGTGTCATGGGTGCGGACCTCTGTAAAACTCAAAAAGGCGAGAAAGTAAAGATAAAAAGTTAATTTCAGATGAATTCTAGAAGATTCTAGATGGGAATTTTCGGGAATGGATACGCTTTGAGAAGGTTCATGCATCCCTCACTTGATGGAGCTAACCCCTTGATGAAAGGAGCTAATCCCTTTGAAGGAGGATTCTATCCCTTCATATTTGGAACAGAAAAACCTCCTCTTTTCCACTATAAAAAGAGGCCTTGGGTAGCCTCAAAGGGAGTTCAAGCTTAAGATATTTGAAGTTAAATGCTGTTGAGATTTAGACTCAGTTAACTAAGACTTTCTGTGAGGTTAAATCACTCATATCTATTTGTCTTGGTTCAAAGAGTGCAATGCTTGTCAAATTAGAAGAGATTCCTGCTTCGGACCCCGGGAGGACCTGCACAACATCAAGGCACATGTTGTAAAGGTTTTCTTTATTTGAAGTTAATACAAATATACTCATTTCTCTCATTAAACTGTCTATTCATGGTTTATTTCATAAATTCCTTGATCATTATGATGAGTATGATTTATAATAATGTCTATACAGGTGCTGCGTAATCTTTTTTCTTGTTTGTGACTGCAGATTCACGAGGAACGTTCTTTCAAGTGCACGGGAAGGACTTCAACGAGATCAAGCAAGCGTTGGATACAAGGTAGGCCTTACACCTATATAACATTTTTATGAATCTTATATACTTAGAGAGAGATTAGTATAATTGGCTGTTTTTTGCTAGTTACTTTTAGTACTAGAGAGATCGGTCTTGTCCGCAAGACGGATTAATCTACACAACAAAATGGTGACCCCGCTGGGGAAAGAACTTGTTTTTTTTGGTTCTCTTTTATTTTTGATTTGAGGAAACATTTTTTCCTGGTTTTTGATTGATACATATCTGTCTGGGTAATTTAGATTTTCTCTGTTTTTGAAAATTTAGAAATATTTTAAGTTTTTCTACAATTTTTCCTAGGACCGCACTCTGGCTTACTTTGACAGTGTGAGCAGGTTCGCACTTTCTGTAAAGAATACAGTGCGGGACTGCACCTGTCAATACTGGTTGCCTGCGGACCCTGTAAAAATTTTAGAAAATCTCTAGATTTCTTTCTCTAGTTTATTTTTATTTGGATTTAGCCTTTTGGTGTCTGCCCAGACTGATAATTGTTTCTGTCAAGAATTTTTTGTGAATGAACTCCAACAGTATTGATGTTTTGATGATTTTCTAGAAGATTTTGCAGTTTGGATTGTTTTTTCCGCTTGGTCTTTGTAGCGATTCGAACTTTTGACAATTTGCAGTATCTCAGATTACATTGATCTCTTTTTGTCTTTTGAATCCGACCTGATTTTGAAAACATCCTATATTGAGAAATTGAGCCTTTTGTTTCTTTGCGAATCTTCGAAAAAACTTGGTTGAAAGTTTTGAATTTCATTTTTATAAAAAACATATTTTGAGTGTTTTTGATCTGTTTGTTATTCTGAACGAATAGATTCTTAGTTTGCTGAACAACTAAGAAAAAAATTCTTCAAAAAAAAAATCTAAAATATTTTACTCAATTTAGATCATAGTTCTCAAGATTAGATTTTGTACTTTTGAGTAGTTTTAATTTTTGTAGCTTTCTTTCGAAGGAAAATTGTTTTGTAGCTTCAAGTTTGGAAAGAAAAAGGATTTTGTTATGAGCTTGATATAACATCGTTGAAAAGACAAAATATTTTCTTTCAATAATTCTTCATGTTTAAAGAAGGAATTGTTTATTAAAAGAATTGCATTCTCTAACTCTTTCTTAAATAGAAGTTCATTGAAAGAAAAAGAATTGATTATCATTCTAGGTGCATTTTTAGTGTTTTTTGGAAGTCGAGTCTTCACATCATCCAAAGTTTCATTTCCACACCCATTGACTTAAGAAACAGCTCCTAAAAGTAACTCTTAATTAAAATTCATCTAGTAATCTTTTTATTTCTAGGGCTCTTATCACCAACATAGCTTAGGCTAGTATCTTGGAGTAGGGAGTAATTAACTCTCCAAGATAGCTAAAACAAACAAGTAGACAAATCTTGCGGTAGGAAGAAATTCCAATTGTTGCATGTATGCTCTGGGAAGCTCCTCCTAAAGGAGTCAAGCATGAGATCATATATGAACCAGTGGGGTAATCAATCCTTCCTCATTCGGAACGATAGAAGGTATACACGTATTAAAAATGATAAACCTCGGATAGACCATTGTCGAGGAGCCTGGGGTCACTTGTCGGTAAACCTTGGATTATTTCAAGGAGCCTTCAAGGGGATTGAGCTTTGTTACTCTGCCCTTGCGTGTGTGTCGGATTGTAGACTGTTCCCCCAGGTATATTTGTTTCAGTTGGTAACCTTAGAGGCCATAATCTTTAGGATTCTTTCCTAAGGTGACGGTGGAGGGAAGATCCCACTGTACCTGGAACAGACGTCAGCTAGACTCACTTGGACTCTCCGGAGGGTTATCTTCACTCTAGATGGTATAGTGGAGAAACTTGCACTGGTCTGTTTCATTAAGCAGGTTGTCGGGGTAACTGTTCCAACCGCCCTTTTCGTGTTAAAATTCTACTAAGTTGGATTTCATCACAAACTAGTGTTTTTAGTACGGAAAGTTACCTGTTTGTGTGTGGTTTGAACTCTTATATTTTTAAGAGAATGATTCAATTGTTTGTTTCTTAGAGACTTTAGGTGTTTTCATTTGAAAATTTTCTTTGTTTGCGTGTGATTAGATAATTTTTAATCGTGGCGGAATTGTCGAGACAATCCCGGAGAATACAAGGGAAACCCCATGAATATTCACCAAGTCAAGTTGAAGGTCTTCGTGCTCTGGTAGCATCCAGTAGTAATAGAATTAGATCAACAGAAATTGGAAGTTCATCTATAGTTATACATCCTAATCATCAAATACCTACAACAGAATACATTCAAGAACCAATTTCAGTTTTTGAAGTTACTAAAAGTATTTCTCCTTCTGGTGAATTATCTGACGAACCTGAAATTTCTGAACCTGAAACTGAATTTTCTGTTTTGGAAACATCCTCATGATTTATTACACCAACTTCTAGAAATCCAGGTTCACCTAGGGTAATAAATATCATTACAGACAATCTTCCCTCTGGAATTATTTCTATTGAAGAACTTACTAATCCAGACGAAGACATATCTCTTCCCAACTCCCCTCAATCGTTAAATCTTAGGGAGCGTGAATCTACTTTCTACAGCCCCATTCAAACTAATCCTTGGTATCTCTCTTTAACAAACTTTTTAGAGAATCTGGGTCTTGCTTTTTATCCACCTCGAATTCCATTTCATCCTACACCCAGAGGTTATTATCCGTCATCTTTTATGGCTGGAGAGTCATCCATGTTTTCTCAAACGCCGGAATCATTTTTACATGGTGGTCCTTCTGTTCCTTCAGGATATCAGTCTTTGTCTGGTACTTTCTTAGGAGCAACTCCTCAACCCATCGAAAATGTGTTATCATCTGGTCTTGATGGACTTAAAATTGAAACGTCGAACGCAAATTTTTTTTTTATGATGTCTGGTAATATTCCAAATCCTCAAATTCAAGGCAGTAACTTTCCTTCTGGGGGGAAACCTCAGGGAACTCAGTTACTGCCTGGGGGGCAACCTCAAGGTAGTCAGTTACCGCCTGGGGGGCAACCTCAAGGTAGTCAGTTACCACCTGGGGCATAACCTCAAGGTATCTTTTTCCCAGGACAAACTGTGGAATCATATTATTTTGGGGGGCAACCCCAAGGACAATACATTCCTAAAGGTCAACCCCAAACTCAATATGTTCCTCAGGGTCCTTATCAACCCCAGCCTCAGTACGTGCCTCAAGGTTATCAACCTCAAGGGCAGTACCCAATTCAAGGTTACCAACAGCCTTCTGGTCAACCATCTATTCAAGGAGCTGGAAATTTACCTCTTAATTATCAACCCTACGTTCAACCAAGTTATGGTCCTTATGTTCAACCTTCTACGGGACAATACCCTGGAATGATGGTGTGGGATCCATCCCAATATCAACATCCTTTGCAGCCTAATGTGCAGTTGCCTTATCAACCTGGCCAGCCATTGGTTTCTGGTCCAACCCAGCAACCTATTCAGCCAGCTATTCAAACTCCTACACCTAGTTCAGTTCAGCACTCTGGGCCTAGTGCACCCCAGACTCCGCCTCAAACTACTGTAATTGCTACAACGTCTGTTCAACCTGTCACACCTATTTCTGGAGTATCTGTAGCACCGACTTCTTCTATCCCTGTATCCGTGCAAATCCCTCAAGTTTCTGTACCTCAGTCAGGACCTTCCATTCAGACTACAGTTCAGATGCCTGCAGGACAAGCTAGTACAAGTATAGTTGTTACAAGTCAACCTCAATTTACGTATAAACCGTACCAGGGACATCCACAATTCGGTCCCTATGTACTGAATCCAAACTATCAGTATCAACCGTACCCTGGTTATACTTATCAACAACCTCAGTATGGTCCGGTTCATCTTGGTTTTCCGGGAGGTTATACAATACCTAATGCAAATCCGATTCCTAGTTATCCTGGGTATCCACCTCCTGGATCTGCTTTGGCTTCTCAAGGTTTTCGCGACCCTAATCGTCAATTACCGTTTATCGCAACTTTGGACTTATCTGATTTGACGCGCCTTACAAATGATCCCATTTTTTATTATCAGAACTGGCCGCCAATGCCTCATAAGTTGCCCAGTGATATACCAAAATTCGAAGGTAAGTCAGGAGAGGATCCATCGAATCATGTTATGACTTATCACCTTTGGTGTGCATCTAATTCAATTATTGATGATTCGATTCGTTTACGTCTTTTTCAAAGAACTCTCATAGGTCTTGCAGCCAAATGGTACATTGAGTTGCCACGAGGCTCGTTTCATAATTTCAGTTAGTTAGCAACTGCTTTCTTGACTCATTTTTAGTTGCCTGTCAGATACGACAATGGCACATAATTATTAACTTCGCTAAAACAATCTACGTCCACGTATGTTTCTGATCATATTCATGAATGGCGACGTAGGAGGCGTTTGGTGAAAGTTTATATTCCGGATCAAATTTTGGCAGAATGGTTTGTTAAATCATTGTTACCCAAGATCACTGAAGATGTAGCTAAGGCTGGTGTTGTTACTGAAGAGAAAGTAATTTCCCAAGCTCAGTACCTTGACCTTGTCTATACACAGTTAGGTACTTTACATGAGAAAATCCCCGATCTTCCAAAGCAAGGTCAAATAGCTGCTGCTCCTTCAGGGTCTCATGCCGCTGACGGTATGATTGGTACAGTCAATTCTAAAAGTAAGAAGAAATCTTCAAAGAATTCTTCTCCTATTATCACTTTACCTGATTCCCCAAAAGGAGAATCTTCCCCCGAAGTTTCTGCCGATATTCATGTCGTAGAGAAATCTACGACCAAATCAAAATCCGGTGGTAAAAAGAAGGGGAGGAATAAAAAAAAAAAGAATTCGAAAGAGAAAATTGATAAAGATGAATCCAATGACGAAAAACGTAAACCTCGCTATCCTTGTTTCATTTGTGAACAAGATCATTTCACGAAAGAATGTCCATATCGAGCTGAAGTTACGAAATTCGTTAAAGGATCACAACAACCTGTTGTCTTGAAGGATCCTTTTCCAATTCAAGATAGTAAGATGATTGGTTCTTCCTCGACTACTTTAGAAGAGCCTATTATGATGATGTCTCATGTAAGGATTGCGACGCGATCGCAAGATTACGGTTCTAAGAATCCTGTAGATGGCAAAGAAGCAGAATCTTCTAATGCAAATACATCAACTACACCTCCTCCTGAGAAACAAAATCTAGACTTAATAATCAAACCGCCTGCTAAAGGTGTTCTTCGTAAATCAGCTTTCAACCCACATGCGAGAGCTGCTCAGAATTACAACATTGTTGAAGACTTAGCTGTTTCCCCTTCAGCAATGTCGGCTTTGGAAGTGCTGCAATCATGTCCAGCACAGCGTAAATTATTATTGTCTGCCATAGGAGCTGTTGATGTTCAGGATTCTAACCTTATAATCTTCGATTTAGAAAATAGTACACCTCGCCTACCTCATCAAATGGCTTTCCAGATTCCAGTGTTAGTCAAAAACAGACCAATCTTTCGGACTGTCATTGATGAGGGAGCTTCAACATGTATTATGTCGATTCAGTGTTGGAAATCACTTGGTTCTCCTACACTTAACCAATCTCCGAAAATTCTAAAGGATTTTGATGGTCGAGGTTTTCAACCTTTTGGTATTTTGCAGGATTTACCCATAGGGGTCGAAGGTAAAATCGTTAATCTAGATGTTGAAGTGGTTGATGCCCCTATAGATTACAACCTTCTTCTGGGTCGTAGTTGGTCCTATGCTATGACTGCTGTTGTCTCTTCGGTCTTTCGACTCATAAAATTTCCATATCAAGGAAAAATCGTGACAATAGATCATTTAACTTATTTCTCGTCCGACCCAGCCTCTACAGAAACAATCCAGCATGTTGGTAAAATGGCTATCCCTTATAAGGATGTTGGAGAGGGTTTGATTAAAGATTCTGGTTTACTAGGAACTTTTTCCTTTCCTCCTCCTAACGTATCGTCTTCTACTGTAAATATTCACATGATTTCGTCAGACACTGTTATGTTTGATGATCCTTGGATCGTACCTTCCGAATCCGAGATTGATTCATTTGATGGCATGATGCCTTTGAGTCCATTTGAAATTGCGTACCAGGCTGTACAGTCATTTTCTGACCCCTTTTCAACCGAAACTAATCCAATGAATGGGATCCATGAGGAATCACTTTCTATATCTAGTTCAGTTACAACGACATTTCCTGAACTTGTTCATACAGATGAGCAAATTCGTGAGTTTTTGTCTGTTGATGAATTACCATGGGAAGATCTACATCACCGATCTTCATTTTTACCTGAATTAGATCATTTTGAAGATGATTTCGCTTCAATTTTTACTGCTGAATATGCCAAGGAACCTCAGAATCCATTGCAAAATCCTAATTCTAAGTTAAATTTGGAAAATATATCTAGAACGGTTCCAATTGACATTACAGTAAAACCAGGAATAATTGAAAACATTCATATAGGTGCTTGTTGTACAAATGAAGAAATTCAGACTTATAAAGCCCTATTTCAAGAATTTCGTGACATGTTTGCCTGGTCTTATGAAGAAATGCCAGGAATTGATCCATCGATCGTCGTTCATGAAATTAAAACTTACCCGGATGCTAAACCTGTTCGTCAACGATTACGTCAAATTCATCCTTGAAACGCTGCTGCTATAAAAGCAGAAGTTGAAAAATTACTTCACGCAGGATTCATTTATCCAATTCCCTTAATGGATTGGGTATCGAATATTGTTCCTGTAACTAAAAAACAAGGAACGATTAGAGTATGTATCGATTATAGGGATATTAATTGAGCGTGTCCAAAAGATAATTATCC
Organism: Pinus albicaulis; assembly: GCA_034641835.2. Lineage (NCBI taxonomy): Eukaryota > Viridiplantae > Streptophyta > Pinopsida > Pinales > Pinaceae > Pinus > Pinus albicaulis. The sequence goes on along the minus strand of CM076579.1, from coordinate 445,085,396 downwards.
AACTCCCTATATCGATCAAATAATAGATGATTGTGCTGGCAGTGAATTGTTTTCCTTCATGGATGGCTTTTCCAGCTATAATCAAATAAACATACTCCCTGCTGATCAACCCAAAACAACTTTTATTTGTCCATGGGGAATGTTTGCTTATTGTAAACTACCTTTTGGACTAAAGAACGTTGGAGCAACTTTTCAACGGGCTATGTCTTATGCATTTCATGACATTAAGCACATTGTCCAGCCATATCTCGATGATTTACCTGCTCATTCATTACATAGGGCTGACCATCCCACTCATTTACGAGCAATTTTTATGAGATGTAGGCATTATCGGATAAGGCTGAATCCGCATAAATGTGTTTTCTGCATAGAATCGGGTCGATTACTGGGATTTGTTGTCTTGAAAGCAGGCATTCGCGTCGATCCATCGAAGGTCGAAGCAATTGTTAAATTGCCTCCTCCTTCGACTTTACGCCAACTCCAAAGTTTGCAGGGGAAAGCAAACTTTTTATGTAGATTTATTCCTAACTATGCCGAGCTTACAAAGGGTTTTACCCGGTTGTTGAAACAGAACATTCCATTCTTTTGGGATGAGATCGCTGATCGATCTTTTGATGCACTTAAACACGCGTTGACCCATGCACTGTTATTGCATCCTCCCAACTACAACCAAGATTACATTTTGTACCTCACTGCTTCACATTCCACCATTGGGATGGTACTAGTTCAGGAAGATGAATCTCACAATGAACATGTGATTTATTATCTTAGTCGGAATCTTCATCCGACTGAAATCAAATACACACATGTGGAGAAATTGGCCTTGGAAGCTGTTCAAGCTGTCCAACGTTTTAGACATTACATCTTGTTACGTAAAACCACGGTAATTTCTAATTGCAACCCTATGATGTATATTTTGACCAAACAAGTGCTAGGGGGAAAATATTCCAAATGGATAGTTATCCTGCAGGAATTTGACTTGGAATTTGAAAAATCCAAGGCAAAGAAATCTTTGGTATTTGCGGAACTGATGTGCGATTTCCCCTCTACTGATATTGAAATAGTGGCAGAAGAGTCCATTGCCGATGAATCTTTGTTTCTTATTAGTACACTTGATCCTTGGTATGGAGATATTATTCTTTATCTCCAAACCCAATCTTTTCGGCCTGACATTTCACGAACTCAGCGATGGAAAATACACTTCCAATCCCAACAGTATAATATCATTGGTGATACACTTTATTGACGTGGAGCGGATTCTATTTTCCGACGTTGTCTAACTCATGAAGAAGCTGAAAAGGTATTAAATGACTGCCATTTTGGAGCATGTGGCGGTCATATGTCTGGGTATGCCACAACCCAAAAGATATTGCGTGCAGGCTATTTCTGGCCAACGTTGTTCAAAGATTGTATTTATGCAGTTCGGAAATGCCACAACTGTCAAATTTTTTATCGGAAAATGCGCGCGCCACCCGCTCCTCTTCACCCTATAATTGCTGTTGGTCCTTTCGCGAAATGGGGTATCGATTTTATTACATGTAACCCTCACTCGACCGGGGGGCATGCCTATATTATCTTAGCAGTAGATTATTTTACAAAATGGGCTGAGGCGATGCCTACATTTTCAGCTGACGGAAAGACTGCTGCAACATTCATATTTAATCACATAATTTCTAGGTTCAGTGTTACTCAAGCTATTATTACGGATCATGGAAGTCATTTTCGGAATGTCATGATGACTGAACTGACAGACCAGCTTGGCTTGTGCCACGATAGTTCCACTCCGTATTATCCGCAAGCCAATGGTTTGGTTGAAGCCATTAACAAATTTTTAGTCACCATGATTAGACGAATCATTGGTATTCACAAGACGAATTGGCATTCCATGTTATTTTCAGCACTTTGGGCATATCGAACCTTAGTCAAAACATCAACAGGTTTCACTCCTTTTCAACTGGTTTACGGTTTGGAAGTTGTGTTGCCGATTGAATGAGAAATACTGTCACTAAAATTAGCCGTGGAATTACTTCCAGCTACGTCTGAAGAGGAGAAACGTTTCTTGTACTTAGCTCAATTAGATGAGAATCGACGAAATGCTGCAATAGCAAACGAGGCTCATGTTAAAAGGATAAAAGCTCAGTATGATAGAAATGTGACCCCTCGAAATTTTTAAGAAGGAGACCTAGTTTTACTTTATGATCAAGCTAACGACAAGCTAGGAGCTGGGAAATTCGTGCCTATGTGGCATGGTCCTTATATTGTTAAACGAAAGTTAGCAAAAGGGGCTTATGAGTTGATAGATTTTGACGGTGTCCCTTTGGATAAACCCAGAAATGGGCTCTATCTAAAGCGATATTATGCTTAATGTGGTGTGGAGATTTTGTTATTTTAGATTTCTTTACTGTTGGTGTGTTTTAGATTAGAAAGGTGTGCCTAGTTTAGAGAGTGTGTTTTTTTCACTATTCCTGCTTATCTGAGTTTTACTCTTGATATTGCAGATGTCGACGTCTCTTCAAACCTACATTGGTTTTGCTGATGGTGCTTGTCGTAGTACACGGAACATTTCTTCCACAGCTCGGGTTATCTATTCACCCTCTGACGAGTTAGTATCCATGCATGGGGTAAGCCTTGGTCAAACAACAAATAACATTGCCGAGTATAGTGTAGTGATTGAGTTATTGTATGAATCCATATCATTTGGAATTCGGAGTTTGATTGTAAGGTTGGATTCTGAACTTGTTGTATTACAGCTTAACAGGGTTTATACCATTAGAAATCCGGTGTTATTACGGTTATTTTTGAGAGTTCGTCTCTTGGAACGTGAGTTTGATTATATTGAATATCATCATATTCCAAGACATTTAAATACATTAGCAGATTCAATTGCTTCTAGTATGATAAATAGACATTTGCAATAATCAAAAGCAGTAAATCAAACAACATTCATATATGTACACAGATAGCCGGCAAATAGTGATATATCATAGTATAGGAGTGTTTTCAAAAAATATACATTGTCTTCGATCATAGGTTGGAAACACCTTATGATCGGAAAAAATGATAATACAAAAGTCAAAAATATGAGTCTACACGATCATCCCATCACTGGTGATGATCACGATAAGAAACCACTGCTCGGGCTACCCTGCATAGGAACCTCCTAAAAGGTCCTGGAACTCCAATCACATATCTCTGCAACCTGAGAGGAATGTCATCTATGCTTGTCTTTGGAATATCTAGAGTCAAACACTCTAGATGATGCTCTAAATCAGTCAAAATCTCCGCTGATTGGCCTGCTGGGGCTGGTGCGGGCGCAACTGGTTGTCTTCTCTCGTAAGGTTGGAGATGGGCTGGTCTTTGTGGACCACATCTGTTTTCAAAAAAAATTTGGTTATTAGTTTTCAAAGACGATAAAAAATTAAAAAAAAATTAATTAGAATTTAGCAAACATTGAAAAATGATTTTACCTGAATCATCCCACTGTTCCCCTGCCGGGAGAGCCATCTCTCGGTCGCCGCGGAAAATCTATCCTGGCGTATGGAAAATCCTCTATCACAAAAATTTGGTGATCCAACCAATGAAAATATGAAGAAGGAAATCGCACAATCTCAGTACCCTCAATAGCATGACGAGCCATCAACGCGGACCAACGAACCATTCTCAGTTCTCGAGGTCGACCGGCATCAACAACAATACTCTGTGGAGCTAACATGGGGATCCTCTCCAGAGCAAAAGAAACAACAATGGATCCGTATCCAAAGTTATTCAGTTTCCCATTTTTTGCTTTGGTTAGTTGGCCTTTTACATTGGCCAACACAGCTTCACACCAGTTAAAGATGGTGCCGCAAAAACAGTCCACGGCAATACTTATTTGGGAACCAGTAGCTACATGAAGCGTAGCACTCCCACACATTTTGGTAACAGTAAAAGCAATAACTTTCAATTCAGGACGGATGATGTGTTTTATGTCAATCCGTTTGTCCCGAGGATTTTCCTGGTCATTGCAGAATTCTAGTTGGAGACTAGCAACAGACTGGCCACCTGGCCTAGTCCCAAACAAAGAAACTTGTTCGCCCCTATTGGAAAAACCAGTCAAGAAATATATATCCTCCAACTCAATTTCGAGCCGGTGGCCACCAATAAAGAAGCACTGGTCCTCCACATTCCATCTGCTCACCAACCATGTCAAGAGTTCTACTTGTGCCCTCATGCCTGAGATGGCCCAAAATTTGTACAAGTCACATGATTTTAATTCCTGTTGTGTGGGAAAATGAAGTATTATGGCTTCATCCACTTCCTCGTGCTGACGTTCTTGCCAGATAAGCATCTTGTCAATCCTACAATACAGAAAAATGCAAGTTAGAATAGTTTTATTTGAAAATTTTTGGCAAACAAATGAGAAATGGATGTTTTAAAATCAATCGCGTGGGTACCGCACCCACTCTTTATACACAGAGCGTAGATCCGCACGTGCAATGTGTGCCAGGTGCGGAACCCAAGACTTTTTCCTTATAGGAAAAATTCGGGGTCCGCAGGTAATGTGTGTCCCACCTGCAGACCCCGCGGGCGAATTTTTAACCCATTTTTTGCCTTAAAAATTCAAACTAAAGCCTAAAAACAAATTTGAAACGGATGAAAAACAAGATTGAGAGGTTGTGGATTACCTGGGACTAACGGTTCTCGATTCCAATGGACGAATTTTCCAAAATCTTCACAGGAACTTTCTTACCCAAAAGCTTTTTAATTTTCACTCTGAAACTGAACGGTAAAAATGAATTAGAAAACGTCCTTTTTATAAGTTTTTTTGAATAGATGAATTTTTAATTTGTTTATTTTTCACTTTAAAAAGGGAATTTTTGAAAGCATTTTTACTTATCTTAAACAGGTATGTGTAATGTTTCAAGTTTTTGTGTAGAAACTGGATTTTCAGGTGAACTGATCGTTTTTCAACAAAGAGCATACTTTTATCACTTTTTCGGACTCTTTCAAAAAATTACGAAAAAGCGAAACCCTGGAGTCCTCTTTTAAGCCCTTTTCAGACTCTCTAAATATGAAAAGATTGTTGAGTACTTGATTATTCGAACTCGTTAAAGTAAATGAATGATCGTCCCTTCAGTATAAGTTTACCCCTTTTACGGACTGAAATGGACTATTTACGAAAAAGGTATACATTGACTAATTACGGTCAATAGAGTTCTCTCCCGCATTATTTTATCCTTGTTCGGGCTCAAGAGACTAAATTTATGAAAAAGTACACCCACGGAGTTTTCTTAAGTTTTTCTTCTGACTCCCTAAAACTGAAAAACACCGAGTTTCTCCTATACTAGACTCGTTAAAACTTAACAGTAAAGGACCTGTTTAATTTTCAACAGGAACAAACCACTCCTTAGGGTTTGAATTTTAAACTAAGTTGGACTGATCTGAAGGATGAGCTTATAACCAAACAAATGTTATCCTCCTCAAGCTTGTCAAAAATAAAGAGGTACTTGCCAGAAATGGTGGGGGAAAAAGAGAGAAAAATGGGCGTGTTTGTTGTATTTTAAATTTTTCGGAAATTCAGTCAACCACTCTTGAACATGACACTTTCATTCACCTGGGTTGGGAAGTCATTTGCCTAACAGTTAATCAAACCACATTGAAAGTATTCAGCCGGTTTCTGGGTATTAGCTTTGGGTCAATTGTTACCAAGCCATCTGCAGTGTCGTTATGTGTTCAAGAGAACAGTTCAAATAAACCATTCATCTGCAAAATATCTGTCATCCATTTTTGACCATCCCTGAGTCAGTCCTTGCCAATATATTTTCAAAACTTGATCTATGATTTCGTGTTGTGGGCTTCCCTACGACAGATCACTTTCTATTGACATCAGCACATTATCTAGGAAGTTGATCCAGAAATCGTCAGTACCTTGAAATCTGCATGCCTTAATGGCAGGTTTCTCGCCTTCGACGACAGGTTGCATCATTGACCTTTGATCGAATGATTTCGTGAGATGTTCGACTTCAGCTCATTCATTCACATTTCATGGATTGTACTGAGTACTTTGAGAGCCATTGACATTACTGGTGGTTTCTCTCACACTTGTTAACAGTTCACATCATTGACTGGTAATCATGTGGTTTCTACCATGTTCGACTTCAACACATTTATTCACATGGATAGAATCGTACTAGTTCGAGATGCGGAAATCAAGACCCTGGATCTAGTTTCCACCATCCAGGCTGAGAGGAATTTTGTTGTCATCTATACATTAGACTATTTATAAATAGATGGCTGCGTCCATGCTATGTCTACACTATTGATGTAATATTAAAATCATTCCTGTATCAGAACGATTTGAGTTAGTTTCTAGTTAATTTCAATCTGAGTATGGGAATGCCTACCTCAGTAATGACATATATATGTATATATTTTGCATTGAATGTTTTTACAGGTTCCGACTGGGGTGTCCACAGGATGATCTTTGAAATGATAAAGTACTGCACTCTTCATATATGACAGACTTCAACTTCATCTATTCCAGACTTTGCACTTTAGGGGGCAATTTGTTACACTAAAAACTGTCATCCTGACATTTTACTATGAGTATGAGCTCATTATTACTCATACTTCCTCCTTTTGCAAGTCTAACATATCAGCTCCTCATGTCAAGCTTTCAAAATCAGAGAAAAATTCCTAAAAATCCCCTAAACATTGGTATCGCACTTTCTCTATTCATTTCCTGCGGTCCCGCACCTAAAGTTCAGCCCTCCTGCGGAACCATACCGCACGTTCTTTGTGTTATGGGTGCGGACCTCTGTAAAACTCAAAAAGGCGAGAAAGTAAAGATAAAAAGTGGATTTCAGATGAATTCTAGAAGATTCTAGATGGGAATTTTTGGGAATGGATATGCTTTGAGAAGGTTCATGCATCCCTCACTTGATGGAGCTAACCCCTTGATGTAAGGAGCTAATCCCTTTGAAGGAGGATTCTATCCCTTCATATTTGGAATAGAAAACCTCCTCTTTTCCACTATAAAAAGAGGCCTTGGGTAGCCTCAAAGGGAGTTCAAGCTTAAGATATTTGAAGTTAAATGATGTTGAGATTCAGACTCAGTTAACTAAGACTTTCTGTGAGGTTAAATCACTCATCTCTATTTGTCTTGGTTCAAAGAGTGCAATGCTTGTCAAATTAGAAGAGATTCCTACTTCGAACCCCGGGAGGGCCTGCACAACATCAAGGCACAGGTTGTAAAGGTTTTATTTATTTGAAGTTAATACAAATATACTCATTTCTCTCATTAAACTGTCTATTCATGGTTTATTTCATAAATTCCTTGATCATTATGATGAGTATGATTTATAATAATGTCTATACAGGTGCTGCGTAATATTTTTGCTTGTTTGTGACTGCAGATTCACGAGGAACGTTCTTTCAAGTGCACGGGAAGGACTTCAACGAGATCAAGCAAGCGTTGGATATAAGGTAGGCCTTACACC